>PITA01000257.1:0-318662 GCA_004023965.1 Spilogale gracilis | reverse complement strand
ATTAATTAATTCTGTAACTTGCAACCAAAAATTATGAAGAGAAAGCCTTCCAAAGTCACCTGGAACCATTTCCCATTTGTTCTGCCTTCTGATCCCCCAGGGAACCTGGACTCCCAGCTGCCAACTCACCCTCATCGGGTTCATCTAAAGCACAATTCCATGGATAGCAGCACCTTGCAACCATTCTCTTGCAGTGCCACTCTCTAAAATCAATGTTAATTGCCAATTAAACAAGCTTGATGCTGACAGAATGTAAGCTAATTAGTAAGTGCCAGAGCTCATTCCAATTATTAACCTTTATGGTTGTCATTTATAAAGATGAGGGTGCAACTATGGATTTTTGCATGAATGACTGTGCTTCTCATTCTGAACCAGCCATAAAGACTACAGATAATAGGAAAAGGTGTTATGCTGAGGGCAAATTACCCCAAAGAAGTTGTCACACACCTTTCAGAAGCAAAGATGGCCATAAAATCTCTTAAGCTGGCAGTTACAGTAGAATCAAGTGGGGAGCACCTTCAAACTATAAGCAACCAGAACTTGACCCCAGAAACTGGCTCAATAGGATTGGAATAAGGCCCAGGAAACTGGCTTTTCTTCTATTTCCCAGGTGATTCTCATGATCCACCAAAATTGAAAATCACTTAGACAAATATCCAAGAAACCCATTCCTAGTCCCCACTGCAGTCACTTGGCTATAGATATCTTATGAAATATGAAGGGCTGAGCTAGAAAGGCCAGGGAAGAGTGACTACTAATGTAACAGCAAGAGCAGGGGGCTGCTGAGAATGCAAAGACCCAGATTTGGGTCCCAGATCTGAAATCACTGAGCACTAAACCATTCAGGATCTTAGTTCATCCATTCATAAGTTGAAATGTTCGTGCACAGGCCTCCCATTCCTCCCAGAAATAGGAGATGTGCCAGGAATGCCTGTGAGCATGACTACAAATATTATACCAATTTAAGAGATAAGTACCACTGAAAGGGGGGAGCTTTTAAAAGATAAACTCTATGTATTGCATTAAGACTTGACTTTAGCTTTAACTTGGGCACAAAGCATTCAAAAGCAACAGCAAGATGTGAAATGCTTCCATCGTAAGTTCAGCAATTCCTGAAAAGAAACCTCACAGACATGCAAGAGAAAAGCAGAGGGCTTTTTAACAGTTTATTGCTTCCCAAATAATATCTAGGGCAGTGGTCTTTGGGGAAGTAGCCAAAGCCTCCTAAAGACATTTACAGTGTGTCCAACAAAGTAATTGACTACCAAATGATGAGAAAGTAACTATGAAGCTTTATGAAGCTTGACTAGCTTATCTTTATAGGTGTTTACATATATATAAAAGCAGGAATGGGGTATGTAAAAATCCACTCTCCTGTAAACTTGGATATAGGCTCTGTGTGAATTGAAATTTTTCCTTTTTTTTTTTTTCTTTTCTGGCTTTAAACCAAATTCCAAGAGCCCAACTATCATAGTTTTACACACATGGACATCTGGCAGGGAAATAAATTAAGGCTTACCTTAGAGAGTAGGGAAAGGCATCCATTTATAAATGTTATTTTAGAAGGGACTGTCTGATCCTGTTTACTTATTAACTTCATTAGAAGGCTAATGAATCTACTGCTGAGAAAATGAGAGGGAGTTCAGGCTGGGGAAAGGGATGGGCAGAATTTCACACCCCTTCTCCAAATGGTGAGGTTATTTATGATTGCGATCAAGTGGCACTGCATTTGGATGAAAGCAAAAACAACATAAAATAACAATCAACAGACACAATCCATACAAAAGTGTTACATTCTCTCAACCACTGGAAAAATATCAAGATTTATACATGTCTGGGTCCTGCCTTGTGGAAGAAAAAAGGACTAGGCCATAAAAAGGACCCTTCTTTGCCATAATAAATAGGAAAACAATAAATCTGTAATCCAGATCCCCTTCTCCACGGTTCTCATTTCTCTATTCTCTAACAAAGGAAGATGGTTGAGGGCTCAATATTTAGGGCAAAACCTTTCTCATTCTGTTTTTTGAGACAAAGACTTCCATAGATTTAATGACAGTCCCCTTTGTTTAATGAATTTAAATGAAGTAGTTTAGAGAGGTGCTCTAGCTAACACCTGCCAACTGGCCACTGTCCATCAGGGAGCAGCATGTTAGCAGAACCGTGTCATGCTGTTGACAGTGCCCGACCCGATTTTGGACGGGAGGCGGCTGTGCTCGGGACTGAAGCCCTTATCTGTCGCACATCATAAATCCCAGTCTGATGTGCTTCTTTTTTTTTTTTTTAAGATTTTATTTATTTGACAGAGAGAAACACAGCCAGAGAGGGAACACAAGCAGGAGGAGTGAGAGAGGGAGAAGCAGGCTTCCCGCCAAGCAGGGAGCCCGATGTGGGACTCATCCTGGGTCTCCGGGATCATGACCTGAGCAGTCGCTTAACCAACAGAGCCACCCAGGCGCCCCGTGTGATGTGCTTCTTGTCAGATTTCCCAGACTGGTTTATAAGGAAACAGAAGGATGGCAAGAGTAATTCAATTTACTGGTAACTGAGATCCTCCCAGAGCCCAGCTTCTCTGAGCTCACTGGTCCCTGGTCCTATCTGATGACAAGAAGCCACTAAGCACGTTGGAATCATACATCCCTAGTAATCCTCAACCTTACAAAACTGGAATCTCACATAGTGCCCAAGAATCTAGATTTTTAATACATTCCACAAGTAATTCTGAGGATGTGTCAAGTCTGAGACATACCCATGATCCCACCTTTGTTGATTACTTGGGAGGTAACCAAACTTTTCAATAGACTTAGATTCCCTTATGGTTGCATTAAAAAAAAAAAATCACCAGTAATGGGTGAGATAACTCAACACTATGTTAGGAGAACTTAGATGGGTTATGCTTTGTATGCTGTACCCCCAAATCATCATTATCAGTATCTGGTGTAAAAACACCAAGAAAAAGTGTTAATCTTCCCCTTTTGCCAAGCAGATGAGTATCCAAAGGAGAAGACTCCAGAGTGTTCCCGCAATAGAAATGTATTATTGTCCAGGGGTGCCTGGGTGGCTCAGGTGGTTAGGCATCTGCCTTTGATTCAGGTTATGATCCCAGGGTCCTGGTGTCGAGCCCTGTGTTGGGCTCCCTGCTCACTGAGGAGCCTGCTTCTCCTTCCGCCCCTCTCCTCACTCTCTCTCTCTCTTTCTTAAATAAATAAAATCTTTATTTTTATTTTATTTTTAAGATTTTATTTATTTGACAGAGAGAAACACAGCCAGAGAGGGAACACAAGCAGGGGGAGTGATAGAGGGAGAAGCAGGCCTCCTGCTGAGCAGGGAGCCCGATGTGGGGCTTGATCCCGGGTCTCCAGGATCATGACCTGAGCAGAAGGCAGTTGCTTAACCAACTGAGCCACCCAGGCACCCCATAAAATCTTTATTTAAAAAAATAATAAGTATATCATGTCTAGGCACTATGCCCTTAGGATTCTGGATGAGTTTGGCACCCTGCCTTCCTAAGGATATCAGCACCACACCCATGTAGAACCTTGTAGAAACTGCTAGGCTAGGGGCATGTGGACCTATGAACAAATATCAATGATTCTATTTAGTAATAACTAGACTGCAGGCTTTCCATATTCCATTTCACTAAGTTCCTACAAAGCTCTCTTATTGCCATCCCATTATACTGGTGAGTAAATGAGGCTTAGAAAATTAAAACATTGCTCAAGGTAGTGCAACTAATAAGCATTAGAACTAGGATTCACATCCAGGCAATTTGAATCCAGGACCCACTCCTGCAACCACTACCCATATTCAATTCTACCTATTACCAGGTGTTTCTGAGAACCATTGGAACCACTAGTATATAAAATAGTCTTTTCTCTTTGGAGTTTCGCACCCTAACAGAGAAATAAGATATTTTATCATAAACAGCAAAACAAAAAAATAGGTGTCCTATTTCCTATTGATTGCTTCTCTAATTCTTTTCTAGGTGTCCTATTGATCACATCTCTAATTCCTTCCTAGATTTGTTTTGCATCCTTTTAGAATAAGGTGGGTGATAATAATAAAAATATAGAAGTATTTCTATAGCAAGGCCACTCATTGCAGAGTGCATATATTTTGTATATACATATTATTCTTGCATATGCCCAACATTGTTTCCTAGTACATTAATCTTACCTTCAACCAAATGAAACAGTCCTTGAGGATAACAAGCATGACATAATTATCCTGTATCCCCCAGCAAGGAGCACATGCTGCTTATATAATTGATGCTCAATTAATATTTATTCAATTGAATGTTCTGTGACCCATTCAGAAGTTTTCACTAGATTTATTACTACTGAAAGCAAATAGGAGGAGGCCCCAGTTCTAGAGAGAGGATTTCACAGCCTGTATCATCAGACCAGCCTTCGGGACTTCACATATGAAGAGCCTAGCGAATAGAACAGCAAGTTTTTAATTAACAGCCTAACAAAAAAAAATGTCATTCCAATCTGCAGTTTTGTTTCCATTAATTCACTCAGATTCAGCAGGAATTCCACTAAGGAATTGGAGGAAGCAGCTGTATAGAGGGAGGGAAACACATAAATAAATCATGAGTGCCATTAAAATTTGTAAACTAATAACTTCTGGGAAGCCTTAGCAATTATTATCAGGGTTTTCTTGGCAAACAAAAAATTAATAAATCCAAAGGTCTCCATTTTCTATTAAAAAAAAAAAACAGCATCCCCCAGAAAGGTCACTGACAGAGCAATTAGGAGAGGGAATAAAAGGTCCAGTCAACAGCTTGCAGACCAGATGAAAAGTCACAGGATTCCCCAGTGGCAGGAGGATGAGACAACTCAATATAAGGAAAGCGACAGGCTGAGGCAGGCTGATGCTGTGATTGATCTGGGGACACTGTGCTTCAATTCCGATCTCCAAGACCTTCTTCAGTGCAGACCAAGGGATAGATGTTGTAGATCTAGAAACAAGGAAGGCACATGCGCCCTGCTCTTGAGATGCTCCCAGGCGGGAAACACATCACACAGAGTGTTAGTGAGGCTAGTGTGTGACCAGAGGAGGGGCACCCCACTCAGGGAGGAGGGGCAGGGAAGCCGCCCAGGAGGACGCACACAGGAAGTGGTAAGCTCCAGAAACCTCTTAACCAGGAACCCCTCCATCAGTTCTATGAACGCCAGGAGAAATGGCTGAGCAGCCTGGTTGCTTCTCTTTCTCTCTTTCTTTTCTTTTCTTTTTTTTTTAATATTTTATTTACTTGAGGAGGAGGAGCAAAGGGAGAGGGAGGACCAGACTCTGCGCTGAATACAGAGCCCAACTCCAGGTTCAATTTCATGACCACTGAGATCATGACCTGAGCCAAAATCAAAAGTCCGTTGCTCAACCCACTGAGGCATCCAGGCACCCTAGGCTGGTTGCTTTTCTAAGAGCATAGTGTGTCTCCCACTATTAACAGGTAGAACAGGTGACAGGTGACATGATGGTGACCAACTCTCCCTGCGTGTTTTCCACGGGTAGGCACTGTGTGGTAGACACTTTTCTAGGCAGCTTACACATTTTATTTCATTCAAAACATCATCCCCATGCTGTGAGATGGGAGCCAGTATAGTCCTAATCATTCACTAGGGACACGAAGCCACAGAGAGGTGACAAAACGTGTTTGGCGTCACTCAGTGGCTAAGTGGAGGAGCGTGGACTTGAACCTAGACCATCAGTGCCAGAGCTTCCATTTGTAATCACTTCAATGAGGAGGAACCAATCCACTGATGCTGGGCCCCCTGCTTTTAACTCATCTCTTCTCTTTGGGTCAGGCTTCTAGAAAATCTGACAGTGCTAGGTGCCAGCAGCCCTCCTCACTGATGGGCAGCCTCCAGACTTGAAACATTACGAGCTGGAAATGCCCTGAATGTGAAGACTGATTTAAAAATATCAGTCCCCAACCTCATTAGTCTATACACTTGAATCCTAGATGGAAAACGTCCATTGACTAAGGGAGACCAAGAGATAGTTGTGCTAATAACCAACTCACACAGCCATCCTTGCGGTGGCAGAGAAAACACTTTGACTGCCTTCAGTGTAACTGCACTGAGGAATTCCAGAAAGAATGACACAAGGGCACAAGACAGTGCCCCCCAGTTGAATGTTTTTAAACAGTCTTTTGTCTGTTTAGAAGTAGAAGGCCCCTGAATTATTAATCCAGGGAGGCTAATAATGATATCACACTGTAAACGGGCAGGGAATGTCATCTGGTCATGACAGCTGCTGCTCCAGGCTCCGGCACTGTACAGTAAATTGAAGAAAAATCCCTAAATTCAATTTCGACTTGGTTAAGCACATTGGGCCAAATCATGAAACTGAAAGGGTGTGTGTTTAATTTAGTTTCTTTTCTCTGCACACTGTATTAGTAAGGGAGATCACAGTGCTCTAGGCTCCAACTGCAAAACACACCATCTTTATCAGGGCAGAAAAGATGGGAGACACAGATCTTTAGGAGATGATCAGGGAAGACAATGGAAGGTTTGAAAACCTCCGAGAGGCCCCAGCATGCTGGAAAACCCGTCACGTTTAGAAGCGGCCCCTTTTCTCACTCTAGCCCTATCCAGGGGTTGCTAAGTGTGGTTTTATCAGACCTGTAAGACCCCTGGAAACAGCACAACAGTACATCTGTATATAACATCTATCCAGAGAGAAATCCTACGTCATCCACCAGCTTTCCAAATCCCAAATCACACCACATGAATCCATCATCCACAAACCACACTCTTCAGTTTGATCCCTTCTATGAACATGATGAAACCCCAAACCCTCTCTCCTGGTCCAAGACCAGCTGCTCTCTCTGCCTCCTCCTTGGTTCCCTTCTCTCCTGCAGCACAGCCTTACCTGGCCATTTCCCTCTCCTTCAGACATTTTTCCACTTCTCATTTGCCAATCATATCCCACTGGCCAGGCCAACACCCAGATCAGAGAATCTTATCTACAAAAGAACATCCTTGGGTCGCTGGGAATTGATGTTTCAATTCCCTCGAACCAACATAAGGAACAACAATGTAAATCACTCTTCTCCCCTCCCTAATCCCCTGAGGATCTCTGCTAATTCATCCATAACACAGAATACCTCCTCTTGGTGCCCTGTCATTTCCACCACATGGACCATGGCATCAGTGGATCCTTAGGAACAAAGTCAATAATGGAATTAACTCTATACAATCACAGAGAGTTACAGTAATCACTAGTCATTACAATTAAGTGAACACTTTATACGTGTGAGTCACTGTCTTAAGGGTTTGTACATTTATTATTTCATTTAATCCTTGCAATCCATCCATTAATTCACTCACTGAGCGAACATTAAAGATCTCCTGTGTGCCAGATACTGTTCTAGGTGCTGAGAGTATAGCCCTGAATTAAAATGCACAAAAATTCTCCCTCCACAAGCTTAGATGTTAGTGGGTGTGGGCAGATAATAAATCAATCCATAAGTAAAGTATTTAGCATGCCAGATGGTGTAAGTACTAAGGAGGAAAACGCAAGCTGAGTGATGGAATGTGAAGTCCTAGGGAAAGGCCTCCACGATTAGACGAACGGAGAGGGTAAGAAGTGAGGTGCTGGCCGGCCCCACCAAGAAGAGTCGGAAGAGCCAAGGGTAAGAGCCCTGGCAGGGAGGGGGGCATGTCTCAGCTACAGCAAGGGCCAAACGGCTGGGGCGGATGTAGCTTCTGCTGTGTCTCCAGCTTACATTCAGGGTAAGAGAAACAGGTTGAACAGTGAGCACTGGAAAAAAATACGTTCAACATCCTCATCCCCAGAACGTGAAATGGACCTTGTGTGAAACAAGGGTCTTTGCAGGTGTAGTTAACGATCTCAAGATGAGATCATCCCAGACAATCCTGGAGATCTAATTGCGATGGCCAGTGTCCTCATAAGGGACAGGAGAGGAGCAGTCACGGGCACAGAGGAGAGGGCTCTGGGGGTGACAGAGGTGGAAAAGGAGTGCCACAGCCCCACGGAAACCTTCCCTGTGGCTGGAAGGTCGCTCCGGAGCCTCCCGACAGTGTGTGGCCCTAAAGACACCTTTATTTCAGACTTCCAGTTTCCAGGCCTGAGAGAGAACATATTTCTGCTGCTTTGGGCCACCTAGTCCGGGGTACTTTGCTACAGAAGCCCCTGGAAACAGATACAGAGAGGTTAAGTAAGGATCGTGCAGTTACAGAGCTGCTGGGGTGGGCGAGGTGGGACCTGAATCCTGGCAAGTAGACATCAGGGTTCCCTCGGGGGTCTCAGTGTCTCGGCAGTCTGCAGTCTCTGTTATACACCAGGGAATACACTGGCTTTTATGACCAAGGGCTACACACTTCATTACACAAGGGCCTCAAGCTTCAAGCCCCTGGCCTTGGCTCCCTGGCTTCGGGCTGCCAGGCAGAGCTCTTGCCCATTTTACGGACAGGATTTTCTGACTTCTTTCATTACTTGCCCTCAGAAGACATCATGGGCATCGAGCTTAGCACCACATCACTGTGATTGGACCTGCAGGGAAGGTTTCTGAGGCTCCAAGTCCCTGGGAGTCCCATGAATGGAAACAGGCATGCTCTCATCTATTAACTGAAGCTCGGTTACCTAAATCACTGCCAGTTTTCACTGAGCAGCAAAATTAGGTTTTGGACATCCTGTGCAAATGGAGGCAGGCCTGAGTCGATATGAACAATTAACCCCTAAATATTTAATAGATACTCTGACTGCACCCCCTCCCTGGGAAACAGACTCTGATTAGCCCTCTGCAAACAAACAGGTCAGAAGAACAAGAAGCAAGGCACACAGGTACTCATGCCCCAGCCCCCTCCGGTTCCAAGACCACAGGAAACCCTCAGCATAGGGCTCTGGGACGATGATGCAACCAAGTGAATGGCTTTGGGGAACGGTGTCTTCCCCAGGGTTTACCAATGATGAAGCAAACAGGATGGGCACACACAGCCTTCCCAGAGTGTGAAGTGCAACTGCCGGCGTGAGTACATGTGCCTATGCGTGTGCGGGTGTGCGTGTGCGGGTGGGTGTGCTGTGTGCAGAAGGGCAAGTGCGCCAGCGCTCCCCGCCCACAGCAATGCCTCAGGCCATGGCTTCATTCAAGTTCTCTGTGACCGAACCCACTCACGTCCTCCTTCTCCCTGTCCCCTGTGACCAGCATCCCATCAGAGCCAACTTCACCAGTAGATGCAATGAGCACAGGGCTTAATATTAGTTTCAGGGGTAGAATTTAGTGATTTATCAGTTTCATCAACACATCATGTGCCCTCCTAACTACTGCCCATCACTCAGTCACCCCATCCCCCCACCCACCTCCCTCAAACAACCTTCAGTTGTTTCCTAGAGTTAAGAGTCTCTTATGGTTTGCCTCCCTCTATCTTTATCTTACTTTATTTTTCCTTCCCTTCCGCTATGTTCATCTATTCTGTTTCTTAAACTCCATATATATGAGTGAAATCATATGGTATATGTCTTTCTCTGACTGATGTATTTCACTTAGCATAATATCCTCTAGTTCCACCCACATCATTGCAAATGGCAAGATTTCGATAAACTTTTAGGCTGAAAAAGGTTTTCTACACTATATTAATATATTTGTCTTTATACCAATGCTGTTGTAAAATATACATTTCTCTCTATATTAAAATATATATATTACAAATATACATTTTAATATATATGAAACTAAATATATAGTAAATATTCATTAAATATATAAACTTGTTAAATATTTATTAACTATTTATTAAATATGAACATTAAATTTACTAACATATATATACATATATATTTATAAATATGTATATTTATATATGTATGTATACATATATATTTGGGGGGGAACCACGAAGGCCACCATGTGGACCTGATTCCCACCATGTGTCTATTCCCACAAGGACAGGTAAGAACCACAGCATCTCACAGATTCAAAGGACTAGAGATGGTCCTTGGGCCAAGACTCACACTCAAGGCAAGAGTCCCCCCTCCAGCACACTCTCCTTGTTCTGGGCCGGCTCATCTGAGCTCTCGAATCAGACATGTGTTCGTCAAGCAGAATGAGACACAGGAATGCAAAAAGCAGCAGTGATGCCAAGCAGAAGACGTGACAGGCCCCAAAGAGATAAGCGGAGTGCTAGGGGAATTCACCGATGGGGCCATCCGTTCCGCCCCGGGCATTAAAGACGCCTTCCATGAGGAGGGCTGTTTTCTGTCTCTTCTAAAACGTGCTTCCCAACTGCGTGGCTGGCATTCTTCTCGTGAGCGGGGCCAGAGAAGCTTGTTAAGAACCTCTAATCCACTTACCTCCACAGGGAGCTCTCAGTCACGCTGCCCAGATTGAAGTCATACAGCTTCGTCAGGATAAGTATCACCTGTGATGGGAACGGGGAGGAGGGCAGAGAGGAACAAAGGGGAGAAAAAAAGGAAGCTTACTTTAGTTTCTGTAACAATAAACCGTGCATGTCAAATCACCCAGAGGAGGGCTTAGTATTTATCCGTTGAGTGGAGGGGTATTATAGGATCAAGCAAAGGAAAACAATTATTAATTTAATGCATCCCCATAACTAGTAGCGTTTATTTTAATCCTGACAATGCATTGCATCTGAAATAAAACATGCCAACAGGGATTAACTGGGTATCAACATTTGTATCTCTACATCTGTCCTCCTTCAAGGCGAGGTACTGGCCGGCTGGCTCCGATCACTCCGCAGCCCCCCCAGGGATCAGAGGCTTGGCTCGCTTTTGATCTAGAGATGACTCTGACTTGGACCTGAAAGGATAAGAAGGAACCGGGCCTAATTCTATCCCTCTACAGAGAGGTTCAACGACAGTTTTTGTTTCCATCACAAAGGCCTCAGCAGCCACAGAAACGTGAATAGCAGGCAGGCCCGGGCCCCAACATCCTCCATGTCATGTGCCATCAACCATTAGGTATCCATCCTCTTCAAGGAGTAAGCAGGGCATTGGACTGCACTGGACTCCAGGACCACTTTCCTGACTCAGCTGAAATGAAGAACCCTAGAAGGAAGCTGGACATGAGAGACAACGGGACTTTCTGTAATAGGCTTAGCAGTTTCCTGAAATGGTCCTGGGTTCCTCAGTCTGGTCCTATGCCCTTTAAACTTCTCCAGCAGGGGACCAGGATACCAGACATTTCCCTGCCTGCCCCTTGGGTGTGCCTGGGCAGTGGCTCAGGCACAACTTCGAATCTGCAAAGATTACAAGTGCGTGTACCTGAATCGATTTTAAGCAAAACACAGGTGCCTCATACACAGCGCCTGCGTGCACACATGATAATCCAGTTACACATAATTGTGTTTATCTACATTTAATGCACAACTCATTTCACTTTTCTCAGCTCCTTCCCATTCCACAATATAACTTCCTCCAGTTCATTTGCACAGCAGCCATTAAACTCTTTCCAAGATAATGAAATTCTGCTACCAAGATGGAACTTTCCCATTCTAGGTATCTATTTAAGATTAAAGAAAAATAATCAGCCATTATATTGAACATTTTTATGGCATTTCACTGACAACAGAACACTCACTATGAGATTTATTCTCATCCAGCACCCCATGGGGTCGGTCAGTACCATTTCCGTTCCCTTTATGTAAGCTAAGAAGAAATTAGAGGCAAGGATGTGACCCATTATAGGTCAGAGAGAGTCTATGACAAAGTTGGTCTGGGATGCTCAACTTCTCTGCAGGCCCATGACTGGAGAACTCTTCTCAGACTGCCCTGTTTGATGGAGACTGGTGGGTGGGCAAGAAACAGCCAAGTCAAGAAAACCATCAACAACATGGCTCTTTGCAGAACAGGAAAATCTACCAAGTACCTATCCTATTAACACAACCCAACAGCAAGAACTGTGTATCCTCTGCAAAGACCTGCTCCTCACAGGCACTCAGCGATCCTTGCCTCTCCCACTCATAGAGAGCTTCCTCATTTATAAAATTCATGGGCTAATGAAAGCAAGGGACTTACCCCACCCTCCCCAACCACATGCCTAGGAATGCACTGATAATTCCTGTTTGCTGGATTAACACACACACTGACACACACACAGCAGACTTCGTCTCCTCTTCACTTTACCTTGTTTCACCTACAAAGGCATTCGCACAGGCACTGTGTAAAAACGTGGGTTGGCTATGTGGTGGCCAACCCAAATTCTGGACGAACAAACTCCAAGCTACTCTTCTAGAAATAGGTCAGAACACCTATCCAGAGCTCTGCAGGAGCAAATCAGGCCATTTCATTTTCTCCCAAGCCTTCATGGACATCAAATGATCTCCAAAAAGTACAAAGTCCACATAGAAAGAAGAAAGAAATGTAGGGGGTAAGAGTTCCACTTAACCATAGAGCTTCTAACAAACAACTGGGTCTGGAAAGCCCTGAAAAGAACCCAGGGCTGTTCTCATTCTCTCAGTCTCCTTACTCAAAGTTTAGACCGTCTTCCTTCCATCTTCTCTGTCCTTAGTGTTTCTTGTATATCTAATCTCTTGTTGATGTCTGCTTCTTGGGGGATCCAGACAGACATATCCTTCCATCCCTCTATGACTATTATTTCTGCCTTCATGGGAGATAGTTCCAATTCTGCCCCCTGATACGTGAACTTTCTTGGTTAGAAATCATTGCTGGTTCGCTCTGCCTATATATGAACTCCAGCCTCCTGAGCCTGTTACAAAAGGCACTACACACACACACACTCCTCCAACCACTTTTCCACAGTTCTCAAGACACTGTCTTCTGCTTTAATAATCTGAGTTTCTCAAGGGGCTGCAAATAAACCAAACCTGTTCTCACATTTCAGCCTGCTTTCTTTCATGCTACATTGTATCATCTATGCCTCAGCCATTTGTTATCACCTGCACATGCCTGCCTATTGTTCACAAAACAGCTTGAAGCGCACCTTCTCCAGGCAGCCTCCCAGGACCAGCCCTGCCATCAGAATTCTCACTTTCTGAAGTCCTGTTGCACTTAATATGGAATTATATAACTTGGCACTTTAGTCAAACACTATCTTCATCCATTCTGGATCTCACAGGATTTGTCTTTTCAACTAGATTGAGGCAGGGTTCGTGTTTTGTTCTTCTGTCTCCCTAACAGGTAAGGCTCAACAGGTCAAAGGTTCCAAAAAAAAAAAAAAAATCATTTTCGAGTCAGTGAAGGGTAATGGTGTTTTAGTGATAAATCATAGTCTTCAGAAGGGGATGGTATTAATCTAGTCTATTTCCCTCACGGTACAGATGAGGGAACTGATGTTCAGAGCAGGACTCAGGTTAAAGTCTTGATAACGCATGACGTTGATCAAGTACCCAGAGCACTGTTCTTCCACTCCATGAGTAGAGCTGGAGGCTAACCATTACTGGAAAGCCTTATAAATTCAGATTCTCTAGTCTCACTCCCAGCAGGTTTGACTTGGTGGGTCCTGGGTAGGGTCCAGATATCTTCCTGTGGTAACTGGAGAACCACACTCAAGAAAGACTCCATCCCACCATGATTCCTCTCCCCACTCTGTGCTATGGTGACCCTGGCCTTCCACCATGCTGTGATCCTCATTTAGTGAAGTATCCCTTTTCTTAAGTGGAGTTGAACCTTACAAAGAAAGCACACAATTAAGAGATGTAGGAGGAAGATGTCTTAGCAAAATCACCCCTGCATTCCCCAGAGGAGAGATCCAAACACTGAGATTCAGGGGCTGGAAGCCTCCTTTCCCCAGGGACCATCACAGAAGGACATTAACAGAGCTATGAAGAGATGATCATGTGACTTTTAGCCATAAGATAGCCTGTGCCAAGCAAACAAACCCAAGAGTGAAACAAAACCTGCCCATCCCTGGCTTCTCTCATCACTCAGAGCCTTCCAAAAGCCGCCAGAGAGGAAGGAATTAGCAGGGAAGAAAACTGAAAGCAGATGCAGTAAACCCACTAAGCTCCAGACTGCTGGGCAAGGACACAGATCAGAAGGGAAAAACAGGAGAGGACCTCGGGGATCACCAGTGGATGGCATGGGGCACAGGAAAGATAGCAGGACTAGTCCAGGATCCAGAGCAAAGCCTGACTTGACTCCTCTTCAGAAGATGCCCCCAGAGGAGGGTGGACAGTCAAAATCAACAAAGGAAAAGAGTGAGCAAACATTCATTGAACCTCTACCATGTAACAAACACTACACTGGATGCTTCTCCATCCTCACAACAAACTTTTCAAACTGAGCAAGTGTAACATAACATCCCTGTTTTACAGATGAGAAAGCTGAGTCCCAGGAGCTACGCAAGTTGCCCCCAAAGGAACACAACTAACAGGAGACAGAGCCAGCATCCCCACCCATGGGACACAGCATGCTTGCCCTCCTTTAAGGCAATGCTCCTCCATTCTACAAATGTTGATACGGGCTGGTTGTGTGTAAGGCAATGAGCAGTCATACACAGAGAAGAAAATCACATCCCTGACCTTAAGGAGGTGAGCATTTACTCATGAATTTCACAAATATTTACTTGGCTCCTCTTCAGTGAATTAGAAAGGCACCTGCTAAACTCTGGGAGTCAGGGAGAGAGCCAGAGCTCAAGGCCCAAGGGTGAAGGTAACAGTTGTTTTCTTTGTTCTTGGAGAAGGTAATAGGAAACAGAGATATGGAATGAGAAAAGAACCAGACAAACTGCTGGGAGACCCAGGTTTGTCAAATAAGCTCATTTTGACCTAACTGGCTACAATCCTGCAGGCTTTTAGACAGTAGGAGAAAGAAAAATAAATTGGAATAATTCATGAGTAAATAGCATCTCTCTTAATATAAACCAAATACCTACACACACATATAGTGTAAAGAGAAGTCTCTAGATATGTATGTGTGTGTATATATAAAGTTTATGTGTATGTGTATATATAAATAAATAAAGTTCTATGTATAGAGAATGAGAACACACACACACACACGCACACACACACACAACCTTAAATTGGCATCTGATTTCTTCTCTGGAATTACTCTCCGGTTATTCATCTCCAGCTTCCATCACATAGGATCAATGTGACTTTCCCATATATCGGACTTGTCTGTTAGATTATGGCCTCGCTGAGGTTGGAAATCAGGTCTCATTCAACTCTGCATCCCCAATGCACAGCACATCACCTGACACTTGGCAGGCCCTACACAAGGCCCACTGAATGAATTATGGATGCAGGACAATAAAAGAAGAGATGAGATGATAAATGTATTTGAGAAGTACAGATAATGTGCTATAAGAGTTGAAAAGAAGAAGCAATTAAGTCCATAGAATGTGACCAGAAAAGTCTCCACAAAGGGAAGATTACTTGAGCTGGAACTTCAAGTATGGTAAGAATTTGAATCTACTAAAATGGAGCTGGTTCACTTTCTTTCAGTTTTTAATTGAATAGAGATAGATGGAGAAAAAGGGAGGGGTGCCTTTGGAAAGGAGTAACCGCAGTCACAAGGAGCAACATGGAAGTAGAGAAGCATGGGCCACTAGGGGCAGGAGCAGTCATGGATTGAATGCAGTATCATGTATACACGAGCCACTTGGAGACACGGGCCATGCCACGTTGGGAAAGAAGGCACAAAGGACAATGGCATTGTGTGGGAAAGAGAGAGGAAGCCCAGCCTGTGGTCAACTATGGGTAGATAAGAAGTTTTGGTTTTTTTTTTAATTTAATTTTTATTTTATTATTTGACAGAGAGAAACAGAGCCAGAGCCAGAGAGGGAACACAAGCAAGGGGAGTGAGAGAGGGAGTAGCAGGCTTCCCGCTGAGCGGGCAGCCCGATGTGGGGCTTGAACCCGGGTCTCCGGGATCATGACCTGAGCCGAAGGCAGTTGCTTAACCAACTGAGCCACCCAGGCGCCCCAGATAAGAAGTTTTTAAGAGTGAAGAGGGCAATAACAAGGGACTATATTATACCAAGAGACTTACTATGTGTGTGTATATATATATATAATCTACATAATAAATAATATATAGTGCTAATTAAAATAGGAAACTTACTGTATATAATAGATACATGGTATAAGTAATAAATACATTAAGGGACTATATTATAATAAGGGACTTATATAATAAGGCGACAAGAAAGGACATGGCTAGACCTTTCACAAAATCAGCTAGTACCATCTTTGGTGACCATCCACTTACACTTTCTTTGTCCCCAGGCATCTAGTGTCTTCTGCTGTCCCCAGATGCTTGGCCAGCCCTCAGCTAACTGCCAGCTAGACACACAAGAGCAGTAACTAATGTTTTTATATCCCATTTCCCTTTTCTCTTCCATTCATCTATAACCAACTTATGCCAAGCACAGCATAAGATTCTTGGTGATAAAGTGATAAAAAGAGAAATGGCTGCTGTCCTCATGAAGGGCAGAGTCATCCTCAACCTGCTGCTTCCAGGATTATCTATTTGAACTCAGGAGTCCAAGTCTCTGGCAGAGCTGGGGAAAGTGATACGTGAGGGCCAAGGAGCTTTCTATACTCTTCCCACCCACTTCCTATGAGAGAGGAGGTACCCACACTTAGATCTGCAGACAAAGAAAGAATTCTCAGTCCCTACTCCACCTCGGAACCCTTCTAAATGTCACTGCGTCTAGATTCACTTGCCCTCTGAGTCCAGCTGTCGGTCCCCTGGATTGGGTTTGCATGACAGCCTGGAAATAACAGAACATGAGCAACCTGAGGGCTGCATCAAAGCCCAGTCTTGCCATATGCTCCTGCATGAGACTGAGAAACTTATTTATGTTTTCGGAATCTGTTCCAATTTCCTTAAATGCAGATAATGATACACTTGCCCCTGCCAACCTCACGAGGTTGTTGATTCAAATTAAGGAAAGCTGGTCTGCTTTATAAGCTGTACTATGGCAATATGAGTTATTAGCATAATACTTATTCTTCATTTTAAGAGTGGATGGATGATTTTTATTTGGTGGGGGAAAGGGGGAGTTCAGATTCTAGAGTTGCTAAGCTCCTCCTACAAAGGACTCATCTACTCTAGACCCCAACTGCAATACAGGAGGCCACAGATCAGAGCCCATGCATTCACCTGCCTCCTCCCACCCCCAACACAGCTTCAGAAGGCAGGCAGGCAACCTGGGGGAATTCTTGTCCTCTGAAAGGATAACGCATAATCTGCAAATTCATAAATCACGAGGACTCTCTCACCCGTGAGCACATTCAGTGAAGGGAAGACCTTTAATGCCTGTAAAATTTTACTCTGAAGGAAAATTACTTTAGTTCATTAAGCCTTCCTGAAATCTTGATGCCTTTAAATCCCTGAGGTTCTCTGCACATCCCCCTCACAACCTACCCCTTCATACCTGCCCCTACCCGATAGCCTGATAGTTCTTTGTTGACGGCCAATTGGAAGAAGGACTGTGGCTTTCTTTACCAGAAGTAATTGACTATGGGAAGCAAACAAGGAAGCTAAAATGTACCCTTCTGGGACTGCCTATAAGAGTATACTTCTCAGTTCCAGCAGAATCTGAGTCCCAGGGTCCTTCTCACACATTGGGGAGCATTCCACCATCCAACCAGGTAACAGAAATTGAGCACTTGCAGTCCAAAGTCTGATATCCAATACCAGGATGTCTGGTGCCAACTGAGTAGCCTTAACTGTGTTAGATGTGTGCCAAATTCAGAAGGACACAAAGAGTGCTCCTTACCTGCTATGAGTTTACAATCAAGAGAGCAAGACAAGGATGCCCACCCTTGCCACTATTGTTCAACATAGTGTTAGAAGTCCTAGCAACAGCAATCAGACAACAACAACAACAAAAAAAATCAAAGGTATTCAAATTGGCAAAGAAGAAGTCAAATTCTCCCTCTTCGCAGATGACATGATACCTTATATGGAAAACCCAAAAAACTCTACCCCCAAATTACTAGAAGTCATACAACAACTCAGTAATGTGGCAGGATAAAAAAATCAATGCATAGAAATCAGTAGCATTCTTATACACTAACAATGAAAATATAGAGAGGGAGATCAGAGGATCAATTCCATTTACTAAGCACCAAAAACCACAAGATACCAAGGAGTAAACCTAACCAAAGAAGTTAAGGATCTTTACTTGAGGAACTACAGAACACTCATGAAAGAAATCGAAGAAGACATAAAAAGATGGAAGAGCATTCTATGCTCATAGATCAGAAGAATGAACACTGTTAAAATGTCTATACTGCCCAGAGCAATCTATACTTTCAAAGCCATCCCAATCAAAATTTCACCAACATTTTTCAAAGTGCTGGAACAAATAATCCTAAAATTTATATGGAACCATAAAAGACCCCAAATTGCTAAGGAAATATTGAAAAAGAAAAACAAAGCTGGAGGCATCACGATACCTGATTTCAAGCTTTATTACAAAGCTGTGATCACCAAGACAGCAGGGTAACGACACAAAAACAGACACATAGACCAATGGAACAGAATAGAGAGTCCAGATATGGAACTACAAATCTATAGTCAAATCATCTTCGACAAAGCAGGAAAAAAATTCCAGTGGAAAAAAGACAGTCTCTTCGATAAATGGTACTGGGAAAATTGGACATCTACATATAGAAGAATGAACTCAACCATTCCCTTATGCCATACACAAAGATAAATTCAAAATGGATGAAAGACCTCAACATGAGGCAGGAATCTATCAAAATCCTAGATAGGCAGAACATAGGTAGTAACCTCTTTGACATCAGCCACAGCAACTTCTTTCGAGACACGTCTCCAAAGGCAAAGGAAACAAAAGTGAAAATGAACTTTTGGGGGTGCCTGGGTGGCTCAGTTGGTTAAGCAGCTGCTTTCGGCTCAGGTCATGATCCGGGAGACCCGGGATCAAGTCCCACATCAGGATTCTTGCTTGGCGGGAAGCCTGCTTCTCCCTCTCTCAGTCCCTCTGCTTGTGTTCCCTCTCTAGCTATGTTTCTCTCTGTCAAATAAATAAATAAAATCTTTTTAAAAAAGGAAAAGAAAAGAAATGAACTTTTGGGACTTCATCAAGAGGACATAGTACAAAATATAGCAACTTTGTCATAGATAAGGTATAGAATTCCACAAAGCTATTATCCTCTTCCTTGCTTTTTATAAGGGCCTTTACCAACTCTGTAGCTCCAGACAGAACCTCAGCATGACTCCTGATCCCTCTCTCATCCCATACATAGCAGGACAAACACTAAGTCTTCTGAAACATGTTTGAGTGCACTCTAGCGCCTAACTTTAGGTCCTCTTAATTGTCCTCTTTCACTAACCAAATACATATAGAGTGCGTCCTGTTGGCCAGGTAGTGTGGATTCAGCACTGAAGAATATAAGCCAGATTCTTTGCCCTCATATAGATGACATCCTGGCAGGGGAGATAAACAAACAAATAAGTCAGTGAAGGACATAGTTAGATGATGGTGAGTGCTACAGGGGAATAATTAAAGTAAGAGAGAAGATGAAGGAGCCCAGGAACATCCTTTATGAATAACTGGCTCTCCTGCAAAACCTTGAGTGAGGCAAGATGTTAGGCCATGTGACTATCTGGGTAATCAACATTACAGGCAGTGGAGAAGCAAATGCAAAGATCCTGAGGCAGGAGTATCCCTGCATATTCAAGAAAAAGCAAGGAGACCAATGAGGCTGGAGCACGGAGGAGCAAGAGATGAAGTCAGGGAGATATTGGAAGACTTTGATCTCACTGGAACATGTGAGCCATTATAAGGACCCCAGATCTTACTGAGTGAGATGTGGAGCTGCTGGAGGATTTTAATGGATGACTTTACTTTTAAGGGGATCACTGTGGTTGCTGTGTTGAGAAAGGCAGGAAGGAGACAAAAGTGAATTAGGATCCTGTTGTAATCATCCAGGTGAACCATGGTGTATGTTAGAGCAGAGCAACAGCAAGGGACACGAGGGGCATGATGTTTATATATATATTGAAGGTAATGTCAGGCAGAAGAGCTGACAAATTGGCCATGTGGTAAGAATGAAAGAGAAGGTCTGAGGATGACCCGCTGAGCTCAGGACTAAGCAGTTGGAAGCACAGAGTTGCTGTTTTATGAGATGAAGACTACAGAAAAAGGAGATTTGGAGGAAAGATTAGACGTTTGGCTTTGAACATGAAGTCTGAGGTGCCTAAAAGAATTCAAGTGGAGAAGTCCAGTAGTCAGCTGAATAAATGAGTCTGGAGTTGAGGGAAGAGAATCTAGGACAGAAATATCCATTGGGGAATTGTCTGTAATTAGATGGTATTTAAAGACACAAGACAAGATTAAATCACCAGGAGATGGAGTGCAAATGAAGTAAAGACATGAGGATTGAAAGCTGGGATGTTCCAGCATCCAGAGGTCAGGGAAGTGAGAAAGGGAAAACCAGTATGTGTTTGGACCTTTCAAAATTGACAGTGGGTATTTGTGTTCTGCCTGAATGCTCACCAAATTGTATTTACTACAAGGGAAGACTCTCAATAATCAGGTAAATCAGATGGTCTTCAGTTGAGGCCAGGAAACTCCTTTCCCCAGATCCCCAGTTCCTGCTCTGTGGACTCCTCTGTGCCCACCACTGTGGCAAAGCTAGAGGCTTTGCCTGGGCTTGGTATGGACTTCCTCTCACCAAGACTATATGGATATTTCCACTGCTAATGTTCCCCACCTGCCAACATCAGAAACCAAGGCTGAGCCTGACTATGGTACCTGGTGGTTGATTACACTACACTCTTCCCATCACACACAGAGAGCAATTTCCTCTCTGCAGTTGCTTTCCCTACCTTCAGTGCTTAGGCCAGAATCAAAATCTTCCATTCCAGAATGCCTTATTCACTGTCATGGTATCCCACACAACATTACTTCCAACAAAGGAACTCATTTCACAGCAAATGAAGTGCAGTAATGAGTATGTCCCCAGAATTCACTGGTCTTCCCACAAACTTCATCACTCAGAAGCAGTTGGCCGGGTGTAATGGCTGAATGGACTTTCAAAGATTCAGTTACCACCCTTGCTGGGAACCAACACTGTGAAGCTACGGCACTGTCTTCCATGATGTGCACTTGACTAATGCATGTCAATAAAATAGTCTGAGAATCAAGGGGCAAACGTGGTAGTGGACCTCTCATTATGGTCCCCAGTAAGCCATCATACAGTATCTCCTTCCTGTCCCCACAATTTTTGGCTCTGTTGAGAGAGAACTTTTGGTTCCGAAGGAGGGAATCATCAAAAAGGAGACAAAGCACCTGATCCACTAAAATGGAAGGGGAAATTAATACCCATCTATTTTGAGTTTCTCATGCTACCACTTAAAAGAAGGAAAAGAGGGGTTATTTAAGAATAGGGGATAGAGAGGTGTCTGGCTGGCTCAGTCAGTTAAGCATCTGCCTTTGGCTCAGGTCATGATCCCACAGTCCTCAGGATCAAGAGAGCCCAGTGTCAGGTTCCCCGATCAGTGGGAAGCTGGCTTCTCCCTCTGCCCCTCCTCCACTTGTGTGCATGTGTTCTCTCTCAAAGAAATAAAATCTTAAAAAGAAAAAAAAAATAGGGGATAGAAACTCACAGTAGCCAAAGAGAGGGATTGTGCTGTGTACTCCCCGTTCTCTCTCCTGCCTATATATTGTGGGTAACTGGGACCCTGAGAATTCTGTTTCTAAGATTCTCCTGTCATGTGGCTTCCAGTCTGATCCACTGGGGGAGATGGTGTACTAGTAGGGAGCAGCAGAAAAGGGAAAAGCCACTCTCTTCCCCCTTCTGTTTTGCAGTCACAATACAACAGCAGCAAGGGAGCTGGCAGGAGCCACAGCAGTGGGTGCTGGGCCATGTGAGATAAAGTGCAGACCCTGGGTCCCCTGCACCTGCAGCTCAGTACACACAGCAGAAGCCCAGGTTGGGGGAGACCCTTCATCATCCATCCTCTTTCTTCTCCTCCTTTTCAGAGGCCTGTAAATGTTTCTGCAATCACCAATCTTTAAACCACTCCACCTTTCTCTTCCTCCCTCCTTCAGCCTTGTAAACAATTCCTGCCTTCGATGTCTTCCCTTAGAAATACTGGAGTCAGAGACCCTCAGGGACATAGAATGGTCTGCGAGGTAAAAGAAATGCAGAAGAGTGTATGCACTGGGAGCCAAGTAAAGAAAGGGTTTCAAGGGGGAAGGAGTGATCAGTTGTGTGAAGTGCTGCTGACAGTTCATAGATGAGGAATGGACCAGTGGATTTTGCTGATGGAGGACTGCGGAAGCCTCCAAAATCACTAGTTTACTTAATTTCTGATCTTCACCCTACTTCCACCCTGACACCAGACTGATGACCCTTCTAAAGCAGAGACCCACTCCTATGACTGACTGCCACGTAATCTCCACTGGTTTTTCACTGCCTTTAAAACCAAATCCAAGTGCCTCAGCATGGCACAGAAGGTCTTTCTCAACCTGGCCCCTCTTGACATGTTAACCTCTTTCTGGAGCCACTTTCCCAAATGACATCTAAATTCCAGCCACATCAGAATACCCATTTTCCTCCCTGTTCCTTGTTTCCAGGCTTAGACACACGCTCTCTTCTCTCCTTTAAAGTCCTTCCCCTACAATTCACCTGTCGAGCTCCTTTGGTTCCTCAAGACCCAGTTCAAAGGTCATCAACACTCTGATGTCTCTCCTGTCCTCTAAGACAGAACGGATTCCCCCTTGGTCCATGTTCCACTAACTTGTTCCACATGCTTCCAATGATGCTGCTTGCCAGATTATATTGTAAGTTTCTATCCGCATATGTATATCCACCATGAGGCTATGTGCTCCTTCAAGACAGGGACCCTGCTTTTCTCATTATTATGCTGTAAGAATATTATTATGCTGTTCCTTGATGCGGTACCTATAACCAACAGAGATACAACACATTGACTGTACTGAAACTGTTGCCATAGGCGTTCAAAGGAGGAGAAGATAAGTCTTGACTGGGGTAATCAAGGTTCTAGAGAGAAAGAGAGATAGGAGTGCATATCTTAAGAGATGGGAAGAAAATGGAAATTTCCAGCCCTCTTCACTCTGAAGTATTTTGTAAACTCCTTCAAGGGTGTCTTTTCCTTAGATAACTTAGTCTGCAAGTCTCTCCAGAAGGGAGAATTCAAGGCAGTTTAGGAGAGAACTTCATGAATATCCACAAAAGTGTAAAATAAAGGGGACACAAGGGCAAGAAGAGAAGACAGTGGAAACAATCTTCTAAATATAACTGTATTAAGTTTTCAAGAGCTGTTATTCTGTAGGGACTTCTAGAAAAGATAAAGGTATATACCTATAGCTAATTGGATGTAGGTTAATGAAAATACTAGATTTAATCATAAAAGTATGACTTAATCAAGTAGAGTAGCTTAGACTAGAACAGAAAAAATACGGAAAAACCAGAGATGGGACACAAATATATACTGAGCACCTACTAAGTACCTAGCACTGAGCTTGGTGCTCTTTGCACATTACACAGATAATGGACATAACCACAGTGAAATGTAGAAACCGTTATCCACATTATCCAATGAGGAAACTGTCCAGGTCAGTGCCCAACACAGGTTTGTCTATTCCTGCATGACCCAAGTATGGGATAAGAGATTCAAAAATTAACAAACATTAGCCATCACTATTGAAAATGGGGCTATTGTTAAGAAAATTCTTTGCAGAATTTGGTTGCTGAATAAGGTAAGTGACAGATCAAGGAAATGGAAATATAATGTTGTTGAAACAAGGAGCTTATGAAAAATGGCTGTTGAATAGTAGGGAGTTTTGGTTTTGTATAACGAGCTATTAAAAATTAATTAAAAATCCATTCACTCTCATTCCCTAAGGGACTGTGAAAATGAGACAGCCAGCCATCTCCTGGAAATGATTTAAGTAGCATGTAGTCCAGTAAGAGGGGTGGGGCCAAATGACCCCAGAATTCTCTGTCAATGTCAATATTCCATGATGATAGCTCACCAGAACTAAAGCTCATCAGCCCAAGGTCTGCCATGAACTAGGAGTCTGAGTTCAGACCTCTCTATGTGTCCATTACCCCCTCCATCCAAACACCACCAGCACCCCTGAGGAGGAGGCTGAGGGCAGGTACAGATGTGTGCAGATGAAAGATGAAATGCTGGTTCCAAAGTGGAGCCTTCAGAGATAATCATCAGCATAAAGGAAAATGTAATAAATCTGTTTCCTTGGGAAAGGAGCAAAAGCTCTAAACCAGTCTTCATATGGAATCCATGCTCTGCCACTTAATCTCTGTGACCTTGGACAAGAGGCTGACTCTACGGAGCCTCAGTGTCCTCATCTGGAAAATGAAGCCAATATCATTCCTTTCATTGGGCTGTTTTGAGAATTAGATAAAAGGTATCTTCTGCCAGGTACACAGAAAGCCCTCAGCATGCATTAGGTCCCTTCCATCCTTGTTTGTGTCTGAGCAAACCAAGTCATTTGCCACTAGAGTACAAAATTTCATGTCCTAAGAGGGAGCATGTCACTTCCTTAGTGATGACAACTTGAAGCTTACAAAATAAAGAGAAACCTTGCCAGGCCTCTCACTGATATATAGATGAAAGCCCAGAGCATTCCCTGAGTGCTGGTGCTTGCTTTACGAGGACACGCAGTGACAGCCTCAGCAATGGAAAGATCACAGGTCCATCAAGTCCATTTTGCCTGGTGTGTGATCCTACCCACTTGTCTCTTTTCATTTCAGGTCTATCTCCACCAGTCCCTGCCTACAGGCGTACACATTCTCCCTTCCTTCCACTATTCCTGTCAGGGGCATCATCCCCTCTAGGTCTCAGGAGCTGAAAGAGCTCTCAGCCAAACCATTTTAGCTGCTGACCCCAGTGGATTTTTCTGGGAATCAGGAGTTCCCCAGACTGGAAGCACCTACCAGCCTGAGGTGTTTCAAATGAGACCAAGACAGGGATTCAACTAGATTGTAAGATGCCTCAGAGCAAATGCATCAGCTGTCTTATTTGTTACTATAGCTTCAGCACCTGGGACAGTCCCTGGAATTCCCATGTACACAATGGTGGAGCAAATGATCTATCACCCAATCCGTGATCTGGCATTTATCACAACTTGTTTTCTAGCCAACCCCACAAATTACTCTCTCACAACTCTTCATTGCGCTAAAAAGTGTGAGAGATGGAAAGAAAAGAGACACAAAGTTCCTGACCTAAGGTACTTTCAGTGCAAGAAGAGGGATTAATATTTACACAACTGCCTTTGGTGAAAATCAGAAATGGTCTGATTTACACTAGGCTAGAAACGTTCTATCCAATGTTTCAGGTGAGTCTTGTAGTAGCCCTGCAAGGTTGACATCAAATAGTAATAAGTGATTTCCAAACTGGGATGAACTAGAGGATTACCTTCCATGAAAATTTTTATAAGAGGTGACATTTGAGCTGGCTTGTTTTAGTAGGTGAAGAAAGCCAATTTTCCCCCCCTAAAGAAGCCTCACAAGAAAACAACAGGAGGCTGGAATTTTTGGTCACATTTCAGGACCAGAAGGTGGTCTGTTTCGGGTACACAGAGATGAAGACCCAGACTGGAGTCTGATAATGACGGTTTTAAATGTAAGGAATGTAAATTTCCTATTGTTTCTGTAACTGATAACCACAAATGCAGTGGCTTAAAACAATACAACTGTATTATCTTACAGCTTTGAAGATGAGAAGTCCAAAATGGGTTTCAGTGGCAAAAACCAAGGGCCAGTTAGGGCTGTGTTTTTATATCCCTTCTTGAGGTTATAGAGGAGAACCACGTTCTTGCCTTTCCCAGATTCCAGAGGCTGTACGCATTCCTTTCTTGAGGCTCCTTTCCATCTTCAAAGCCAGAAATGTCCAGTCACTATTTCTCATATTGTATCAGTCTCTTACTCTTTCTGCTTTCCTCTTCCTATCAAAGGATCCTTCTGATTACATTGCCTCCAGCCAGATAACTCCAAGACAATCTCTTTATCTTCAGATCAGCTGATTACAACTTTATCTCCATTTACTATCTTAATCGCCTGCATCAAGTAATGTAACATAGTCACAGGATCCAGGAATTAGTAGATGGACATCTGTGGGAAGTCACTGCTCTGCCTACCACGCCGGGGTAAAGAGTTGCTACTCTCCTCAGCAAATGGCATGGAGATGTCTAAATACTTGAGCAGGTGAATAATTTCTTGGCTCCATGTTCTGCAAACATAATTGTCAAGAATATAAAGGGTGGATCAGTGAAGAGGAAAAACAGGGAGGCCACTGAAAAGGATGCTACAAGAGTCCAAACCTAAGAGATGAAAGATCTGAACTGAGGCAGTGACGATGGGAAAGAAAAGAAGCAGAAAAAAAACTATGAAAATTGTTGCTAAAAACTGCAAATGGAGCACAATAGAAAAGAATGGAGTCAAAGATGCCTCAAAGGTCTCCCAGAAATTAGTGTGCTTCATTGCAATTTGAAGGTGTGCACTTGAATCCAGATCCAACACTTACAAGAGGAACATCTTGCATGCTACCAATACCTGACACCCATTTCATGCCCCAGGTTAGTTGGATGAGTTTACAACTACTTCCCTGAATCTATGCAACCCCCTTTTATTTGGATACATGCTTATAGCCAAAATTATCCCTCTGCCCATTCTTGCTCTTGTCCATCTACCTAAGAGATGGATGGACATTTTTGTTACTACCTGACCAAGTGCCTGAACTTCTAAGAATTTCCCTCCCAAGATTAACATTCCTTGGCCTCACACACATATCTGGTCACCTCTTGAGCACATTCACAAACTGCATGCCTGGATCTCACTTGTGGGTTGCCCAGATTTCCATGTTCTTCCTGAGTTGGTTTTGTTCTAGATCTTGACCCAGAATGGCTGATAACTGGGTCATGGCAGTCACATCTCAAGACATAACAGATGAAGGGCTGCCCCGTTTATATGGTAGGGAGTAGGGAGGGGAAACAGATTTTAATCTTTTTAAGCTCTTGGAGAAGCACTTAGTCAGCGTCCCGAGACCTATAAAATATTTCCTAGTGCAAGGACCATCCATTCAAACAAGAGAGCACTCATAAAATCCCAGACATTAGAGGTAGAGAATATTTAGTGTGTAGTCAGGACCATGCACCATACCTAGAGAAGATCTGCTCCCCTCTGGTCTTTACAGTTGCCAGCATTCCCCTAACAGCCAAACCAATGTCCCCACTAGGAAGTTATCTGGATTGCCTAAAATAACACAAGCCTAGACTGTCTCCACATAATTCCTTGGAAAGGAGCAGAACCTCCAGCGGCTGATGGCGGATGATTTAAGAGCCCTCTCTCATAGCCTAGGACATAGTAACAAAGAACATATAATTTATTTGTATTGATTCACCAGTACACATTTGATCATATCTCCTTGTCCTTCCTTTTGGTAAGAATCCAGGCCACAGTCCTGAGAAATTTATCTTTTGTAAAATATCTCTGTAAAAGAAATAGGTTCCTCACATATCTTAGCTATAGCAGCAGACTCCAGCCAGGGAGACTTGCCAAGGAAAGGGGGAAAGGGAGCCCACAGCCCCTCATGTATACTGACGCTGGGCTAAACAATCTCCCTCCATGATACAAAGCAGAAAAGTGTGGTGGGAACTGAAGCGTCAGTCTTCAGACAAGGACTGTCAGATACAGAAGCAGAAACTGGGGGCAGATCATATTCCAGCTGCAGAGTGATAAGGTGCACAGAGAAGCCGGTCAGACTCTGAGACAGAAGAAATAGAGACTGGGCAGCAGAAAGAAGTTCGGACCTCATGACAGACTGAGGTGACATAAAAATGCCCAGGTGTTCAGCACTGTTTCCATTTGACCTTCGATGAATGACTTTCTTGTACTGAGCGTCTACTATGTACTTGCTTCTTCTCCAGAAGCTAGCAGAAGTCAGCTATAGTTTATTCTCCCCAGAGATTCTCAATCTAATGGTGGGGGCGGAGGGGGACAGACAGATAAAGAAATATTGGATGTGATTTCTACACTAACAAGGGTACTTAAGTGCACTAACTCAAGGACTCTGGTGACCTTATAAGCCCATGGTGTAGAGGCTCCTCCTACTCCAGCACAGAACAGAAAAGAGTGGAGAAAAAGAAATGGCTGTGCATTTTGACAAGGCTGATCAACTTGGGTGGGCACAGAAAACTTTAAACCTGATGTTTAATGTGGTGAGTGATTATGCAGAAAGGAGCCATTGGCTTTGAAGCTACTATAACATTAGATGTTCCACAGAGATGTGGCAGTAACAGGATCCTTTAGCCTGTTTAGTGGCCATTGGCATTAAGGAGGCTGGTCTAGAAGGCCCCAAAAGGAACATAAGCCCTGCCTTCTGTCACATATTCTCCACTCCCTGTTTCTCTCTGTCTGCCAGAATCCCCCCACCCACTCTTCAAGTATCAGCTCAAGCCTGCCACACTTGACGGAATCATCCATTACCCCAGTCGGCACACATCTCTCTATCTATGGCCAAGTTATTCCTCACTATCACCCATCTCACATGCTTCTCTTACAACTTGACCCTGACACTCCTTCCACTGAGTGGTAGAGTTTGTGTCCCTCCCTTTGAAAGTGGACACTTCTTTGTTACTGCCCTGACCAATAGCATATAGGGGAAGTGGTATTAAGTGACTTCCAAGGCTACATTGTGTCCCTTGGGATGGTCACTCTCAGATCTAAATGCAACACCTGAGGAAGCACAACCTGGCCACAACAGGACAGACCACACGTAGGGACCACAGTGTCACAGCCCACAGCCCAGCTGAGGACCCAGCCAAGAGAGTAAGCATCAGTCACTGGACATTGGGGAAGACAGCCACTGATGACTACAGCCCTAGCTAACGGTCAGTCTCAGCTTTGATTCATTCAGCTGAGGCTCCACACACTGCAGACCTCATGCCCTATCAAACTCCTTGACCCACACAGAATCCAAGAACATAATAAAATATTCTTCTTTTGCATCATTAACTTTCAGTGTGCTTTGTTATGCAGAAAAGGTGTCTAGAACACCATCCAAAAGACACTCATTAGGCACATGGAATTATTTTTTGAATGATTTGATTCATGAAGCCCTAACCTCTAAAATATACATCCTTGAGAGAATGCATTAGAACCTTAAAGATTAGAATCTTCTCACAGGTGTACTAAATAGCACATGTCCTGCAGAGTATTCCTCAAGGAATCCCTCTGATGTACGCCCTCTTTGAGGTACACCACATATGAAAGAACAAGGGATCATCTCAGCTGTCCAAGCCAAACATCCAGGAATCCTGTTGTATTCCTCCCCGCAGGACATGCAACCCCACACCCTACTCTTCCACCCCTGATATTCATCTCCCGCCTTTCTATGCAGGCCCACTCCTCCTCCCCAAGTTCAAACCCTCATCCTCTCTCATGAGCACTATTGCAACTGCCTCCTTCTGGTCTCCTCTCCTCTAGAGTCTGTTCTGCAAAGTGCCAGCCTGCTTTCCTAATATATAAATATGATACGCCATTCTCAGACTCCACCCTGACTCCCTATTGCCTCCAGGGTAGACTCTACAGTGACTGACAAGGCACAAGGGCCTTGACCACCGGATGCTGACCTGGGTCTCTATGTCTCTATCCTTATTTCTTGTCACCAGCTCTTCCCTTGGATTCTATTTTCTGGGTTACTCATCAAACCAAAGAACAGAGAACATGATTTGAGTGAGTTTTTTTCAGTTCTCCTCACATCGAGCATAACCAGACCATTCAGGCTTAATTTATTCATACTCATATTCTCTGTCTCTTTATCTCTGTCTCTGTCTTGTCTCCTGGCTGAATGATCTTGTAGAAACCTCTCTAGAGTCTAGAGTTGTGCTCTCCAATATCATACCATTAGCTACACATGCCTTTTTAAGTTAAAATAATTAAAATTAAATAGATAAATAAAATCAAGTAAATAAAAATTAATAACTCAGATCCTCAGTCACACTAGTCACATTCCAAGCACTCGGCTGTCACAAGTGGCTGGTGACTAATATACTGGACATACCAGATCATAGAACATTCTATAGTTGCAAAAATTTCTGTTGAATAATGCTGATCCTGAGATTCTCAACTAAGAGCTGTTCTTAAAATACAGTTCCCTGTTTTCTCACAGAAAAGACAGACTTTATATCCCCATTATTTGTGTAGTGGAGATCTAGCTTCTCCATGCTGTCCAGAATCTGTGCCCTCTCCTGGGAACAATAATATCCCTTTGGGGAACCAGTTTCTCCTCATGATGAGCCATATGGTTCAGGTGCATGGACCATGGCCCTGACGCTATCCTCAGTTTGAGGAACTGGCTCTATTTATCCTAAGCCAATCATCCACCTCATCCCTATGGTATAGTGATGGGTTCAGAGAAAAATGTGTTACCAAACTAGAACCAATAACAACCAAGATGAGTTTTGCTGGGGCTCCTGGGAAAGAGAAGCATCCCTTTCATTCCTCGGGAAACATCAGAAGAGACCAATGTCTTCTAAATAATATGGACTAAAGGTATGAGTTCTAGGACACTATGACAATTTTGCTACCTTGAAAGAAGAGCCTGAAGTTGCTGAGGGAACACAATGTGGAACCTGAGGATGCAGCCCACACTGCATAAGCCAGAGTGGAAATAACTACAAGAATCTAAGTCCTTAATAATACCATTTGAGCTGCTGTATCAAGCCTGACCTGAAACTACTAACCTCTAGTCTTTTATGACAAATCAGTCAGCAAATTCTTTCTGTCTCAGTTCATCCATGTTCTCAAGAGTTACAACTGGGGCACCTGGGTGGCTCAGTGGGTTAAAGCCTCTGCCTTCAGCTCAGGTCATGATCTTAGGGTCCTGGGATCGAGGCCCTCATAGGGCTCTCTGCTCAGCAGGGAGCCTGCTTCCTCTTCTCTCTCTGCCTGCCTCTCTGCCTACTTGTGATCTCTCTCTCTCTGTCAAATAAATAAATAAATAATCTTTAAAAAAAAGAGTTACAACTGAACTCCAGTCACTCTTTAGGCCTCAGGTCAAAGTAAGACCCTCCACAAGGGCCTACCCTGGCTTCTCGAGATAGATAGTCACTCCTTTTATATGTCCCTCAAAGCATCCTAGCACTACAGCAACTTCTTACTGAATTGGGATGTTAATATTTTTTATCTTCTTATGACATTGTGAAATGCTGGAGAGCAAGTTTTGAGGCTTTTTATCTTTCTTACAAAAAAGTAAATAAAAAAACACAACCCTACCTGATACATACTAGATGCTTCTAAATATCTGTCAATAAGTAAATATTTATAGGATAAATGGTAGCCAGTTGATAAATTTCAGTTAATAACAGTAATGGTAGTAGGACTATAACTCAACATCTACCTCAAATACCTCATTTTACCCTTAGAGCAATCCTATGAAATGTCACAACCATTATTCCCTTTTCTTTCAGTGATCAACCAGAGTCTTGGGAAGATTACATAACTAAGCAAAGTCCCATCATACATAATGACAGCACTTGATATATTCTAACTAAAAAATATGGCTGTTCCTTCCCAATGTTTCACATCCCACCTCCCTCCTGATTAAGGACATCAATGAATTCAGCAATTTTGGTACCACGGCAGTTTGGTGTATACTAAATTCTCTGCTGGCTAAGCTTCTCTCAAAGCTAAATTCAATGTCAGCTGAACAAAGTCTTTAGGATGGAAGCACAGACTCAACCTCAAGCCAACTCTTTCTTCCAAGTTCAGTGATTAAGGAAGACATGAGAGAGTGCAGGCAGAGAATGATGGCCACATGAGAGACGTCAGCTCCCTGGGAGCAAGGACCTTGACACTCCTTCTATAGTCTCCTCCTGTCTCTCTGCTCTCCTGACACCCAGGCTCCACCTCCACATTTTGAGTCACATTTCACTTTCAGTTTCTGCCTCCAGGCCACCTAGCTGGCAGGGCTCCAATGGCAGGCTCTAGTTTTTCTAAAATTGGAACTTTGACTCAAAAGAGTAGGTTCCATGTGGGTCACAGGGGATCTGGGGAAGGGGAAAGAACACACCCACACCCTGTCTCCCACCATCCAGGACATTGGAGGGTCCAGGAGGACGGTACGGGGTATGGTTCTACTCCATGGACTTAAGCCCAGAATTACAAGAAAGTGATCATTCAACCAACCAGCATGTACCCAATACCTAAAATGTGCCAAAGGCTTCTCAGGTACTGTGGACATATGAGGGAAAGATGAAGCACCTACTGAGACAGGTAAGTGAGAGGGAAGCTGAGGCAGGAGGATGTGGTAGGGGGAGGGTCAGAGAGAGAACGTGAGATGGAGATACAATTGTATTGTGTGTGTGTGTGTGTGTGTGTTTGTATACATATATACAACATACATGTGCAAGAGGTAAGAACCTAAGTGTGGTTCCTGGACTACAGGAATCAGACTAGTTTAAGAAATATATAAAAAATTGCATGTTCTGTTTCCTTCCCTTTGTGCACTGAGATTTGTGCCCAGAGGTGGTCTTCCCTCCAAAACTGCATAGGACTGACAGTTGTTCAAGGCCTCTGTTCCCAAGCAGACCTGAATCATCTACTGGAACCTTGAGAAATCAGATGGTGCAACTGCCTCTTGGAAAGCTAGGTTTACTTCCACAGCTCCCATGACTCAAGCTAATCAAGAACTCTGCAAGCAGCCCCTCTAGGAGTATTGTCTGCAGGAAGGTGGCAGGGGTCCACAGGACACACAGGAGTAGGGCTAAGGGAAGGGAGCCACAGAGCATCTGTTAATGACTCCCAAATGTATATTCCCCGTGGGCCCAGAAGAAGAATGAACCCCCACTTTAAGGGCCTTTTGCAATGAGATCTGTGGGTCAGCAGAAACCCAGGTTCCTTTTTACTTATGAGCATCACTCAAATTCTCCCAGTAACCTCTGAGGACCCCAGCACTGACTGCATGAGGTACAGCATGAAACACACATCCCACACAGGTGGGACGCCAAGCTGTCTAGTATGGCCCGACACAGACACTGGGGCCTACAGACCGCCACTGACAGGACAGTCTTGTGCTGCTCATCTTCACCAGACAGCAAGGCCTGCATAGGAGAGCCTCCACTGGAGGCTGAGGATGGTGGGGCTCCAGGCACATGGGAGGTTCTCAGCAAACCTTTGTCAGCTGGATGCATGCAAGAGCAAAGCAACTCTTTAAAAAAAGAAAAGAGCAAACACACCTGAGCTCCTGGGGTAAATCCTAGTGTATATACTATTTAACAGAGAAATGCCCTCAGGACTAAATGTCTAGTAGTTAAAGCCCAAATCCTGAAAGCAAACAGCCCTGGGTTCACATTCCAAGACCACTTCCTGTGTGCCCCCTGCAAAATCCTCTGTCTCTACCCCTGTCCCCAGGCACCCTGACCTCACAAGCCTGCAATAAGGAACAAAGAAGAAAACTGCCAATCAAGAACTCAGTGGCCAGCACATAGAAAGAAATTAAGCAACATTAGCTGGTATTAGAATTCGCTGTGGAAGATTCCACTTCTCTTAAAAAGTAGAGAAGAGAAGGATGAGAGGTAAGTGGCAGAAAGTGGAAAGTAGGTAGAGAGGCCACTCTAAGTAGTACCAATCTGATGGTCCAAACAACCCCCTCAACCCAAACCAGGTTCTATTTTCTCCAGCATCCAGCTGTGGAAACTCAGGCTCAGCAAGGCAGAGAAACCTCCATGAGTCACACAGTGCAGAGCTGGGATTCAAGTCCAGCTGAACCTCAAATCCTTGCTCTTTCCTCAACACAAGGTGATTTATAAAAGCCTCTTGTAGGTCTGGAAGGAGACTGAGCAGAAGTCAATCCCTTCCTGGCCCCATGGGCACAGCTCAGAATCCACTAAGCTCACAAACTTCCTGCGCATGGGACCTGGGACAGGTGTCATTAATGTAATGTGGAAAATAGCTAGGAGGGAAAGGACAAATATAAGAGAAACAATTAACAAAGTGATGCAGCTCAGCCCTATTCTTGCTTCTACCAGAAAGGATAACCATCTGGGTCTATGATCCAAAGCTGTACTTAAAGGCACCAGAACAAGGATATCTGAAAGCAAAAAACAGGTAGTTTCCCCATAAAGAAACGTAGAGTGAACCAAGACAGGACAACTACTCAGCGGTCCAAATTCAACAGAATATAGAAAAGCAAGTTAACTCCTCTCTGAAGTGCCAGGATATGATCTGAATTAGTGAAAATTAATTCTGAAGCTATGAAGTCTAAAGAAACAAGTATCCTCTCTACTGTGTGCTGGCCCAGGCCTACCAGGGAACATTCTAGCAGAATGACAAAGCTATTTATGCCCATTACTCTGTTAATTCCACTTTGGGTAATATACTTCTATATTCTAAAGAAATCATTCAAAAGTAGAGAAGAAAAAAGCTATTTGTATGGAAATGTTCCTAACACTGCCATCCCTCATGGGGGGTAGGGGGACAATTAAACAACCTAAATACCAAAAGCACAGACATATTTGAGCAATTAATAGCATATTCTATGATGGATTCCACATTGTTCCTACAAACTGAACACTGAAGCTACATGCCTATATTAATACAGGGAGAAAATATAGAAACATACTTAAGTCACAAATTAGAGCAAAGAGAATGCTGAGGCTTATTATAGCTACATATAAATATGTATATCCACTGAGAAACCTGTTTGGTATTAATGAGATTATATTCTATGAAGTTATATACATAATGAAAAACTGTTTTTGTTTTAGGTATTGACTTAGCCTAAGGCCTACCTTTTAGAAAGTGTATCTGTTTAATATGTAATTGTGGCAGTGCAAATATATGCTCCTTTATACACACTCATAAATGCCAGTCAAGACAGAATAATATTTTTAAATGAATGACCATGATGAATCTACTTTGTATATGGATTTCAAATCTTTATTTATTTATATTTAAATGTATCCAAGAATGTCATATTACAGGAGCCCCAATGGCTGACGTCCCCACTGTTCTTCATGCTGTGGCTGGCCATTATTAATTGCTGTGTGGCTTATATAACATGTTGCCAGTCATGGGGCACATACGTCCTTCTGCTAATACTATTTGTTTGTCCTGCTTCTTCCTTGAGATGGCAAGATTTTTGAAAATAGGGGCTATGTCTTCCTATTTCTTCCAAGTGTATCCACAGAGAGTATCTTTGAACTTATCATTCACAGACCGGGGCTCAATTAGGATTTAATGATGAAGATAAAGAGAAAACAAAGAATAACTATCGACTATATTTACAAGATGCAATAATGCTGAAAGACTAAAATAGGAGCTAGGAGCTAGGTATGAATAATTAACTTGCTGTGTTTTACTTTGGCAAAGGTCTTGGCACAAATAAAATATTCTCCATATTCACTAACTGATACATCGAATCTAGTGGGGGTGCTGGTGACAGCAAGCTAAATTAAACCCAGTCCTGTGCTTCCCCCAGAGCATTTCACATTTAGTGAATTGGATAGAGGAATACACAGTAGCAATGCAAAGAGAGTGCTTTTGATGGACGTCAGCATGAAGTGCTGTCAGTAAAGAGAAGGCTCTCTTGGCAGGCTTCCAGGAGGAGGACTCACATCTGAGTTGAATCCTAAGAAGATGAATAAGGAGAAACCATAAGGAGACAGTGGTTGGTGGTGGGAGAGGAAGGGAGCCACATTCCAAGCAAAGGGAACAATATCATGGGTCTGATGGTCAGGAAAAGCAAGAAGACTTCATGCGCAGGATTAGAGTGAGGGACAGCTGAGGCTGGGTCACCATAAAAGCCGAGCTCTGGAGGAGGGTCTCACTCAATTACTTTGGGTAGCGTGTGTCCTTGGAATGGGAAAGGAGGGCAGGAACATGAGAGGGAAGACACAGAAAAGGCCAGCAACACCTATCCTGCAGGTCGGGCGAGACGGCAGAAAGCATCTGAGCATCATCTCCAACATAAAAGGAAAGCTGGTTTTGCTTCCCCAGTATGCCTTGAGACTCAACACCACCACTCCCACTTCGGTGAGTGACTAGCAACTTGGAATCTCTTCAGACAAGAGAGATTCCGGAGGAATATTATGTGATTGAGAGAGAACACAGACCAATTTCTACTTGGTAAATTGCAAAGTTGCTCTGGAATAAGGTGGGAACAAAACTACATGTTTTTCTAAACTATTCATAGAAACACCCCCTCCAAAAATTTAACTCACCCAGATATACTTGATCAATGAAAGAATTTTGTTTTTCTTGCTTGAAGAAGCAGGTTTTAGAATGTCTAAAATGTTGACAATGATAGAAGGAAAATAGCCTCTTTTTTTTTCTTAACAAACCATGAAAACATGGTCGGCCTGGTTTCAAATTTTGTTTCATGGTGGTGATGGATTATTTCCCTTTAACATAATTCTTTGCCAGCCCAAAGGGTCTTCAGTGGAATATTCGCATTGGACCATCAGTGCCACCCATCCACAGAGAGACCAAGGGGTACAGCAAGGACCAATCCAATGTACCCAACCCTGAAGAAAAGGAAGTCTGCCTGCTCTGGGGATATGTAATATGGTCAACCCAGTCACACCGGAAATGAGCTGATGCGGCCACAGAAATGGAATCTCTTATGTTCAATCACTCAACAAATCCCACTCACACCATCAAAGGCAATCTATATATTGCTACATTGATGTTGCAGCCACTGAGCCAAGTATGTATACTAATACATATAATATAATATAATATAATATAATATAATATAATATAATATAATATAATATAATATAATATAATATAATACAAATTAGTGCATAAATAAGCTGTCCCTATTCTCAGGGAGTATTAAATCTATAATAAAGTGAAACTTGTAGAAGACTAAACAAAGAAATGAATGTATAATTACAAATTACAATGAAGTTTTCTTTTTTTTAACCATTTTTACTTATTTTTTAATTGTTCCTTAATTTTTTTTCAGTGTTCCAAGATTCATTCCTCATTCCCCACACCCAGTGCTCCATGCAATAGGTGCCCTCAGTACCCACCACGAGGCTCTCCCATCCCCCACCCCCTTCCCTCCAAGTCCCTCAGTTTGTTTCTGTGTCCAAAGTCTCTCTTGTTTTGTTTCTCTCTCTGAATTACCCTACTTCCCATTGATTTTCCTTTTCCTAGTAGGAAAATGAAGTTTTCTGAATTAAAAAAAAATAGTAAAGGGGCTATCTGTTATACCCAGAGATCAGAACTGCTCTTTCAAAATAGTGAACAGATCATGAGAAGTAGCTAGTGGCTTAAAGAACTGCAGAAAAAATATCCCAGCCCTCCTAAGGAACAGTAGTGGTGGAGACCCTCAGGCTGAAAAGACCTTGGCACATTTACAAAACCAAATGAAAGTCAGCGAGGCTGGAGGGCAGCAGGTCAAAGTGAGATGAAACTGGGAAGGGGGTGAAGCAGGCAGGGGCCTTGAAAAATATGAAAACAAAAACTCTCCTAAGCATGATTTTGGAGCTCAAGACCAAGATGCTGGTGTGCTGGAGTTAGAGGTGGTGGCAAACCATGGTGCTAGAGAAAAGAAAGAGGTAGGTTCTTCCTTCTGTTGCTAAAAAAAAAAAAGGACTTAAAATTCAGATTCCCACCTCCAGCCTAAAACACGCTCATCAACAGGGAAATGGAGATGAAACTTACCCAAAATTTCCTCCCAACAGCCAACAACTCTGGCTGTCCCTTGGGAGGCTCTGTGTGCTCCCCTTTCCCAGCTGAGATTCCTGGGGAGCAGCACAGTGTCTCTCTGCTATTTCCTCCTCCAGCCCTGCCACAGGGCACCCACTCACCCCAATTCACTGAGACCACCTGACAGGAAGGATCTTGTCCTTGCCTGAATGGTTTCTGCTGGAGGCCGGGACGCTCAGGCCCAGTCTCTCCCATCCTTGTGCCCTCTGGGCACCTCATTCATGACTCCCTGGAGTATTTTGGCATCATGTGTTGTTATCAGTTAAAAAAATAAAACTTTTTATTTTTGGAACCATGAGCCAAGAGTGGAGACAGAAAATAGAAAGGAAATTATATTTGAGTGGAAGAGGTTTTGTTTTGTTGCTATTTTAACTGAGATAATACAACAAAATCTAGGTCTGAGTTTTCTACTGTTTTGAGTAAATTAATAAAATAATTTCTATAGCAAACAAAATCCTGGAAGAGGTAGAAACTGACCTTGGGCTAGGATGTACATTCCCCAGCCTAGCAGAGATCTGTGGGACTGTTCTCTGAGAGAAATGAAAGTCTCCACTTCATCTAAACTTTGAGGTTGTTACCAGCAGATTCGTCTGTCCTGATGCACATCTCTCAGGCAGGCAACTTCCTTTCTCAAAATATCAATTCACTTCCCTACCTACCAACTAAGGCCTGTAGCCCTCCGTCTAGAATGCAAGGCCCTCTGAGGTCTGGCTCCCCCATAACCTGCCCATACTACTCCCCTAAGCGAACCTCTGCTTTCCATCAACTCCTGGCTTCAGAGCCCTTCCAGGTCTAACTCTTTTGGCCCTGTTCCACAAGGCTCATCCTCATCCCCACTCCCCCTCTAGGGACCCGGTGACTAGGACAGAGAGGATGGATCTAGGCAGAATGTGTGGCTCTACCACTTCAAGCTTGGTGACTTTGGGCAAGTCCCTTAACCTCTGCAATAAGCCTCAGTTTCTTCCTCTGTAAACCAAGTAAAAAGCACTACCTTTCAAACAATCTTGAGCAAGAAATGAGGCGAAGCACTATTCTTCTTTTGCAAACTCCCTCTCTTCTCAGAAGCCAGCCTCCGCTGGCCCAGGCAGACTCTTTCCTCATGTGGAACTGTTTGCAGGTCTGACCCCACGAAGCTAGGACCTCTGAGAGCAGGCACTCTGGCTTTCCATCTCTGTATTTCCGGGAAAGGAGCTTATAAATAAAGGAATGTGCTAAATGCCTGGCCCAGCCCCTAGCATGCAAAACACACCAATATTTTCCCATCTTATATGGTATGTTAATATGTTGTCTTGTGTTGGAATTGTTGTGTGCATAATACCTTTCACTGCATTTTAAGTTCCCTGGAGAAAGGGACATACCTTAGTCATTTATTTATTTATTTATTTATTTATTTATTTATTTATTTATTTAGATTCACGTATAGTAAAACTTACTTATTTTGGTGCATGGTCCTATGAGTTTTTTTTTTTTTTAAAGATTTTATTTATTTGACAGAGAGAAACACAGCCAGAGAGGGAACACAAGCAGGGGAAGTGAGAGAGGGAGAAGCAGGCTTCCTGCCGAGCAGGGAGCCCGATGTGGGACTCGATCCCGGGTCTCCGGGATCATGACCTGAGCCGAAGGCAGTCACTTAACCAACTGAGCCACCCAGGCATCCCGGTCCTTTGAGTTTTAACAAATGCACCAAGTTGTATAATAACCCACCTTCACTATTTTTAGTTCTCTCTACCTACTCGATCTCTTTATAAATGTTTACCGAATAACTGAGCAAAAACTAAAGGAAGGAAATGATAAACAAATACTTGCTGGGAAAGCTTGTCCACCCAGACAGTTCTTGCATCACAGCTAATCTAGAGGCTGACACTGTAACTTTCCAGCACAGAGCAATTCCTCAACATCAATCTGAAATATTTAAAAATTGCTTGTAGCCTCTTGCCCAGTATGTCATTTCAAGGACAACATCTGGACAAAACAATCAGATGCCCACAATGGTTTAGGGACCAGGAAGGACACAACAACATTGCTCATAACAGCAAACTGCCAGGAACAACATAAACACCAACAGTCAAGAAAAGGTTAATTCTGGTACTTCCAGGTGACGAGGTAAAATCATATGCTACATTCGTAAAGTACTGAATATAATGCATGATTGTGCCCTGTCAAGTGTAAAATGAAATTTATACAATATGATATATAGTACCAACAAATGTTTTTAAATGCATATGCATATGTATATTCTGTATAAAGACAATGTTCAACAAAAATTTTTTTATCTAAAGTATTAACCTCATTTTACAAAATAAATGTTCAGGTATGTTCACATAATCATCACTGCATGATTGTGGATTTTTATTTTCATTATGTGTTTTTATATGTTCTAATTTCTTATAATAGATACTATTTCTTTTATAATCAGAAATGTGATAAAAACAGACTTGAAGGGCCTTTATTTCAGCCTTAAAAATTTCATAACCTTTATTTCATCTCTAGATGATTCAGTGATGGCTAAATTTTCACATTCAAGATGTGGCATATGGCTCTGCTTACATGAGAGTGTGCTTTCCGTCTGAAGCCTGTTCAGAAATAACCCAGCCCACTGGTGGGTGACACATTTCCTGCACCCCCCCAAAAGGAAGCAGACCCCGTGCCAGGGGGCTGAGGCTGCCACGGCAGTGACACCAGGGGAACGTCAGATAAAGGACACTGGCAGGGTCTGGAACACGTGGAATGGCCTCACCTTCACCACGAACAGGTACTGCCCTGAGCCTCAAGGGCTGAGACCATGCTTCCCTCCCTTCCACATCCCCAGCAGCTCACAGCGTGGCCAACCCACACAACAGATAACCACAAAATGCCTGATAGAGGAGGGTAGCTGAGGCATGAGTAAGAGCTGGAAGATGGAAGAGGGAAGATGAACTTTGAAAGTACAGAGGACTCTTGCTTTCCTGGAGGACCCATGTGGCCAGCTGCCCGCAGTCACACGTCCCGGCACCCACACACATTTCCAGGTGTGTCCCACAGCTTCTATCATCGAGAGCCAGAAGCTCTCGATGTTTGAATATGGGTGGTTTTGACTTGTTTACCCCCAAAGACTATGGCAGTAGCAATGGTGCCCCGGTTCTGGACCCAGGCCTCCAGAGTCATGGCATTTCGACATGTCCTTTAAGATCCCTGCCTGCCAGGGCGCCTGGGTGGCTCAGTCGTTAAGCGTCTGTCTTTGGCTCAGGTCATGATCCTGGAGTTCCGGTATCGAGCCCCTCATCAGGCTGCCTGCTCAGTTGGGAAGCCTGCTTCTCACTCCCCCTGCTTGTATTTCCTCTCTAGTGGTGTTTCTCTCTGTCAAATAAATAAATAAAATCTTTAAAAAAAGCAAAAAACAAAAAGCCCTGCCTGCCTTGCCACCAGGAGCACAGTCCTGGGCCAGCCTGCTGCGGGGGCGAGGGGAGACACCTGGCGGACCAGCACCCAGGAGGCCGCCGACGTGGGCAGGAGAGCAGATGAGTGAGGAAGCCCAGCCAAGACCAGAACAACTGACCAGCTGGGCCCAGCCCCAACTGCTGACTCACACAGCCCGGAGCCAATTACATGTTTTTTTAAGCCGCTGAGTCATGGGAGATGTGTGACACATGGACCTTTATTTCAGCTTTTGAATCTCTATTTATATATCTTAAAGGTATCTAAAACTCAGCACTCTTAAAATGGAACTCTTGTGCCCTCTCTCGGAACCTCTAGTATTCTGGGGATGACATGATTATCCTTCCCATTGTGAGTAACAAAAATCTAGAAATCATCTTCAAATCCCCATCTTGTCTTCTCCCACGTGTTTCTATATTCAAAGCATCAAGTTCTGTTGATTTTTCCACCTAAACATTCTCCAATCCATTTACTTCCCAGTCTTTATCAGTAACACTTCCCTAATTTATCATCAGGCCATTTCTTCTGTGTGACCTCTGGCAAATTACTTTACTTCTCTGAGCCTCTGTCTCCTTGGCTGTAAAATAGAGATAATACTAGGACCTGTTTCATGATGACATAATGCATCTGAAGTGCTCAACAGAAGATCTGGTATAAAGTAAGCATTCAGTAAACGTTAGTTTGTTTTCCTTAGTAATATAGCACACCGGGCCCATTTATGAGGAAACTCGGTCTTCTCGCATGCCAACAGTTCCTGTCATCTTACTTAGCCTGGTGCCAATGCAAACCACCTTCCCCCTTTCTCTCTTCTGCCTCCGGGCCTTTACACATGCTTTTACCTCTACTTGGAATGTCCTTCCCAGCCACCCACTACCGGTAAACTCTTATCCATCCTTTAAAACCCGAGTCATGGGGCGCCTGGGTGGCTCAGTTGGTTAAGCAACTGCCTTCGGCTCAGGTCATGATCCCGGAGACCCAGGATCGAGTCCCACATCGGGCTCCCTGCTTCAGCAGGAAGCCTGCTTCTCCCTCTCTCACTCCCCCTGCTTGTGTTCCCTCTCTGGCTGTGTTTCTCTCTGTCAAATAAATAAAATCTTAAAAAACACACACACACACACACAAAAAAAGATTTAAAACCCGAGTCATATTTTTACCTTCGTACTTTCACCTCTCCTTGAGTCCTCCATACAGAGCTAAGCACTCCTCTAATCAGTCCCTCTTTCACACTATCTTCGTGCTCCATATGTACTTCCACTGATTTGCACATTAATGTAACTTATTTCTTTCTATCCATCTCGGTTTACTGTTAGCTAGTTGAAGGCAGAAGCCATGTCCTTATATCCTTGGCATGTAGAATAGTGCCAAGTACACAGTAGTGCTAAATAAATGCTTGGCAAATGGCAAAACAAATGAAGATCCACCCTATGTCCTCCACAACCTCATAGAAGCAGAACATACCCTGAATCAATGAAGCCAGCTTTGTCTAGAAGCTTTGGGAGTCTTAGTTCTTTCAGTGCCAAAGTAACTGGCACCCATGTAGAAAATATTTGCTGTCACTCCCCCACCCAGATTCCAAATTCTAGTTCAAAGCCAAGTGCCTGTCTCCCCGCCAGGGCAGCCCACAGCTTTACAGCAAATGTTTCACTCAGCTCTCCTCTGTGCATAACCTTAGCCATATCATTTACTACCATGAAAACCATAATATGTATTTAAATATGCGCTGAAGGGAAGAAAATGGAGCTATACCCCTTCCTAGGAAGCCACTTCACACCATGGCAGAGTCAGGCCTCCTACCACTCACTCAAACCCAGATTTGAAGGTAAATTATGAAGGGTTTTTTTTTCTGGTGTGAGGACGACCTCATCATGCATCATATTCTATGGAATAATAGCGATAAATCCATCTGTTACAAGCTGGGAGAACAGCAAGTGTTGGAAGCCACAGAATGATTTTAACTTCTGGGCTGTCACCCTCACATTCACCAAGTTCAGTTATAGAAATCAAGCTCAAGTTTAAAAAAAAAAAAAAAAAGGATCAGAGAGATGGAGAAGGAACTCAGCAGAGAGATGCCATTCCCCACCACCGCCACCAATGGGAGATGCTCTGAACTGGCGATTCTTAATCTTTTGTGGCCTCCTTCCGGTCTTCTCTTTCCTTTTCCTTGCCCTGAGCCTTCAGCTCAGTTCTCCTTAATTCAGAGGCTCAAAGAGTTCTTACAGAAAATAACAAAACAACTCTCCACAGAAACATACACTTAATGTGTAATATTTCATTTAGTATCAGGGTGTTCAGGGATCCCCTAAAACCTTTCCATGGATCAAGAAGCCCCAAAACCTAACTTGTTCTACATTATCCCTCAACAAAGACTGAAAAAATAAGCAGTGGTAAGTTGAAGCCTCCAAAAACTAAACAGAATCGCCCCAACACACACACACACACACACACACACACAGCACAGAGAACTTAGTGAAGAGATTTCAGGATGAGATAGCTTCCTAAGATCAGTAGTTCAGATTGTATGTCAACTATAGTTCAATTAAAAACGCAAAGGTTTCTTAAAAAGAGAAAGAGTCCAGAAGTGTCTGTTAATGGTCCGTGGGGTGCATGTCCTAGAATGTTTTCCTAGGAGCATTCAAAATGCTGGAAGAAAAGGGTCCAGTTACAAGCTCTATGGAAACTGGCTCTGCCCTTAGGGTCCCAGGATCCAGGGAGTTTTCCAGAGTCTGTCATCAACTACAGTGGAAAGGTCTCAACAGCTCAGGGCAAACCCTACTCTGGTGAGCATCACTTAGTTCTCTTCCATATGCTTTCACTATGAAAACCACAGAACAGCAAAGACAATTCTGAGAAGAAAAAAAAAAGTCATCCATCATCACATTAGCTCTCCTGGATTTACTAATGATTCCTCTCTTGCCAGATGAAGTGTAGACCTTTGTAAGGAATTGTGATCAAGGACATATGCCATTTTGAGCTACTTTTCTATTTTCACTTAATATATCATAAATCTTTCCATAAAGACTTCATAATGATCATTATTTTTATTAGAGAATATATCTTATTATGTTTCCTTTTTGTTTTAAGTGGAATTTTTTTTTGCCACAATGTAGCCTCTTTTCATTTTAGGGCAAGTTCTTGGGATAAATTCCAAGGTGTGGTATTACTGAATCAAAAGCAATGATCAATGCCATAACTTTGGGTACAACCTGTCATAGTGATTTCTAAAACCACTGTTCTGACTTACAATGCCACCAGAGTAATTATTTCAGTTTTACCTGAACTAAAGAAGCAATTATTCCAAGTTCACCCCAACCTCATTAGTCACAATCAGGTGTTGTGCTGCTGTTATTGGAGGGCACTATCCATACTCCTATTGTGTCATCTATAACTAAGCTCCCAACCTCTCTATGCCTCAACTCAACCTCTGGGCACATGGAAAATCAACTCAGAGGAGACAACCTAGAGTGAAGAAATGACTTGGACTTAGTCCTAAACTCTACTCTGCTTTTATTCAAGAGTACAAAACTGAAGCACAGAGACCATAGTTTGTAGTGCCCTGATGACTCAAACAGAGCAGGTATTCATTGGATTTGGGTGAGCTGTATTGGAAAACCAAATTATTCCCATGCAGCACCTAAGAATCAGCTAAGGATGACAACTCATGGTTCATCTTCCCTTGTTTATCTACTTATCTAAGCCCTCCCTATTTGAATGAGTTAATGAAACTTCCGAGTATCTAGAGGTGATGTTTTCATAAGGCACACAGGAAACTAACACCTACAAGCCAGTCCACCTGTGTTACTTCTGGTAGAAATCAAATAAGTCTGCCCAATTCATATGATGTGGTATCTCTTCTGGTTTCCTGATTGGTACAAATTTTCCAAATCTTATTTTATCTCTCCTACCAGGAGCTTTGTTAACTTCAAAATATCAAATATCCACTTTTAAAATAAATGCATTAGGGGCACCTAGGTTGAGTGGAGGTCTCTTGGTTTTGGTTCAAGTCATGATCTCACAGTTCTGGGACTGAGCTCTGTGTCAGGCTCTGCACTCAGCAGAGAGTCTGCTTAAGGATTCTCTCTCTCTCTCTCTCTCTCTCTCCCTCTCTCTCTCTCTCTGCCCCCCTAAAATAAATAAATATTTAGAAAAATTTTAAAAAAAAGATTCCCCTTCCATGATGCAGCTAAGCTTATGGAAAGGGACTACACTAAGTCTCAATTGGTGGCTTTGGCTGCTAATTATGTGGCAGTGGTAGAGCCAGTTCATCTATGTTAGCCTCTGTATCTGAATGATGGACATAACTATGTCTCCTATGCCTATTTCCAGGGCTATAAGAGCATACAAAATACAGTAAATGAGGGCACCTTTATAAAAGTACCAGGTTTAATAAAGAAGGAAGGAAACTAATATTCACTCTGTGCCCCTCCAATGGAGCAAGGGCCATGAAAGAAACTTTCAACAACCTATTTCATCCTCTCTACAGTCCATATAAACAAAACTTACACACATGAAGGGAGAGCCTAGAAGAACTGAGCCCAAATCCTGATTCTGTCATTTAGGAGTTGTGTTGCCTTGGACCAAACCCCTTAATCTTTGATTATCAACTGTCTCCTGAACTTTAAAATAAGAATGAGGAAAATCCCTGCTCCCAAGGGCTTGTTAGAATCAAATGAGATGCTCCATGTGAAAAAGCTATGAAAACCATAAAGCACCAAACAACTTCAAGGTATTATTACTATGACAATAGCCTGTTTTATCCCAACAAGGTAATTACATCATTGGAGGCGAATGGGAAATGTACACCCACCCACTAGGGGACCGATATCCAAAAACGAGTCCTCAGGTTTGATCGGGGTCCCAGTGTTGTGTGGTAAGCAAGGACAGATGGCTCTTTCCCTGGAGTTTGAAACCAGCTTTAGCAGATAGTTGAAGATCTCTGTGACAGCAGTAAATTTAATCAAGGAGGGAGAGCTTGAGCCCTGGAGGAGGGCCCTCCAAGGAAGAGCTAAAGAAGAAAATGATCAGGAACAAAATACTGCCTTTCATGAGAATTCAGAAGCAATAATGGGGTCACTCACCTGCAGTAAGAGCCTGAGTGAGTAAATGAGCCTGGGGAACTCGCGCAGGAACATTAAATGCATTCCTTATAAACAGCAACCCAGAGATGCCCAGAAAGAGGGAAAGGTGATAGGAAGAAGACAAAAAAGTGCCAGTGATGGGTAGTATAGAGGATTATAGAAAGTGCTTACAGCAGGGGTTTATAAAAATATTTTAGCCCATTCTTGCTTTAAAGGAAATCGATGTAGAAATCCAACACTTAAAACAAAATAAAATTAAAATTAAAGTGAGCTAGGTGAGAACAGGTTTGGAGCCTGAATGCTCAGCCCCACAGCCCTTCCATCCCCCACAGGCAGCCTCACCAAGGAATGTGAGGAAGCCTTTGGGATCTGACAGGAGAATCAGAGGGCCACTGACTTAAGGGATGGGATTTGTGACAAAGACGACCAACTCTCATTTTCCTCTCTCCCTTTTAGAGCTGAAACCCCTCTCCCACTACCTTTTCATCTCTATCCAGTTAAAGATTTCATTTCCCAGCCTCCCTTGAACCTAGAAGTGACTGTCAGACTTGGGTTTTTGCCAGGGGAATGTGAGTAGAAGTGGTGCGTGCTGTTTCTGAGTCACTTTCATAAAATGAAATTGATTGCTCCCTTTTTTGCTCACTACTGGCATGGACATGACAATAGTTAGTTTCAATCATGGGGAAAGAAGAAACTTAGAGAAACAAGATGGAAGGAATCTGGGCCCTTGAATGAGCTTGTGTAGCAGATCCCCCTCCCCTCCCTGGACCACCCACCTACACCTGGACATGGGAGAGAAGCAAATCTCCATCTTTTTCAAGGCCCAGCCCTCAGGAGTGTGATGGTTACAGATTCCCCATGACCTAAGTAATCAAGTGTGTACGAGGGAAGGAGAAAAAGTGAAGGGGAAAAAATAAACCTTGATTTGGTGCCTCCTACCCTGCCTTCAAGATCTTCTCCAAGCCCATGACCAACACCAGAATGACAACCTCTTTGAATGATCAGTTGTGCATAGCTCCGAATGATAACAGATTCTGTTTTTGCTTCATTTTTTAGGAAAAGTCTTGATGTAGAGCTCTGTAGGTCCCAGCCGGATGCTGGGGCTAGACTATGGCAACACGGAGTTCCTTCCTTCTCTTTGCCTTTGCTACATCTGGGCTTCAGACGTGGAGCTGGAATGTCACAGTCCTACACATTTTTCACTTCTTAGCACTGCTGCCACCAGGCCTCTCCCAAAATGAGCCCACTGCTTTCTGGGGGAGACCTCAGTCTTGTTTCTTGTTCTTTAAGTCCCAAAGAGAACTATCAGCTCAGGCTGAAAGTGGTATCTCAATCCCAAGAACTATTACAAGATGTTGAAAAACAACCGTTGTATAAACCCATAAGTCCTGACTCCACTGCAAGTGCTACTCAGATTCTATTCTCTTCTGTTCTCTCATCTTAGATGATTTGGTTGTTAAATATAGAAAGAATCAGGAGATTTTTGGTCCTCTGTTCCCATCACCTGACAGGCTCACCCTCTCTTGGCTTCAGAGATCTAGAATCTTCGTGAAACCACTGTTAAATACTAGATCGTTACTGAAAATGATGATGTTGAGGTGTATAAAAGAAACTTAATGCCTTGAAATATAAAAGCTCTTCTAATCACTACATCTAATTACCAAGAAGAATGACTCACCAAAATATTTAAAATGTCTTAAAATATAATAAAGTGAAAAGAGAGAATGTGAGCAACTGCTAAGTGAGCTGGCAATGGGAAGCAGAACTCAGAGAATACAAATCCCATTTTAGCATCAAAGAAGCCAGAATCTTTCAAAATCATTGTAAGTTCTATTCTTATCCATATTTAAACTTAAGACCTTCAGAAGTGAAACTTTCAAATTTTTTAACAGGATCTGAATCTTGCCCTTGCCATTTACTACAATGACACTGTAAGCTTTTACATATCTGTAAATTCATGTATAATTCTGGTGTTAGAACTAAATGTATGCCTCAGTGTGTTAGCTCCTCCTTTCAGGCTCTGCTTCAAAACATACATGCCCAGAAGAAGGTCCTCAGCGGTAAAAATGATCTTTGCAGCAGATTTGTATCTTACCCTCAAAGATTCCATTTGCACTGCACTGCAATACATAATTCATTCATTCACACACTCACTGTCTTTAGGGCTGCATGAGTGCCAGAATCAAAGAGATATTAGGACAGACTGAGCCAATCACAGAACCCGACATTTTACTGGTGTATTTTTCACTCTCAAAAACATACCCAGAATGGCACCTGAGTGGCACAATCAGTTAAGCATCTGACTCTTCGTTTCAGCTCAGATCATGATCTCAGGGTCATGAGATTGAGCTTTCTGTCAGGCTCCATGCTCAGTGAGGAGTCTTCTTGGGATTCTCTCTCCCTCCTTCTGCCCTTCCTGCTCATCTTCTCTCTCTCACTCTCACTTTCTCTCTCAAATAAATACATAAATATTTTATATTTATATATACATATATACCAGAGGTAGGCATTTTTATTCCCATTTTACAAATGAGGAAATTGTGGTTTGAAAAGTTTAAAGAATTTTTCCAAGGTCAGAATCAAAGACTAGCTACAGAGCCTGTCTATTCCCCCACACTATCTCCCTCCAGTGGAGGAAAGAAAATGTAAAATGAATAATAAAAGTGATGGTGCCTTAACCTAGTAGCCCTAAGATCTAAATTAGACAGGTTTTTTTAATTTCCCCATGTTTATAGAAGAGTAAACCTGGGTATGGACAGATGAAGTGACTTCCCCAGATAACACCAACAATAAGTGGTGAAAATACAATTTGAACCCAAGGCCATCTGGCTATGCCCCTTGCCACTACACTAAATCTGCCTCCCTCTACTAAAATCAGTGAAAATGTACAAATTGAAAATGAGCAATGACACAGTCATCAATGTCTACAAATTTAGGAGAAGGGAAAGTCAGTTCTAGCTAGCTGAATCAGGGAATGCTTCATAGCAGAGGTGTTTCTTGAAACTAGTAGCTTAAGGCAGAAGGTAGCCTCACCATCAGTCAGGAAGGAAATATATATACATACAGGTTCTTTCAGCCACTGACTCATTCTAACACAAAATCCCATGGTTTATGTTCACTCTTGGTGTCATACAGTCAGTGGGTTCTGAAAGGTGAATAACTGATTCAGTTAGATCTGCATTAGGGCTCAGAAATCCATATGTGTGTTTTTTCCTTCTTCTTTTATTCAAACATCCAAGGTGTTGGGGTTTTGTTTTTGTTTTTGTTTTTGTTTTTCAATCTCCCAGGATGATTCTTGTCTTTGGGAGAGTTTTGCAATTAAAAAAAAACAAACAAAAAGCAATGGGAGGAAATATTTATACCACCCAGGCTAGAAAAATTCTTCTAAGAAAAAGTCAGATAAGTCCCAAAAGCATGGATTTTGATTATAGCATTGATGAAAGATGTGAAATTGAAATCCTAGTCCCACCTGGCCTGCTATGTGACTTTGGGCAATTGACTTAACCTCTATGACGTCTTACCTCTCCATAGTTACAGTTTCCTATAAGGATTAGGTGAAGGAAATGTATATGGCCCATATTCTTTAGATAAACAATTATAGCCAACATCGTTAGTACCCAGTACACTTGTGGACTACCTCTCAATTAAAAAAAAATCAGCCTTGATTCAGATTCAAGGTTTTGGTACCTTTTTTGTAGCAGCAAAATTGGCCAAGGTTGGCTTAGCAAGCAGTAAGGCTCCATCAAGCCAATGTCAAATGTGGCTCCTTTGATCTTATTTATTCAGTGAATATCCAACCCGCTCCATCAAGCCAATGTCAAACGTGGCTCCTTTGATCTTATTTATTCAGTGGATATCCAACCCATGACTATGTTTGCCTTAAAATATGCATTTAGAGGAAAAGAAAACTTTGACTCTATTTTGAATTAGAGAACATTTAACTCAAGCAGTGTCATTGGCCACTAAAATTTCATTGTACAGCCTTCCTACCTATGTTATTTATTTTTCTTTCTATTTTATAGCAGAAAATATCCTTGGCTCAGATTTTGCTTTGTTCTAAACTGAGGAATTAAATAGGGGATCAGGTGTGGGGGAATGCCTCTTTTAAAGAATTTCACCTCTCCTAAAGACAAAATGAGTCTTGGGAATCCCAGCCCAGCCCATGTCATTAGGGATGAGTGCCACCTTGTCATAAGTGCTAGGCTGCAAAGAGTAGAGAAATTGGCAGATAATGAAATTACTGAACACTCAAAGTGTCATAGACTGACAGGTTGGGGCCATCCATCACCAATTACGTGAGCCATTAACATGCTGTTTTCCTATCCAGGAACAAAGGCAGCAAAAGAATAGTAAATAGTCTGGAGGGGTCTGTGCAAGAAACCGATAATTCAATGACCTGGCAACTAGCCAATGCCCTCAAAGTGTGTCCTGCCTATGCCCTAACATTTGTTTTACACCCAGCACCTGCTCCTTGAATGATACAAAATGTCAGTGTTTCCTAAGCTTCAGTCCTTCCTGTCCTACCTTTTTTGCAAGCTACATCTGTGTAATAGTTTTACTAAATGTGATGTACTTCTTTAAATTGGCCCTTCTTACTAAAATTAATAGATTTCAAAAGAAAACTTGGTATTACTACCAAAATTGAAAATCTATATCACCTGCCATAAATGCAGAAGAGTCGTGAAAATAATTGCAAAGCAAGGAAAACAAGGCCATTAAAATCTAGTCAATACTGTCCCCTGCTGTGGGCTCTGAGACTGAAGCCACCTTTTTTGTTAAAATGGGAGATTATCACGTGTTAGAAAAGTGTTAAGACACACTAACCCCAAAGAGAGTCTCTCTTTGATGTCCTAAAGGGATCAAAAGCAAACTAAAAAGAATTGGGTATCTCACCAAATGAGCCAATGCTACTCACAGCCATGCACTAGATGAACTCCCATTCATAAGTCTCATCCTTCAGAAAATACTACTAAGAGCTCTGGCTACAGACAGTATGGCAATGACAGGCTTTTCACAAATACAGAACAAACTATGGGACTCTCAAGTCCCACTAAGTACAAATGTGAGAAAACAATATTCCACCCAGTTGAAAGATAGACAACTTATGGAATCCCTTCCCAACAACATTAGTAGGAAATATCTTAGTTTGTGATCCTTTCCTCATTTGGATGCAACCAAAAAGTTTCAGCCAAAGCCACACCACCACTCACGATGATTCTTCATCCAAAGTAGGGAAAGGAGGCCTGACTGATGTCCTGGCCATTACGCACATAACTTACATCATGGGGAAAGCTAAAGCTGGTAGCCAGAGCCTTGAATCAGGAAGCCAGGATCAAAGAAGTGTTACGGTGGCAGGTAAGACTTATAACTGGTCTAAGCCTCTGGAACAGAAAAGCTGCAGTTACCTTCTGTAATCAATCCTCGGCACCACAGGAGCTGTCCCTGGTGCTGCTTGCACCAAAGTCTAAGCAGCACCAGGGACAGCTCCTGTGGTCCAGAGGATTGATCTTAGAAGGTAACTGCATGTAGCTTTTCAGTTCCTCAGTAGAACTGGTCTTTTCTGGCTACCACCAAGTATGTAAGTATGCATGCATGTATGCCTGTGTGTGTATACACACACATATGTAAACATATATAATTATGTACTTTTTATAAATATTATATAACATATAACTATATAATTATATATTCTGAATTATATATAATTATATTATATTTTATTTATATTGCACTTATATATTTATATATTATATATTATATATTATAAGTGTTATATTTATAATATATAAATATATATTTATTTTATACATCATATATGTATACACACATACATACATACATGCATATATATGTTTAACTGGACACCTCATATGAATATCAGCTGGGAAGCTACTGGCCCTTAGCATTTTGAAAACTGGGGGAAATGAGGCAATCAATACTGGATTTAGAGGACAGAAGCAGGTATGCTGATCATTCTACATTGGGTTGTACCATGGAAAATCATCTCACACAGCTTGAAACAGCCATCAGACATTCTCACAGGGAAGAACCTATTTGTCATTAACCAAACTTAGAACCTAAATTCATTTTACATACAAGCAGAAAGTATTTTGCTCAGCATTAACAGACTGAATTTTCTAAGCACATATATCCATGTAGGTTATAAGAAGACTGCCTTTTGTTTTATAAATGATTTTACAAAAAAAGTATCTGCCATTTTGTAAACACCTTGCAAATAGCAACACCATTCAAGTGTTTGTATTGCCAACACCACACATTTTATCAGTCTGTTTTTGTAGCTATCTCTCTGTGATTCTAGGTGGAGGAGCAAGCAGCTGATGACTTCATTACATCTCCAGTGTAGTCATACCCAAGCATTACTGAAATACATGCTATTTTGTTATAAATTACTCTCCGTTTATTTTTCCTTTATATTAGAGTCAGGCCATTATGTTGATTTTAATTATGTGTGTAGGCAGGTTACATTATCTCTGAATTTCATTTCAGTACCATAAAGTGAATGTTTCAAAATATTTGTTATAAAAAGGGGGAAGCAGGTTGATATGCTTGAGAATACTCTTCTCAGTGATCAGACCCATTGTGGTTTGTCTTCATCGTCTCTGTAACGCACACCAAATCCATGGAGGACCCTCTTTATGGCAGGGAGAATCATGTTCCTCATCCCCTCCAAGCTTTATGTAGGTGTTAGGCTAAGACATCCAGAGGAACAGAGTACTTAGGCAAGGAATTCAATTCCATTACGGTCCCTCCTAAACCCCACAACAACCTTATTGTCTTGGAAGCAAAATCTACAAGAAGATATGTTGGTAGGTGTTGTCTACTGTTTTAACTTTTCAAATCTCCTCCTCTTCAACTATATGCTAGAAAATAAAACCAATATCTATCTCTCTCTCTCTCTCCCCCTCCCTCCCTCCCTCCCTCACGATCTACCTTGGCATCCCTCCTGGATCTTTTGTTTAAATCCTGATAGCGGCTCTTTTGGTTCATTTCCCATAGATTCCTGTAGCTATTTCACCTTGGAGCTCCCAAACCTCTCCACCCCAATCTGCTCTGAGACTAGGAGCCCCATTTATCACTGTTTGTCTTTCCTATCAACAGTAGCCATTTGGCTCTTCACCACTTTGGCCTCATGATAAAAAATGTCACAACCATCAACCCTTGAAGGAAAACAGGTACACAGAGGAATACCCCATACTCCAGAGAGCTGGTGAGCAATACATATATGATATTTTCAAACCAATATCCCAGGCACAACACCTGATGAAAATATGAGCATGAAGTCTGACAGTAGAACAATATACTGAGAATCACAACTGTTCCAGAAATTCAGGGATGAATAAGCCAGACAGGAAGATCTTCGGGCTCTTCAGAGGTAGTGGCCAAGAACAGCAACACCTGCATATTACTTTTCCATGCCCTGTAAATGGAGGTGTAAGTCCAGTCCTGACCCTCCTAACACTCTGCCAGCATCTTCTTCTAGCCTTGCCATTGCTGCCCTGCCTCACTGTACCCCTTACATTTTGGTCATTGCCAGAGTCCACGGTTAGCTCCCCTCTCTCTCCATTCCATTCCTGGGAAATTTAATCCACTATGACAGTTTCATTACCTCCTAAGTGCCAATGGATCCAAACCTTCCTCTCCTATCCAGACCTCCTTCCTGCTCTTCAGTCCTATAAATCTAACCACCTCCTAGAAAAATCCAACCTTTTGAACCACTGTTACTTCAACCACAATATGTCAAAATCATACATGTTCTCCTCCCTTCTCTTGCCTGCTAAATCAAATCCCTGTTGCTGTCTGTATTCCTGTCTCAACTAATGGTTATTGCTCTTTCCAGCACTAATAACAGAAACCTGACTGCCATATTACTGACCTAACTGTTCCCCAAACTTATGGCTAAGTACTAAGTAATCTACCTTTGCAATGATAATGTGTTACTACATCCTCCGTTCCTATGATGTCAGTCCAGAAGTTTCTCATCTTTCACCTGGAATATGATGATACCATGGACTTGCACTGATGGCTCTCCTCAGAGCTTCCCACCCATTCCCCAACCTCCTAGCACTATGATCCTATTAAAGCGTCCAATCAAACCTCACATAGACACTCCCCACCAAGCTTTCAACAGTCACCCATGGTGCAGAATCCAAGTTCCTCAACACAGCCCTCCATGACTCTTTCCTTTCAATTGGGAAGGACTGGAAGCACTTGAATCAGGCAGACCTGAGGATGAATTATAGGTTGACAGATTTCTGGCTGTGTGACCTTGGACAAGAACAAGAGTGTAGACTCATTATTTTAATTACCCTAATTGTAGAGTCTCTGTTTATTGTATATAAAGTTCAACTTATTATTCAGCCACTTTAGGTTAAAAAAAAATGTGTCTATAGGAGATGGGGTTATATTATCTGACATTCAAAATTACTCACTTCTATAGAAATAAAAAGCTCTTCTTTTATCAAAAATGGAGATAATGATGCTTATCCCAGGTTTATTGTAAAAATTAAAAAGAGAAAAAATAGGCCTGTTACATATATATACATACATAAACATTTATATATAATTATATATACATTTTGCATATATACATGTAACTTTTATATATAATTATATGCATACTGCATATACACATAATTTACATATAATTATATATACATCTTACAGAGGTACACATACATATATTTAGAACTATATATACACACTGTGCATATACACATATATACACACATGTGCATTTCTACATAAATGCACATACTACATATATACATAGACATGTATATATTCATATGCAATTATGTATACCTATATACACATAATACATTGTGTGTGTGTGTATATGTATATGTACATATATATTCCACTACAAATTCCAAGGCTCCTCTCCTCCTTTGTTTAACCATGATACTGATGTAGGAAAACTCCTTATTAAGAGAGAAACCTGGGAAATCAATGACCCCAAACTCACCTCATCTCAAAGTAGGGACACAGCTGTTGTGAAAGAACCAAGGAACCCACGGTCTAGCTGAGGGTAGAAGAAGAGGAACAACAACAACAACAACAACAAAAAGGATAACACACAACCTACAAAAAAATGTAGGAATCTTGAAAGGTAGGCCATGTAAGTTACAGTCATTAGAAGTTTCATGAAGGAGGCTGCTTCTAAATTATCTTCTTTTGATGGCAATAACTGTGAAGAAGAACTGTAGCCACCTTGATCCAAGAACTCTGAGAAGTTCACTTTCTAAAGCAAGACATGGAATATGATGATACCATGGACGTGGCTGGACAAACATTCATTGCATTTCCTCTCACATCCAGGAACAACAAAAATGCTAGGAGCAACCCACAGGGATGAAACACTCATTGCCTTCAAGGACCAGAAGGTCTTATAAAGCTGGTGACATGTTTAACTAGTAAAGCAAAGCAGAAAGGGATGCCGCGGAAGAGGGAAAGCAACCATCCTGCCAGCAGGGTCGGTGAGGACTCGCCATCACACACATTCTCTACCTGACCTTCTTCCCTCCATGCCCCGTTAACTACATACCTCTAAACGATAGGCCTAGGATGTTTTCAAGTAACTCTGACTCTCTTGAGCCCTGTGTTCTGAACTATCCCCCAAACATGAGCTTCTCTTTGCAGGGAACATAGACACTGATCCAGATTTCTCTCTAAGCTTATGCCTCTAATCTATCCCCCTCCCTTCTTTCAGATTTGACTCCAAAGCAGAAATATGACAACTCTGCAGATGATTGTAATCTCTGGCTTTGTTATGGAAAGAGGTGTAGGAAATATGAATATCTGCTCTGACCACAGCCGCCTAAACATTACCAACTTGGAGAGCTCCAATTTTCCCAGAGTTGCAGAGAACTCTAGATAATCCATTACGCATCAACAGAAGAGCTTTTCTGCTTACAAAAGATGAGAGAAGGGCTAAGGGAGACACCCTGGCATGAGATCCCATGTGCCTGCAGCCGCCCCAGCTCCCAACCACATCAGAACAGCATGAAATGCCCTTCCAAGTCTTCCTTTGCCACCACAGCACAGCAGCCGGAATGCAAAATCTTAGACCCCAAGACTCCCGTGTTCCAAGCTGAGGGCCAAATGGGTGGCTTGGAGACCACTCTTGAGGAGCCTGGATCTCAAAAGAATGAAGTGCCTTATTCTACCCAAATCCAACTCAAAAAGAATGTTTACAGGATGGCCACTCCACATCCCACTGATCACCACTGGACTACTCCTGGGATAGGCATCTCTCCTGAGTGGTTTGAGACACTTAAACTCCACTGAGCCTCTTTTAACTGATCTGTTCATGGATACAATATCTTAACTGACATAAAGGCCTGAGGCTAGATCAGAGGGCTTCTGGAGTTATCTCCCAGCTCCAACTCATCTGCATAGCAACCAGGAAAAGAGAAGGCTGATTTCCAAGTTTGACAAGGGCCTATTTTATGCCAAGTTTGGGTAGATATGTTTGTTTGTAGGACTTGCAGGGCTCTAAGTCCATATTGCCTCTACAAACACCTGCAGAATGAACAGATAAAGGGGAAGATGTCTGTGCCATTGAGCTCACAGTCTGCCTGCAGTCCACCAAACCACCACCACCTCCCCCTTACTTCAGAAAGTTTTGTCTTAGCCCTTCTCAGACACACCCACTACTCCACTGACCTTGCTTTGAATAGCTCATGTATATACTTTCTTTACATCTCAGCATTTTCTTCCTAGCTGTGTTGGGGCTAGGGCCACCTCCAGATTCTCCTAGTCCTACCTTTCATCTATCACACAACTCGCCAGGAGAACAATGCTATTTGTAGACTCCAAAAGAGATTAAGAACAGAGTTGCCTGAGTCTCCATCTTTATGCAAACTGGAAGTGTCCTCTTATTAATATCAAGTAGCCATGGACTTCAATTTCCTCATCCTTAAAACAGGGACGAGAGGGTTGAATTTGGTTCACTCGGTAGAGATCCCACATGCATTATGCAAAAAGCCATATTGATTCTGCTAAAGGTAAATGTCACGAATGTTAAGACTGCATTTTGCTCATCTAAGTATTTACTCCCCCCTACTCCACTGGGAGTAGTATATAGTAAGCAATCAATAAAAGAGATGCTAAACTGTCAACCACCAAGTTATAATCTCTGCCTTCAGGGTACTTATACATTTGTAGAAAAAAAAATGGACACAAATAACCAAATAATCATCACTGACTATAAAGTCAGCACTGAGAGAGATGAGCAATGAAACAGTTAAATCCTACAAAGGAAATTGTTTTCATCTGAAACATCAGGGAAAGCTTCAGAGAAGAGGTGGCACATGAGGCACTAGATGGGAAACTATTAAACTCAGAGACAGGGAAGGTCTGTCCCAACAATGAGAACAAGGGGACCTTTCAATGCCAATCGGTCTACCTGGGGACTCCAACTCAAGACCAGAGATTTCTCTCTCCCGCTGTCTTAAAAAGAATCTCTGTCCTTTTTTCTTCTCCTTTTCCCTGGCTGGCCTTCTTTCCAATATAGCTTATTTTTTGTGCCCCTTCACCTACTTCCCCAGCCAGCCACTACAAACTTCTACTGGGAAGTGGTTTGCTAATGTTCTTCCTTTCTTTTTGTCAGCCCTAAGTTAATGGGCTTCTGGCTAAATACTTGAATTTATGCACCCTACATTGTCTTTTCAGCACCATTTTCAGTAATTTATAGGAACTGCTGTCTGCTGCATTGTGTTATTTAATACTGTGGATGGCTTTTGAATATAGTCTGCACAGCGGTGCTTCTGCAGAGGACAGAGCAGTGTTATATAGAGCCTGGATGGGCTCTCGCTCCCCTGTTCTGGGGAAGCAACTCCTGTATGCGTGAGTTACTGAGGAGAGTTACGGCAGCACTGGAACAGAATCTCCTGAGTCATGCCAACCCATTAAGAAGAGACAGGATGAGGGAGAAAATCCTGAATTATCCAACAAAGTTAAGCACTGGGATCGCCAAGACTCCTACTAGCGAGAGAAAAACAGACAGGAAACATCGCTCCACAAGTCACACAACCATATATTCTTTTTATGGGCGGTGGGGGGGGGGCGGTCAGCAGAGGGTTCAGAGCAGGCCTGACCACGTGTTCACCTCCACATACAGCTACACTTGCAAAGGGCAACCATTTTCTTCTTTCTTTTTAAAGATTTTATTTATTTATTTGAGAGAGAGAGAGATCACAAGTAGGAAGAGAGGCAGGCAGAGAGAGAGGAGGAAGCAGGCTCCCTGCTGAGCAGAGAGTCCAACGTGGGCCTCGAACCCAGGATCCTGAGATCATGACCTGAGTCAAAGGCAGAGGCTTTAACCCACTGAGCCATCCAGGCGTCCAACCATTTTCTTCTTAATACTTATCAAGTTCTTGCTCTGAATTCACACTGTATTAGGAATGATTCTAGTCATTTACTTAATTTTCTCAGCAACTCTGTTCGACTTTCTACATTTCCTGGCAGGGATATATGCCCTGGGAAGAGAGCCTCCCGGTGGCAACACTGTATCCCAATAACACCCTGCTTGGACTCAGGTTTTTGAAGAAAAGCCCAAGGCAAGATGTGTTAGTCTCTGTCCCAGGTAAAATGAACAAGTCCTCACCCTCCAGGAATCTGATGCCCAGAAAAGAGCAGATGCATTCTTTAATCACTTGGGGCAGATGCATGAAGGTGTGAAGAGTTGGGCTGCCTCCAGGCTACCTAGCCGACCTTCCCCTACAGATGCCCAACGTCAACGCTCAGGGGGATACTTCCTGACAACCAAATGCAAAGGCCGTGGCATTTCTGAAGGAGGAAAATGGGACATGAGAGAAAGTTTCAGGAAAGGGATTGTAGAACCCCCCGCCCCAGACCTTGAATAAGGTACGACCTACAGATTATTTTCAAGCTGTATTTAATTTTTTTTCCAAGTGGAGCGGACCACTCTGGTTGTCAAAGTCCTCACCACTTTCACGGCCTACCTTACTTGGCCATTTTACACACTTATGTTACCTCTCTGATCCCTGAGATTCACAGGAAATTCTGAGAGCCCTGAGAAACAGACTGTCCATGCCAACCTTGGGGAAGAATAACAAGATATTAGCAGAAAAAGCAGGGAGCTCGGGTGGTGGAAACAATGATGTCATTAGGAGAGAAGTTTGAGCTTCTAATAGAGGGCATGTAACAAATTGGTGTGGTATAAATGTAATTTATGTGGACCCTAATGTACTCAATTCATCCCCATAAATGAAGGTAAAATCGTACCTCACCTGACAGGTTCTAGTTCTTACTTATCATTAGCAGTGATAAATCCCACACAATAATGGGAGTTCCTGGAGACAACTTTTCATTTCTGGGTAGCTTTGGTTAGTCATATTCAAACCACAATTTACTCATCCTTCCAAAAGCAAACCTTGCTAGGCATTATTAGATTTCAAATTCGTTTTTTAGCCTTAAGTGTAAGTGAGAAAGTAATACAAGCACATGGAAAAAAAAAATCCAGGAGCACAAATGGCCTTCTACAAAACACCTTTCCTGCCTCCCCTGTTCTGCAATCAAGTCCTTCCCTAGTAGCAAATAGTATTACATATCTCTTCTGAGTCCTCCCAGAGAGCACCCTTCTGGACACTAAGCACGTATTTGTATATCACTCATAATTTTAAACAAGTGGAAACACTATCGACACTGCACTGCACTTTGTTTTTCTCGTTTCACATGATACCATGGAGAACAGTCCTCATCAGTGGAAATAAATCTTCATTGCTCCTTTTAACAGCTGCATAATATTCTAGTTTGTGGCTGGACCATAATTAACAAGTTCTCGGCTGATGGGTATTACGGTTACTGTCCCAGTCTTCTTCTCCCACAATGGGGCAATAAGTGCTCCTTTGGCTCCATTTCCATTTTCTTTCAATGAAGCCAACTGCCTGATTCAATTTCCCCATCTTCTTCACCCAGATTCAGGAGCCTACCCTGAGAGACAGAACAAACATCACTGCAGAGCTGTAGTTCTCAGCAAAATGAAATAAAATAAAATCCTCCCTCCACAGGCCCATCTGGAGGGTGCTGCTATGAGCAGAGTCTGGAAGAATAATAAATCTCTCTTGACACAGGAGCTGGGAGGAGGCTGCCCAAGCGACAGCAATGGGCTTCTCAGTTTGAGATGTCGACAGGCTCTACTGAAAGCAGAGAACGGAGTCATATAAATCTGTAATTGCAACCCCATTCTCACGATGGAATGCTGCCTGCTTGTAGTTGGTTCTCATTACCTGCTTACAACTGTAATTTCTGTGTGGTCTTTTTCCTTCCCTACACTGCAGTTTTCTGGGGATTCAGAGCTGGAGAGTGGTGTTAGGCATTTCTAAAAGGAGAATAGAAAGGTACCAATTATGGAAAAGTGATTTCTCCTTTTGAATCCAACTGCTATGAACTTCACTGTTCCTCTTCAGATGAGAACATCACAACCTGGTGCAAGCAGAAACTGTTTGGGGAAGAAAGATTTCCCACCTGCTCACCCTACCCGGGAGCATCAGCTGCCTAGTTTGGATCATAGCTGAAATCAAGCAGTCCCCAGCTCAAAACACACAGACCAGCTCGTCCTCTTCCCAGGCTGCCCACAGTAGGCGTCCTAGCCAGAAGTGAGGAGTCTAGCTGTTTTATTGACTTCATTACAATCCATTGTGGAGCCCAAACAATGCAGGTCAAACAGAGGTAACCAGAACATGAACAGAATTCACTGCAAGGCTGTTCATCATTCTGCAAAGTGCAACACACTAGAAAGTTCTGGTTGACTTCTTAGTGCCTTTCCGGCCAAGCTTGAGTCCAGGACCAAGTGCCAGCCACCAAGGACACTTCGCCTGATGCTGCACAATTCTTCAATCCCAGCAGGTGGATCTTAGACCAAGAGAGCCAGTGCCCACCGAATGGAAGTTCTGGTCTTGCCTGGCTTGCTCTCACCCAGCTCACACTCTCCTTCTGATCCTGAACCCACTCCCTCCAGCTTCTGTCTTCAAGTTGCAATTTTCTTTATTTTTTGTCTTTTAATTCCTATATCCCTTATTACTGAGAAAAAGATTATTTTTTGATCTTTGAATCCCTAGTAGTTAATACTGTACTTGACATATACGCACTAAAAAATATGTGTTGAATGGATGAATGAGCTAAAACACAAGGAGTCACTAGCTCGCTGGGGTAATTTTGATTCCCCAAGAACTCTCTGGGGTCCAAAACTGAGGTGGCTGCTTTCCTCATCCTCCCCAAGGAAAACACTTAACACAGAGCCACAGAGCAGCTACAGTCTTTAAACAGTGTCTCGTAGATCACGCCCATCCAATCTGAGTTCACAAACACTGCAGTCCACGCACCACATCAAATCCCATGCAAAACTGTGTGCCTGTATCTTCAGGTACGTTTTTGCAAGAAGGTCCTTTACTTCCATCAGATTCTGAGAGGAATCCATGGCCCCCCAAAAGCACTACATTCACAGACTTAAAGAATCAGAAAACCTGAGACCGGAAAGGTCTCCTCTGCCCTCCCTGACACTGAGCAGAAATGAGCGGGGCAGGGACACCGCGGGTGTGAGCTCTGCTGACTAACAAGCATCATTGCTCTGCTTTATGGGAACAGATAAGTCACGAGGATTTAAAGAATCCCAGTCCCCGGAATCCTCCTGCGCTTGACAGCAAGCACATTTTTTTTCCAGCAAGTCAACATCTCCAGAAGAAGCAGCCAAGCCCTGTCAAAGAAAAAGAAAAGAGGCTTGGAGCAAGATTAAAGAAATAAATAAAGCACAGTCTGCAAACTGGGGAAACAGGCTCATCCTATAATGGCACTAACCTGCTTGATTCTAGGAAGGGAGGAAAAGAACAGGGTGATGCACCTTGCCCTGATCCCAGAGGCTCTGCTGTGACAAGGGGCCTCTCATCTGCGCTCACATCAGGGAATTCAGGGGAGCTGGGTACTGCCTCTGAGCCTGAAGGAGCACTCAGCTCTGCATTTCTGTTCAGGGAAATATCACCTCCGTGAATCTCCTTCAGCATTGTCCAGAAAAATATTCCTCATCATAAAAGGCCTGGCTTGAGTACCTGCATTAGCAGGGCCTTGCCCTGCTTTGAAACCAACCCCTGACCCTGTCCCTGCCTGTCTCCAGAAGGGAATTTCTCTACCTCAGCATTATTGACATGCAGGCCCAGATAATTCTTTTTTTAAAAAAAGATTTTATTTATTTATTTGAGAGAGAGAGAAAGTGAACACAAAGCTGAGCATAAGCAGGGCAAAGAGGCAGAGGAGGAGGGAGAAGCAGGTTTCCCACTGAGCAGGGAGCCCGATGTGGGGCTCAGTCCCAGGACTCTGGGATCATGACCTGAGCTGAAAAGGCAGATGCTTAATGGACTGGCGCCCCCAGCATGGGGCCAGATACTTCTTTGTCGTGGACGGAGGCCCCATGCATTTAGGATATATGGCAGCAGCCCTTTAACGATAAAGCACTCTTTATTCACCAAATGCCAGGAGCACTTCCTGTCCGACCCCAAGTTGTGACAACTAAAAATGTCTCCAGCCTGTGTCAAGGGTCCCCTAAGGAACAAAACTGCTGGAGAATGGGTACTCTAAGATCTGCCAACTCTGTCTCAGGGAACACCAGGACTAAGGGATGTCAGGTGTTACTTAGAGGAAAATAGGATACTTGTCAATACTTTGGGAAACACCATATTGAACAAAGGTAAACAGTACCTTTCCCTGGTGGATTTCTCAGAGTCTGAAACAGATCAGGGTGAACCATGAATCTCTGAGTGCAAAACATAATACCCAGCATTTCCCCAAAGGCACTTGACTGCACAGTCCTTTATCTCAGAGCGCACTGAGGATTAACATTCCAAGGAATTTACTTCTGGAAACACTTCTGTAAGGCAAAACGGGAAATATACCTCTGAGGCAGACCTGCCTGGAGGAAGGGATGGAGAAGCCAGGAGCAACCTATGGACACAACTTCCCACAACACCATTTATCTCACAACCCCAGACTTCATCATTAGAGATTAATTTTTTGAGAGCAGATTCAGATCTTCAGTTTTCAAAAGTCCCCAAATTTTGGAGGATAGTAAAATTTTAAATCCCCATCAGATAACACTTTGTAACCAGGGTAAGGTTATCAGAGAATTTCCCCACAGTGACAGCTGACCAGGTCTGAAGGTCTATGGAGAATGGGAAAGCACAGAGGCACGTGGGCTGGAAAGACAGGAACAAAGGAAAGAAATAAGGGAAGAGGACAGCGAAACGGAGCTCTCCTACTTCACCATTCTGGGGGCTGCCACTTACGTGATATTCACATGCACAGCCTGCATGTACAGCCTTCAGAAAGGTAGGAGACAGAGGCAAGGCTGTCTTGTTAGAGGAGTTTGATTTGAACTATGTAAAATAGATTTAGAATACTATTATTCTACTAAACAGACTTCCTTGTGATTTCCACATATTTCAAAGATCATAAAACATTAAAACTGAAAAGGACCTTGAATTATTTAACCCTATTCTTTTTTACTTTTTTTCAAGTAGGCTCCACACCCAGCATGCAGTCCACTGCGGGGCCTGAACTCACAACCCTGAGATCAAAACTAGAGCTGAGACCAAGAGTCAGACATTTAACCAACCAAGCCACCCAGACACGCCTTGGCCCTATTCTTTTTTAACAGGTTTATCAATAAAAATCATTTACTCAAAGCTCAATACATAAAACACAAAATTTATTTTTGGCAAGAGCCCCACCCACCCTTAAAACCCACCTCATCCTCCCTTGAAGAACCTTCTAGAAAGCCCAAACTCCTCAGCAAACACGGGAAAGCCAGTCCCCACATTTCACAGGCCCAGGAATGTGAGGCCCAGACAGATTACATGACTTGCCTGGGACCCCAAGACTTCTCAGTGAGAGTCAGGAAAAGAACCTGACTCTTAGCCCCATGCTATCCTCATCTCACCATGTGTTGACTACACTTAAGAAAGAGAGCACTAACCCTACAAGAAAATAAGCTGCCTTGGAATGGAGCGATCTCCTTTCTGTAGGTACCAGCCAGAACAGGCTGGTGGCCACGTCTACGGTCTGGTGGCCTCACTGCTGTGAGGAGCTAGACACTTGTGTGGTCTCTTCTCAAAGGCTCCAGAGCACGGTCCCATCCTGCCTCATGGTAGCCACAGGAGGCTCAGGGAAGCCCGCTCTTGAGAAGCAACACAGCCCCAGACCAAGGGGAGCCCCTACCTGTTCTCCCTGGTCCCGAAGCCACGGCCTTCCCCTGATGGAAGCAGGCCAGCTGTGATGAACAGTGGGTGCAGCGTGAGCGAGCGATGGTCTCCCTAAGCCACCAGGTAACACATCCCTAAGCCACCTAACAACTCCCGGCTCAGTGTGTATCAGGCAGAACTAGGACAGCGACTGCCAATCACAGGAAACATCATCAGGGAGGTTTGAAATAATAAAGCTGCCTCGAAACTTGTAATACAAATGATCCACGAACAAGATGGCGGCCTTTGCTCCAGATTATGAAGCTGTCGGGGGACAACTCAGCCTGGGCATGAGTGTGTTTATGGGCACACACGCTGGCCGAGACACACAAGCAATCTGTCCACCTGCAGAAACACCACCAGCGGTGTGTGTCCTTAATCAGAGGGAGGACAGCCCACTGTGCAAATGCTGGCAGCAGAGGGAGGCAGAGGCAGGAGACCCAGGAATGAGGATCTGCCCTGAGACCAAAGACCAACCCGACTACATGTGCCCAGACCAGGTGTGATGGTCGGCAGAAGGAAAAGGGGGCTGGATGAACTCTACGCATCATTCACTGTTGCCTTTCTGGGAGATAGGAAAGGAATCCTGATACTGGGCAATTAGCAAGTGATAGTGACACACAGCCAAATGTTCTTAGTAGTTACAGCTTTTTAGGACTGTTTCTTGGTTCACTGTGTTTGTCTTCTTTCTTTCATGGAGGGTGTGTGTGTGTGTGTGTGTGTGCGCGCGCGCGCACGTGCACATGATAAGCTAATGAGCGACTCAAAGCCCTGTCCTCCAAAAGGCCCAGAATACAGTCAACCCCAGGTCACACACTGCCTCCCTGTGGGCCTCAGATATGGCTCCCAGCAAAGGCCTATGGCATGTCAAGCTCTGGGATACACGTACCACATACGAACAGGTGACATTCTGTGGGGCAGGCAGCTGTGGCAAAGGGGATGAGTTCCCTCTCCCGGCATCACAAAGGGTTTGAACCTGAGCTCTTCCACTGAGCAGCTGTGTGATATCGGCAAGCTACTTAACATCTCTGGGTTTCAGCTGACTTACAGTTGACTGTTGTGAAGATCCCATGACATCTAAATTTGCATAGGAGCTCTAGAACCTTCTACAGTTGTTAGGTGTCAGGACATGGCTGCACCTGCCTACAGAGTTTCCTACTACCTGTAATCTCCAGTGACACTCACTTTCCAGGCAGAACACATCTATGTTGGTACAACAGGGCTCTCCATTTATTACTACCAGTGCTAGAATGTTCAGCTAATAAAACTGCAAACCAACTCTCACAACAATGCCATTGTTCCCTGATACTAGAGGGGATTTTGTTGAGTAATGCTGGCAACAGTACTAATCATACTATGCCAAAGCTCGTGTCCATATGTTGCTCTTCTATCCTTAAGAAGGCAGTGATCTCCTGAAGGGGGATCTTATCTGATGCTTTTGTGTCCCCTGTAAGATGAGGATCACCTGGCAGGCTCTCAGCAAAGACATAGGAAACTCCTGGTGGATACCTCCTGGCTGACCACGGGCTGGGCCCTGGGAAGGGAACTGCTCTGAGAGCCTCCATTCAGCATATTCCGACTCACAGTCCTCATCTCCCATCCCACCCAGAGAGCCAGGTCCACAGCCCACTTCCCCACAAAAGCAAAATGGGCTTTTGGATCAGAAGTCCCTCCAAATCCAAACAGGGAAAGAACCAGACCTGGCCCTCTCACTGAACTGCCTGGTCCACCTGGAATCCAGAGAAGCTCACCAGGGCCCCTGACACTATGCGGCACGGGCGTGCATGTCATTTCAAGTTTGGGCAAGGCCAAGCACAGACAGTTTCGGGGTTAAGGTAAGGGTGAGAGATCTGAGGGTCATGCCCAAGGTTATTAATAGCTTCCCTCTCCACTTCTTCCTCGTTGCCTTGTCAACTCAGGGTGACCTCCACAAGCCAAAGCCCAAGAGGACACTTATTATTATTATTATTATAACGATCGTATTGGTTTGTGTGCTCACAGCGGCCCCTGGACCTGTGACATGCTACTTCTCTTGAGCCTGCAATTTGGTGTCTCCAGCCAAACCACTGCCGATATCAAGTTACGCTCAGCTTTTTCTCCCCTCTGCCTCTGTATTCAGGGCAACTCTTTCCCATCCTCCACAACCAGCCAGTTCTTTGTACCCCCTCACCCCCGTCCCACCACCCGCCTCCCTCCTCCTTCCCACAAGCAAACTAGCAATGTGCTTAAGGTTAACACGCCTGCCAAGTCTCCCTCTGATGAATGACAGGTTAATGATGTGCACATCTCCCTAAATAATTCCTACTTCTAATAAGCATGTCAGCACTTACGTCGCCTTCATCAACTGGCACAGGGTAGTGCAGGGTGAGACTTGCATGCGTGGGAAAGACAGGGTGTGCAAAGGGGCCTCCCCTGCCATCCTCTCTAATCAGAAACACCGGGAGGCAAAAGCTGCTCAGGAACATGCCAACCAGCACCAGGGGTCACTGTGCCCCACGGGAAAGCAGAAGGCAGCTGACCAGAGGATCAACATCTCAGGGGTCAGCTGATCCCTAGGCAAGACAGAAGTTATTTCTAAGATCCCAAAATGCCTTTATGAGACAGCAGCTAGACACTGCAGGGGCCGGCAGCTGCCCCACACCCTCAGGGTTGCTCCCCTGGATTGACAGTATCACTTAGGAGGGTCCTTACACTGTTCTTCACTCAGATGTTTTCATATGGTCCTTGATGCAAATTCTCCCAGCTTTTTCAGCTGTGTGTGTCTCCTCTATCAGCTTAGCCAAGAGACATTTGACCACCTCTTTCTATCACTGAGAATTTCTGGATATGAGACCACGGTAAGTGTATTAATGTCCGATGGCTGCTCTAACAAATGACCACAACTTAGTGGCTTAGGAATTACACAAATTTCAGGCACCTGGGTGGCTCAGTGGATTAAAGCCTCTGCCTTCAGCTCAGGTCATGATCTCAGGGTCCTAGGACAGAGCGCCACATCGGGCTCTCTGCTCAGCAGGGAGCCTGCTTCCTCCTTTCTCCTTCTGCCTGCCTCTCTGCCTACTTGTGATCTCTCTCTCTGTGTCAAATAAATAAATAAATAAAACCTTTAAAAAAAAAGAAATTACACAAATTCCTTTTCTCTTTCTTTCTTTCTTTCTTTCTTTCTTTTTTTAAGAGGAAAGGGCAGAGGGAGAAAGAGAATCTCAAGCAGGTCCCATGCCCAGCATGGAGCCCAAGATGGGGCTAGATCTCACAACCCTGAGATCATAACCTGAGCCAAAACCAAGAGTCAGACACTTAACTGAGTCATCCAGGCACCAACCCCCCAATTCTTCTTACAGTTCTGAAGTCAGAGGTCAGACATGGGTCATCCTGAGCAAAACTCAAGGTGTCAGCCACGCTTCTGGAGGGCCCAGGGGAGAACCTGAGTCCTTGCCTGTTTAACCTTCTGGAGACAGCCAGCATCCTTTAGCCAGCAACCCTGTCCTCAAAGCACTCCAACCTTTGGCCTCCACTGTCCCGTCTCCTACTTCCCCTCTGTTATAAGAACCCCTATGATGGTGTCCAGCCCACCCACATAATCTCCCCATCTCAAGATCCATCACTAAGTCAGCTCTGCAAAGTCCCTTCTGCCACGTAGGATAACACATACATATTCCAGAGACAAGGATGTGGACACCCCGGGGGCCAGAGTCTGGCCCACCACAGTCACAGTACCTAAAATGTGCCCCAGCTATAAAACAGGGTTGCTGGCAGAGTAAGTGGAAAAGCTACTGTAAAAACACTTAATAAGGAGCCTGGTTTATCAGTGGTAGATGACTGGTCAGCGTCCTGGTTCCCAAACTCTGGGAACTCGTGGGTCAGGTCTGAACGCCTACTGCTGACCAGGAGCTCTGATGCAGATTATCTCCCTGTATGTTCACGGCCAGCTGTGAGATGGACATGGTCGGCCCCTTTCGAGGATGAGAAAACAGGCTTGGACCATGTGGCTTGTCTAAGGTCCCAACGAGTGGACAAAGGGCCAAGCTGAGGTTAAGATCCAGATTGATCTGAATGGGCAAATAACAAACGTTCAACCAGCACTGTTACCTAAGCCATTAGTTTACTAAATCAGGCTCCCCACCCCCATTGACAATTCTGATTCCGTATGGAGGAAGCAGGGCCTGGAAAGACAGCTTCCCCTTGAACAATGCAGGGACGCCAATGCCTCGTGCAGCCAAAACTTTGCATTTAACTTTTGAGTCCCCCCAAAACTATTAATAGTCTACTGTTAATCAGATATCTTATGGATAGTGTAGTCAATTAACACATCCCATGTATGCAACATGTGTTGTATACTATATTCTTACAATAGAGTAAGCTAGAAAAAAGCAAATGTTATTAAGGAAATCATAAGGGAAAGAAAATGTGTCTACAGCACTGTACTGTATTTACCAAAAAAAAAAAAAAAAAAATCTGCCTATAAGTGAACCACACAGTCAAACCTATGTGGTTCAGCCATCAATTGTATGTGTGTTTTTCACAAGCTAACTGTGTTCATTCGGATGCTTGGACAAGTTTATAAAACAAGAGCCTAACCCACCCCCAAAATAATAACAGTATCCTCTCTGTGGTCACAGTCGACTCTCATCCCTTTCCAACACACATACCCACGCCCACAGACACACACACACACACACACACACACACACACACACACACACACACACAGCTTCTAACAGCAGCACTATCGACATTTGAAGCCAGATAAGGCTTTGTGACGTTATCCCGCGCATCATGGGGAAGGTGACCACCTCCGTTGCCTCCGCCCACTGGATACCAAGATACCTCCCCACCCCTATGGGGCTCCCAGGAGGAGGGCCAGGCCCCAGACATCGGCAAGCCCACAGCTCCACCATGGCCTGGGTGTGTGCAGTGAGTCAAAGGTCTCTGCTTCCCAACACTCCCATTTCTTTCCCTCACTCCTTAAGCACCTCCACCTCTTCCTCCTTCTAGGTTTTTCTTTGATTCCCCGGTGCCGTATAACACGGAGGAACTAATCAAGGCTTTTGTGAGGCTTTTTTTTTCTTTTTTCCCCCACTGCTGAATAAGCCCAGGTACTTTTATTTTGATTAAAGCTGACACCCTCAGTGAAGACAGTACCAGAAAGTTCTCTGAGTCCTGAGATATAAGATTATTACAAGTTTGCCTGAGCCAGGTTCTCAGGGAAGGATAAGCTGATACAGCGATCTTAGGTAAAGACCCATGAACAGGCTGGCTCTCAGAGGCATTCATGATACCTGTCTGGATTCCGTACTGTCCTTTATGAAAAGATAAAAAGAGCCTTCCATGCAAACTACATTTTATGTAATTATTTGGCAAGGATGTCCTACACAGAACAGACACTTAATTCCATTTCAAATTAATCTATAGATTAATTCACTAACAGAGTATGATCTGAAAAAAAAAATGTTTTAAAAAGCCAACAACAAAAATACCCAAATATTAAGAATAAATGTCCTGTCCCATTTTCAATAGGCAAATGCAACTGACTTTCAGATGAGGGCTTCATGCCAACTCTAACTATCCTTGCAACATCTCAGCAACGTTCAAGCTGGCCTAGCAGAAAGAACCCAACTAAGAATTCCCCAGCCCAGGGGAGTGCCAGAGAAGTCCACAGAGCATGAGGAGGAAATTCCATGGCCCACAGGAGACCTGAGAAAACGGTGCAGAGATCATTCCATCCAGAAAACCTCCCCTGGCCACTGTGGACTCCCACCAACCCTCTCTTTATGCAACGTGGCACGACTGCCCGCCCCCCACATCCAGGGGGACTCTTGTCTTATACCGCCTACCTGGTCTCCAACTCTGTCCCAACATCCTTAGCACCTATAATACTTTTCTGAGCTCTTTGTTTATGTATATGTCTCCCGGTCAGACTGGAATCTTCAAGAGTCAAGTACTAGGTTCGCTCACTCCAGGACCCTGAGCACTGGACACCAACAGGTGTTCAAGATCTGTTTATTTAATGAAGGAAAAGGCAAGAAGAGCAGGAGGAGAAGAGCTACATTATCATGCACTTGCCAGGGTCAGAAGCAAAGATCAGCTCTGCCTCCAACTTCTTGCTATTCAAGGGAGCACACCTCGTCTCCAAGCTAAGTGAGAGTTCTTGGCTTCGGGGCTGCATTTTTTCATCTACAGAGGCCCATCCTTCTCCCACAGTACTAGTCCGGCACTGGAAACATAAACTCCAGAGCCCTTCTGTCCAGAAGACAGTGGCACCAAGGGGAGGTAGTCTAAAAGCCATGCCCAAGGCCAAGGCAGCCCCGCAAGTGGTCATTCTGTCTTTACAGAGCTGGTCCCAGCTGTACTGGGGCTGCATCTCTTCATTGTTGCCGGGAGCATGCTGACCACTGGCTTGCTAGGCCATGATTCTACAAGCTGAACATTTCTGTGCCCCCGATCAGCACACGCCCACATCAAGTGCTCAGACATGCCTCACCACGGACTGGGTGTCCACCTGCCTGAAGCCCAGCAGGAGGCTTGCAGAATCCCCTGAGCTACATGCCTCTTTGTATTCCTAACACCTAATCAAGGCCTTGCACCCAATGGGGAAAGAGGAAACCTTTATCAAGCATTTCCACACCTCGCCTTGAGCTAGCTGCTTTTGACACATTCTCTCATTTATTCCTCAGGGACTAAAAGGCTCTCACTATCCCTATTTTACAGATGGATAAACTGAGACTCAGAGAGTTTAAGTGTACGCTCAAGGGCACAGCTAAACAAAGAACAAACCAGAGATCAAGACCCAGGCTTTCAGCTCTAAGTCCTACATTGCTTCCAGGGCACCATACTTCATCTCCACAGTGGGCACTCAATAAATACTCACTGAGTTGCACTGAATGCCCAGAACACTCTGAAACTGAATGCACACACAGACCAGGCTCCTCATAGCTTACTGCTGCTTGTTAAAATTATTCTTGGCTAACAAGAAATAATTAGAGTCTCTGGAGTACAGTCCACTAGAAATATGTCCTAGGGAATTAGAACATAAAGCAAGCCTAAATAGGAATGTCTTGGCTGGTGAAGTTCGTAAAAGCATACAATCGCCATGCTGAGAGGAAGGGTCGAAATCATGGACGCCCCGTCCACGCTGCACAGAGAGGCCAGCTCTAGCGCAGGGGGACAATGACTTGTCCAAGCCGCAGCCATGACAGAACCAGAATCCGTGGTGGTCCCTCCTTGCTCCCTCTGTGTCCTGGGGTCCCAGTTCTGAATGCCCTGACTACTACTTCTCACTATCCACAGCCCTGAACCAAGGTCCACAGAGGGAATGCTGGCCAAGTATCTCTTCCTTGTCAGGTAATTGGGACTCATGGCCACAGACGGAAGCTGCCACATCATCTCAGCATTTAATCACCCGCAAAGGCCATTTCCCGCCTCGTTTGCTCCACGGCCAGAAATATTATCCTTAAATAATCAATACACGGCAGACACCCCACGAGGGACAACACTATCTTCCTTCTTCCTGGGGAAATGGTGAAATCAGCGCAGGCTGCACAAAGAGACAGGGAGGCTACTCAGCGTCTGAGACATGGGGGTTAACAACATAGCCTCGCAAAATTGAGTCATAAACTCCAGGAGATCCTCCTTCCTGCTGTCACGGGAAGGGCCGAGACAGTCCATTCAGTCCAAAGTAAAGGCAGATCTCCCACGAAGAGCCGTGAGCACAGGGGTGGCAAGAGGGGTAGCAGAGGGACTGGGGGGAGGCAGGGTGGACCGCAGGGGCACTGAACAATTATTCATGGAGTTTCTGCTTTACCAGAAGGCACAGATCCCGCCTTCTCGCAAAAGGGATGGGAACTAGCTTGCGAAATTAAACACAACACAGAATATTACCTTTCATAAGGTCAAACTTAAAACTATAATCAAAAAACCATTCAAAAGGAACCAAGAGCAGGTATTTCCAGTTCTTGAGGACACTCAGATCATGGTGAGATGGAGGAGATCAGCACGGTCTGGTTTGTGGAGCCTGAGCTGAGGCCTGAGGTTCGAGCAGCTCATTTCTCAAATCTGTCTCAATATCCCCATGTGAAAAATGAGGAACCTGAAGCTCAGAGGGGTGAAAGACCTCGGTCGGCAACACACAGCTCGTGTCTGACTCCCGATCTGAGTTCCTGCTCCGCAGACCTAGCACCATGTCGGCTGGCGGTGATGTGCTGGTAAATATTTAAACACCAGCTCGCTGAAAGAAAAAATAAAAGAGCCCTGATTTATAGCATTCACCAATTTCCATAGTGTAAATATTGTGATCGTGGCCAATTTCAAGCAACTCATGTGCATTATCCAACTCAAAAAAAATCCTAAAAATGTATCAGTCAGTCCTCAAAGTCACTAGTATCAGCACACTGAATGCTGGAGAGGGACAGGAGGTCTCTCCGTGCACCACCTGCCTGCCTGCCCGGAGCTCACAGCCTGATCATGCCCTGCGAGAGAATGGCATGCTGGGATGAAGGCCAGGCCTCAGTCACCCCAAGGGATTGGACACCCTACCGGCCACCTCTCCAGGCTCCTGACCTCCTCTGGAAGCCTCAGGGCTCACACCTATGCTGTTCCACTGCCTAGACACCTATTCCTTCATTTCTCATCCTAAACATCACTTCTCTAGGGAAGTCTTCTCTGAGGTTAGGTCTCTCTGTAAGACACCCCTACAACACCAAGGCTGAAATTACAACAACTTGGTATTATGTGACATGTCCATCCTCTGTCCAGGGATCCCAAGGGCCTTTTCCAGGGTCGGGGGCCAAGCAGCCATCCCGTGAGTCAAACTTACTACTTTTTCATACAGGGGATCCCATTTCTCCTGTGAGCTGCACCTATTACCTAACTACAACCACAAGGAATCTGAGGAACAAGAAATCTTGGAATAGGAAGGCAGGTCATCTAACACACCTTCTCACACTTGAAGGTGCACAGAATCTCAAGATAGTGCTAAATGCAAATTCCAGTTCAGCAGATCGGGGGTGGTGCCTAAGATTCCGCATTCTATCAAGCTCCCAGGTGATGCTGGTGCTGCTGAGCTTCGGACCACACAGTGAGTAGCAAAGGTCTCCCAGATCTGCACTGTCGAGTATGCTACCCATCCAAGTACTGTGCCTACTGAGCCCTTGGCTCATGGCCAGTCCCAAGTCTGATGGGCTCCAAGTGCAAACTCTGCACCAGATTTCAAAGGCTTTATAGGAATAAAAGGATACAAAATACCACGTTACTAATTTTGTGCATTGAAATAACAGTATGGGGGGGGAGGCTGGGCGGCTCAGTCTGTTAAGTAACTTCAGCTCAGGTCGTGATCCCAGTGTCCTGGGATGGAGACCCGCATCGGGCGCCCTGCTCAGCAGGGAGTCTGCTCTTCCCTCTCCCTCTGCCCCCCCACTCATGCATGTGTTCTCTATCTCTTTTTCATTCTCTCTCAAATAAAATCTTTTTAAAAATTTTAAAAAGGAAATATTTTTAATATGCTGGCTTAGATAAAATAAAGCATGAAAAATAACTTCATGGGTTTTTGTTTTATTTTTGTTTTTTACTTTTTAAAATATGGCTACTGGAAATTTTTTAATGTCCTATGGTGCTCGTGTTGTATTTTCACTGGACAGTGCTGTCACAGATCTTCCCATGAAACACAGTAAACCCCACAAAAGCAGCATCCCCACAGAGTCCCATGGAACTGTACCGCAGCCTCATCATAGGAGTCCCTGCTCCTCTCATACACAGTGAGGGCCCACACTCAACTCTGGAAATGCTGAGTTCATCGAAATCAAATAGATTCCTTCTCTATCAGATTTCTCAGAACCTTTCTCTAGCTCCTGCCCCTTGTGAACTTCCAACAAAGGCTACAGTGTAGTTTGGGGCTTCTCAAACTGCTTGGACCTCTCTGTGGCAGCAAACTATTCCAGACTCACTTTTCAAGCAAATCCCCATGTCCCATCCCAAGCTCGCCAAATTGGAGTTTCTGGGGGTGAGGTCCAGGAATCTAATTTTTCAATGATCAGATGATTCTCCTTAGAACCACTTAAAAGGACGCTTTGACTGCTGCTTGAATACCCCTCATAACAAGGAGCTCATCACCTCACAAGGCAGCCTGTTTCACTACTGGGCAGCTAACACTGTTGTAACAGCTATTACCCATTAGTGAGAGTATATCACGAGCATCATTACCCTAAATGGCTACCAAAAGAAGAATCATCTGACCAAAAATCATAACTTATCAGATCAAGTCAGGACTAACAACTTGCCAAGCCAAATCCTTCATTTTACAGCTAAGGAGCTAAGAAACACAGAATGGGAAATCATTCTCAAGGTCACATGTGTACACAGAAGTAGACATCAGACCCCAAGTTAGTGCTCACCCCCAAGAGTCCTGCCTCAGACCTTGCCATCAAAAGGCCCCTGTCACTCTGACCAGATGTCCTAGACCCCCCAGAGGCCAGGTGCCAGTTCCTGGTGGACAATCCATGAGTTCCAACAAGATGTCCTGAAGACCCCTCCCACCCCCAGTACCAGAAAGAGACCCTGGTTGTGCCTGCCATCCTCTTCCAACCGATGCTGAATCTTGCACCTGGGTCCCCACCTCCTGGGCACATTCCCCAGAATCAAACAGCAGTCCATTGCAGTATGCAAATACCTGGCCAGATATTTATGTTCTGAAACTGCTCCCAGAAATGGAAACAGCCAGCATAACCCCTGTGGGCACAGTGCCTGGGGAGCCTCCAGACCCAACCTCTGTGAATGGGCCTCACCCTGGCTTTCCCTCCGGTATAAGCAACCAGAAGCCCAACACACAGCCATCTAGAAACTCCCTAGGGTGCCTCATTTCTCCCTCTCTGCATTCTTCCTGGGGAGTTGTGAGGAGTCCGCCATCTGCAGTTCCCTTACACACAGATCCACCTCCTTCTGTGTAAGCCAACTGGTGGTTCTTTGACTCTCTCTTCTGACTCTCATGAACACAGGGGAGGTGAGAGGTTTGAGAGACAGAGGGCCAGGCAGGGAGACCCAGCAGTGGGGAAAGAACAGAGTGAAGCCTGATGTCCATCTATGCAGAGAGGATACTCAAGCATGGAGCTACTACTCTCTCCAGCCATTAGGATTCCATCTGCATAGGGAGGAGGACCCCGTGAGCTGCCCTTGCCCCAGAACCTCCTTCCATGTCCACGCCTTCACACATCTGTGCACACGCTCTGTGCTCACACAGTGTGTGCCTCCGATGTCAGGTCACTCCAGTGCCGCTTGGGAGGAAGACGGCCTCCAATTAGGCAAAGAAGCAGATGCTTCTTGCATAGAAAATTGAGCTGGAGGGAGCAAGGGGTGACTTGCGAAGCTCCTGAATAGCGAATTCTCCATCAGGAGAAGCTCAACAAGCACTGAATGACTAATAAGCACCACGGAGAATGAAACTTCCCCGTCGCCTTCAAGTGCCTCAGCGGCTTATTATAGGTGCTCTGTGTGGTGGCCATGGATACCACACTGTCGAGGAAAACAACGAATCAGATTAGCACAATGGTGTTTTTTCTTTTCTTTCCTGTGTATCAAGACTTCCCTCTCCTCCACCCACTTCTCCTGGTCCCATCTCGAGCACAACCTCTCATCAAATATTCCTTGAGTTATAGAATGTAATTTACAGATAGAAAAAGTAGGGCTCCAGTTTTTTTTCAATCTAACAAATTCTCAGATTTCTCGAAAAGATACCTGTTCACCACCTCCTTGCTACTGAATGCCAATTGATGTGCCTACTTATCTCCCCCCAAAGGAGGGAGAGTGCCTACACCAAAAGATTCTCAAACTTTGGTGCACATAAGAGAGCTCTGAGAGCTCACAAAGCAACAGATTCCTGGTGCCTTCTCTATGAATCTGATTCTGCACATCTACTTTGGAGCTCAGGAAACCCTCCTGATACCAAGTCAGGCACACCATGAAAAGCTCTGCTCTAACAGTTTTAAGCAACCCAGGTCAGGGAAATGTACTTAAAGGTTCCTTTTCAGAAAATATGTGACCCATTCTGCTTTATCCAGTGTTAATTCTGCTTTATCCAGTTAAAGCCCTGGGTTCTCCTTCCCTGGACCACCTTGAGATTTGATGGTGCTTCACTTGTAATAAAAGTCTAGTGAGCGGCACCTACTGGCCATCTTTGATATTACAGTCAAGCTCTAAAAGACTTGTAAATCCCAAGAATTAAAGAAAAGAGCGGAGGGCCACAGTTCTAAAGAAAGCAAGGACACTTAACTTTCAGAGTAGAACCTAAGAGCTTGCATAGTCAAGTCCTCTAGAGTCAGCATTACAAAAAGGTATTGTTTCTACAGGCCTGGGAGCTAGGGTTGCACCTACATGTTAAGGTGGCATTTCTTTCAGCATATAAGCCAGAGATCCCAGGGCTCCTTAGAGCTTTTCATTTAATCAGCAATTCAGAAAGCAGACCTTGCCAACTTTCTTGGGAAGGTCATTTTCGCAGCTGCTCCAACACAGAGTAGGTGTACCAACCTGACCACTAACTGAAGTATTTATTGACCATCTTCTCTACAGAAATTATGGGCTGTATGAGACCACATCACAAAACCAGCTCTTGGGAGGCTTACTTACATTCAATCTGAGAGAATAAGACCTTGAGAATCAGAACAAAATTTTATGCAGGTGAGGAGGATGGACATGAAGCTATCCACCAAAAAACCAAAAACAACTGGAGGAATGCAAACTCAAAGAATGGTCACTTTCTTATCCTTCCTCTAAACCCACAAAAACAAGAAATCTGACATCTGTTACCTAAGCAATAATGAGTCTTACCTGCCATAATGGATTAGAGGTAATATTTATGTTAAATTAAACCCCACAGGCAGTCATGGTAGAGAAAATGATGGAAGAACATGTCACAGAAGGTCAATATGGACATCTGGGGAGGGGACAGGAAGGAGGTATCATTCAAGTCATAATGCAGTTATGCCCTGTATGGGCATAATTATGACCCTACATTCCTTGAGCCCAGGGTTAGCATTTGCTCCTCCTTCCACTTACAACTTCCCCAAATCCTGTCTTGGTCATGGTCACCAGCAACAAGAGAAAGCCAAGGTGAAGGCCCAACTTGCCACTAGGTTGGAGGCCAGCCTCCTCCGACCCTCAGCAGTTTGAAAGGTCTTCCTTCACTAAGTCATCCATCCACCCTTCATCTACCCTCTGCATGCCCAGCACTGGGTCTGCACCTGAGATGTAAGACACAACTCCTATTCCTCCCACAGAGCCCACACAGGACACAGACAAGCAAACAAGCCCTGTGAATGCAAGGGACTAGGAGAACAGTATGCAAAGATGCCACTTGACTCCCCTCCCACAGTGCTCCTCACTCCACGCACGAAGTCAGGATGGGGCTCTAGCACCAGGACAAGGGAGGCAAATATCAACCAAATCTGGTGAAGCCTTCCACCCCACCCGTTCTCTGGGACCCGCCCTCTCTGCTACTCTCACAGATACCACTGCAGTCAGATCACAGCCTTAACCTCTTGGTTCTCTTTAGCCTGATTTTATAGCTTCAAGTGGTCTGTCCTAGACTTTGTCTCATTCCCTTCTCTCCCATGCTGACTTTCTCCTGGGTCACTTCTGAAAGCAACAGGATACGACCAGCATCAAAGAGAAGAGCTACTTCCAGAAACTCTAGAAGAAAAGGAATTCTCCAGGAAACAAAGCAAATATCCACCATGGCTGGCCCCAAAAGGCCAGCTGGTGGCTGTGGGTCCTGGGATGTCCCCCACCCTGGGCCTAGATGAGGGTGCATTTCAGTGGCTGGAGCCCAGACTCTGCTGCCAGACTCCCCGGGTGAGAACCCCAGCTCTGACACTAACTAGCTCAGGGACCTTGGACAAAAGAAGTACTTAACTTCTCAGGGGCTTGGTCTCCTCATGTGTGAAACAGTACCCAACTCACAATGTTACTATGAAAATTAAATGAGTTACTATTCAGAATGCACTTCAAATTATACCTGGAGCACAGCAAGAACCTTGGGAATTTTTAAGTAAAATAATCGTTCTTCCTTCTCATCAAACAGCATATATGAAAGTCATCTAGATTCTATGCCAAGTCAGATCACAACTCCCACCCTACGTCAACATTACTGAAACATGGCACACCACGTGCAGAGGACCAGCTGGAGGAGTGAATAAACACTGACTGACTGCCTACTGTAGGCCAGCCACTGGTGGGAGTATTTTCATATGCACGATACATCAGGTAATCTCTCAGCAACTCTGGGATATCAAACTCTTCATCTCTAATTTTACAGATAAGGAAACAGAGCTTCAAAAATCCCTCTGCTCTGGTTAGGAACCAGAGACCAGCTCCATGACTGTAAAGCTTTGGAAGGGTCCATAAACCTCTTAAATTCCTCAATTGGTATTTGCCTGTTTCCACAGAAAGATCAGGAATTGAGTCCAAAAGGGAATGGGGTTTATGAGGAAGAGTGGAGCTAGGGATACATCACTCCTCTGTGTTCAGATCTGTGGAGAGAAAAATCACAGGAAACAGAGGGTGTGCATGTGTGCACACGTATGTGTATGCACACTTGTGTGTTTGTGTGTGTCTGAGGTAAAGAGGAAAAAAATGAGGTTCCATGGGACCAGAAGAAAGGTAAAATTAGGGGGCTGACAGGGACCTAGAAAGAGGTCCTACAGCTTAACGAGAGGAGTTTCTGGCAGGGTCTGATTATTGGTGGAGATTCAAACCTAAGTCAACCTTGTTCTAACGACCAGCCCATCACTTCTCCTATCTTCTGTCAAAGGCAGGCATCAATAATCGATCATAGCACTCATGCCTTCAGGTCTGGAAGCAGTCCCAGTCTCCAGACTCCAGGAAGCCCCGCCAATCAAGCTGGGTTGACTACTAAATAAAATCTGTCATCCCTACTCTTCACCATGTTGTCAAAAGGAGATTAAGAAGCTCCTAGTCTTTAAAGGGTGGGGAATCTACTTAAGGAAATGATTGGGACACAGGAAACAAGGAAAATTCTTAGAGTTAGCTAGGTGAACCTTAGTTAAGAATTCTGAAAAAAAAATCAATGGACTAGACAATGCAGTACAATTAACTATGCTTTCAGACACTAATAATTCATTGCTTTCTTAGCTGAAACTTCTAGAATGCTTTATGATTTACAAATTACCATCACTTGACTCTCACAATCACCTCACTAGGCAGGCAGGTGCCTTGTAATGTGTAAAGCATAAATACCTTATTAGTTTTAGTGGTTTGTCAATTTTTTTAAGTAGGCAATCACCTTTGCAAATAATTTTCTTTGCAATGCTCATCCCCCTCATTTCTTTTTCCTATTGTTGCATCAGCCAGAACCCCAGAGCCTTGCTGATCAGTGTACAGTCCAAGACGCAGCAGCACCAGCAGCACCAGAAGCTGGCGGAAAATGCAGAACCTTAGGCCCCGCCTCAGAATGCTTGGAATCTGCATGGTAATAGGATCCCCAGATGCACATTAAAGTTGAGAAACATTGCTCTACTACCTGTTGAGAAATAAAAATCATAAAAGGTGTCTGATTCTTGCTTTGATTATAATGAGAATGTGTCTCTTCTTTTGACATCATTTATGATCCCTATTATAAGTTTTAGACAGATATTCTCAATCTGTTAAGGCATAAAATTCTATGGGAATACTAAAAGCTACAAAAAAATTAAAGGTCTAGGGAAGTTAAGGTGTCTGCCATGAGTTCACCCAGCTTAACAGATCAAGCACAAAAGTCCATGCTCGTGCTGCCCTTGTGCTGGCCGGCCATCACAGGTGAAGATGGACTGATAACAAATTGTACGTGCCTAGCATGAGGCTCCCAGCCAACACATTGGATGGATGGATGGATGGATGGATGGATGGATGGATGGATGGACGGATGGATGGACGGATGGATGGATGGACGGATGGACGGATGGACGGATGGACGGATGGACGGATGTACGGATGGACGGATGGATGGACGGATGGATGGACGGACGGATGGATGGATGGATGAATTTCACTGTACTGTGCACGAGGTTCCCACCATCAACACATATTTGGTGAATGAATGGATGAATATCATTGTACTTAGTTTTATGTAAAAAGTTGGGTTTCTGTAGCACTGAATGAACATTAAATTTTAGATCCTTGATTATTTGTGAACCACATGGTTCAGTGTGCAAGAAAAAATCTCTATTTTAAGGTACTCCACACTAAATTCTTTCATAAAGAGAGAAAGAAAAAAGCCTGCTTCATGAAAATGTACTCTCCTTGATATATTTTAATCAATAAGTGTTGATTGGGCACAGCTATGTGCCTATCACTGTTTTTAGTTCTATTAAGGATTCAGAAGACACAAGACAGTAGCTTTCATCTTTAGTGTACACCAGAATCACCTGGAGGGTTTATGAAACCACAGACTGCAGATATAACCCTCCTCCACTAAGTCCCTCATCCAGAAGGTCTAGAGTATGGAATAAAAATTAGTATTTCTAACAAGTCCCAGGATGATGGGTCCAAGGATCATCCACTGGAAAGAACTGACTTAAATATCATCCCTGCATCTAAAACAGTGGTTCTCGCCTCAGCTGTCTATCTGAATCACCTGGGAAGCTTTTAAAACTACTGATGCCCAGTTCCTTCCAACAACCAGGCAAATCAGAATCTCTGAGAGTGGAGCCTGGGCACTGGAATTTTTTGTAGGTCCCCCAGGTATTTCTAATGTGAATTCAGAATCATGCACCCCTGAGCCTTACAGCTTAGCTGGCAAGGTAAGAGAGATACGTAAGAGGGGTCCTAGGGCACCGGGCACCAGAAGCAGCTGGTAACAGCTGGAGAAAACCAAGCATCTGCACCTCTTCCCAGCTCTGAATTGAGTCACCTCACATCACTGTCTTGAAACTAGCCTCTGCGGGGGTATTTACACTACAGAAATGGGCAAGTGCTACAAATCAGGGCTTTCCCCCTCTCCCCAGAGAACCAGTTCTTAACCATCTACCAGCAAGCCACTGATGAGAAGGTAGATGTGATAGGTACCAGATGAACAGTCAGAGAACAAATACCAGAAAGATGAGAAGAAGAAATGCCACTGGGTTAGAATAGTCATGGAGAACTTCATGGAGGTGGTGAGGCCAAGGGTAGACCATGAAGGATGGATAGGATCTGTGTGGAAAGAAGGCCTTCTGCCTCTGGAGGAAAACAGGAGTATATGTTTAGAGGTGGGACAGGGCAAGGTGCCTCTGGGAAGAGTAGGATTCTTGTTGCAGAAAAGTGTTTCTCTAAAACTCTGATTTCCGAAATTTAGAATTTCATAGAATGGGTTTCCATAGAAAAGTGTATACATGCAGTATAGGATCATAGACTGGCCACATTTTCTGTGCAAGGATCATTAAGACAAAAACAGGCCAGATAATAATTATCCAGTCCTACTAGTGCTTCCTGGGGACCTCGTGGCTTTGTACCACTCAGGAACTTGCAGGCAGTGCCTGAGAAGCATCCTCCATATTCTCCCGTTGATGATACCTGTCTATCTGATTCTATGCACCTCCTCCCAAAAGCCTTTAGGGGACAAATCTGCATCTTCAAAATCCTTCCCTCATTCCCAAGGGTAGCTGGAACTGTCAATATCCATTCAGGATCCTGGAGCCTCTGTAAGAAGCAGGTGCATCTCAGTTTATTGGAAAACCAAGATACCAGAATGAGAAAAAGAAAGGTGGTCTTGGAGAGGAAGAGCTCTGTCTCTCCCTGCCTCCCCCTAGAGGTCAAAGACAGGCCTGCAGGAGCCACTTCTGCCCGCTTTCTGGACCCAGAACTCTTGCCCTGGAAGCTTTTCATACTGTGTCTAGGGAAGGAAGAGGCAAGGTAAAGAAAAATACCCATGAATATTTCATGCAGTGCCTCTGCTGACTTTTTAGTTCCCTGAACACCCATTAAAGTGCCACTATAATAATGTCATTGTTTGCTCGTTTTCTACCTGGCTCTTCAGGAGGAAAAAAAACAAAAATAATAATTTCTTGCTCTGATTGGGAGGTCACAGAAAATCATCTCCCACTTGTATGAAGGCTTTTGAAGATCAAAAGGCTAAACAATCACATTTTCATTTATTTGGCATCCTTCAAACACACAGAATTCCATAGACATACATTTTCCAGATAAATGAAGCTTACCCTGAAGCACCAGATTTGTTTTTGAATTTGAACCATTTCAAATGGAAATTATTCTAGAATAGTACGCACTTCCTTATTTTCTTAGACAAAATACATGCAGCAAAATGTAACCTTTTTTGTAGTGCTGAATTCAGAACCCTCACTGTGAACAGCCCACACTTTTGCCATGCTGGACACAGGGTATCTCAGCTTATTGTGATGGGAAGGGTTGCTTGCCTCAAGTTAATAGCCTCACATGGATGAGCGTTCTGGATTCGCGGTTCTGCTTTTTTTTTCTTCACACTTGTCCACCTTCCTGCAGCCAGTCTGCCTACCGTCAGGTCATGCCCACATCATGCTGTTTGTCTCTAGTGTCCACTCTCCCCCCTACTTGCTTCCCAATTATAATTTGTTGCTCTAAATATGCTAGGATTTGGGAAACTTCAACCACCGACATCATTATAACACTATGTAGAAAGAGAATTAATAGGCTCTGAACAAGGGCCAAAGGCGATGTTGGCTAAGGAAACTGTGTGACCTTGAGCACATTAAAACTCTCAACATCTTGCCTTCGCATTGCTAAACTGTATTTATTTATAGTCTCCTGATACACCTTGGATAGCAGAATTTGCATGAGAAGCAATCCTTAATAAATGTCTAGTGACTACTGGCAGTTACTGATTTTTAACTAGCATACGTGCATACAGGTATTTATGGCTATTCATAAGCGCACACACACACACACACACACACACACACACACACACACACACAACACCAACCATGTGCTTCAACCCCAGCCCTCCTCTCCTGCTAAGCTACCATCTCCAGCCACTCCGGCAAGAGTGTGCTGGGCCCCCTGCCCACCCCCGGACTTTTCCTGCAGATCTTTGCCTGGCTGGCTCCTTCTGCTCTTTCAGGTCTCAGCTCAGCTACGCCCCCTCCGAGAAGCCTCCCTAACTTCCCCGTGTCCAAGGCTCCTCACACCCTCTACGGCATTACTTTGGTTTATCTTCTTTATACAACCCTCCATGATCTGACAGTATTCGGACCCACTCACATACTTATAGCCGACTTTTGCCCCCCTGCCAATAAGCTCCCTGAGCACCAGGGCCTCCTCGCTGTCAGCTGCCAGCCCCAACTCCCCGTGACAGCACCAGGGCCTCTGCGGAGCACCCACTGAGCTGGCAAAGCAGCACAAATGGTTAGAAAACAAGGTAAGTTACAAGGAGGGAGAGCAGAGAACATGCACCCAAGCCTGAGAGTAGAAAAAGAACTCAAGATGCTGAGCTGAGCTGGAGCTCATGGAGTGCTTTCAGCATGTGGGCAAGGAAAGTCCAGGGGCAGCCCAGATAAAAGGTCACATGCAACAGACCAAAATTGTCTATGAAAATAAACCCGACGCAAAATCCCAGCCTGTGATTTCATGGTCAAGAATCCCTGCACCACGGGCATGGCAGTAAGGCGACAGAAGCCAGCTCACTGTCCTTGCCCTCCGCAGGCGATGATTTTCCCCTCCCCAAATCAGAGAGAGCACTCTCGCTCTGCATGGAGCCTGTATCGGTCTCTAGGATTACCATAAGGTGGGGGGCTTCAATGACAGAATATGTCGGTATCACAGTTCTGGGGATCGGAATCCAAGATCCAGATGTGGACAGGTTGGCCCTTCCAAGGGCTTGGAGACAATCTGCTCCGTGCCTCTCGCATAGGGTTTGGTGTTGGCTGGAGAAAGTCTGCTTTGTGCCTCTCACATAGGGTCTGGTATTGGCTGACAATCTCTGGTGTCCCCTGGCTAGTAGATACACCACCCTGATCTCTGTCTTTATCTTCACAGGGTGTCCTCTCTATGACTGTGTGCAAATTTCCCTTTAATAGGGACCCCAGTCACATAGTTTTAGAGGCCCACCCAACTCAACTAATCCTATCTGCAATGAATGCATTTCTAAATAAGGCCACATTCTGAGGTCCTGGGCATGAGGACTTCAACATATGAATTTTAGGGGGACACAACTCAATCCATAACAGAGCCTCAGATTTGAAATCAGTTTCCCCTGGGCATCTCGCTGGCTCAGTCAGAGGAGCATGAGACTCTTGATCTCAGGGCCATGGATTTAAACCCCACATTGGGTATAGAGATTACTTAAAAATAATAAACTAAAAAGAAAAAAAAAAAAGCTAAAACCAGTTTCCCTAGCAGGGGCTGCATCAGCCAGACGAAGGTACGTCAGGGGTCACTCTGGGAATCCCATGGAGGCAGACTGGCCTTATCAGAGCACTAAGAGGAAAAAACAAAAGGAACATGCCCCCCAGGTGTAAACAGCAGCTTGTGGAGAAGAACCACAAGAGGGACGGGAGCTCTACTTGTACTCATGGAGGGCCACGTGACCAAGATTGCCAGCCAGATCACATGATCAACTCATAGGTCCCATAAAGTCCTAGCTGTCATTTTAAAGTGACAAGGCATAGGGCATTTGGAAAACAGGATATCCTGGAGCTTGGGCCTTGAAGAGAGCCTGGATGGATGGAGAAAGGGGAGCTTAAGCTTCTTGTCTGCAAAATGAGATGCTGGACAATAGCGCATATGGACCCTTCCTGTCATCAGGATCTGCACCATCAGGTCCTAGCTGTGGCACCATCACATCTAGTAGTCATCATCAAATAGCTGAAGAAAGGAAGGAATAAATGAATGAGCCCATAACCAGAAGGATAACATGTAGTAACCCTCATTCTACTTAACACGCCTAAAAAAAAAAAGACAGAAATGAATATGAGTTAAAGACCATCGCCCTCTGGAAGTAGTTAAATCGAATACTACTGTAGCCACAGCAACAGAGTTGTGCGCACTGAGGGCCTCATTAGACTTCCGAAGATATAGGCAGACAGGCCCTGTCAGAACTTTCTCTGTCTCCAGCACAGATCTCAGTCCTTTTCTCCCCCACCAGACCTAGCAGTTGCTTGGGGGGCGGGGGTTCAGTCTAAATCCATTCTTTGGCATGAGGGTTCCCCACCAATCTATACTGAGAAGCATTTATTTTAGGGGCTGAGAATTTGAGAATTCTCCTATTTCCACGTCCCAGCCTGATATGAGTTCTTCCCGGAAAGCGCTGAGAAGCGAAACCACGAATACAATCAAGAGCAAGATAACCTGTAATCCTAACTTTCCCTTTGTACCTCAGACAATGACGACCAGCATGGGGGGGGGGGGTGGTTACAAGTGCAAGAATCAAGCACACCTGTGCGCTGAGCTGTCTCCCAAAGAAAATGAAGACACCTTTAATGCCAGACTTTAAGAAGAGAAATTGCTTCAGAAAGGAGAACTCAAAAGAAAGAAAGAAAAAGAGAAGAAATGGGGAGAGAAAGTTCACGTGCCCCCACATGAATTTCAAACGACCACTACTGGCCTCTAACATCCAGCTGAGAAAATGCAAGAGGAAAACCTATTCCCCTGACAGTAAAACCCCAACCCGCCAGACAAACAGGGGCACAGACACACGGGGGGGGGGGGGGGGAGCCTGGAGCTGAAGCATGAAGGAGAGCACAAAAGTCGGGGCGCCATCGCCAAGAGCAAACTGCAGCGTGAGGAAGGGACCCCGGGAGCCAACTCTGCTGCTGCACCTGCCTGGTGGCTGAAGGACAAGCATTCTGAGCCGGACCTCGGAGAGCCTTGCAAACGAGATGGAAATGAGCTTGCAGTGAGACTTGGGATGCACTGAGGACAGGCGCTAATGGCAATTATTTAGTTTTAATAACTGGGTAATTGCTGACCAGACCAGGAGAGGCCAAAAGGCCAATGCCTTTGCTTTGCCAAGGAAACCAAGGGTTAAGTGTTAACTGCATAAAATTAAGTGAGCTGCTGCCCTGGTCACTTGCAATTGGACTGTGCTGCCACATGATGTGGGGACAGACCATTTGGATCAGGGGGCCTCTGGCATATCCACCTGGACAAAGCAGGCACAAACTTCTGTGAGCTGTAACTGAGGGAAAAACCACCCTTACCTTGGACAATGGCAGCTGTTCAGTGCTGGAGTGCATTAGGTGTCTGAAGATAATGGTTGATCTTGAACATGATCAAGAAACCTTCCAGTTTCAGGCAAAGCCAAGTGACTCTCTCAGGGGGGTCCTAAAAGCAGGTGGAACTGTTACGAGGTCACGTCCTTAGCATTCAGTCCCAGAAATCACTAGTCTGAAAGTCGGGAAGATTTCCCCAAGCACCAGCACCAGGCAGGTACACCGAGGATCCCAGCCAATGTGCTGCCAGCCACCGGTAAAGGGAGGTCCTTAACCTCCTAAGGGATCTGTATGGAAAACACCACCCTACCCTGCCAGAGGGTTGCTGCCCTGTGAGGTCCACTCTGATTCTACAGCAGCCTCCAGTCCCCATGTTCACTCCAGCCTCCGACACTTCGCTCTGGCTTCCTCCTCTCTCTGGATGATTTCTCCTCTCCCATGCAAACCCCACTTGGTACCTTCCAAGCTCCTTCTGATTCCAGCCTTACCCTGCCATTTATGAAGAAGGTGCTGAGTGAGCCCGACCAGCCCTGCACAGTTATCTACCCCTGCTGCACCCTCCAAGCACCCAATCAATTGCAAACTCAAAGGGTACTTAGAGATCATTCAGTCCAAAGTTAGAGATAAAAATAACCAAGGCCAAGGCTACATTACTTGGCTTATCCAGACATTCTTTTGCTCATTTCTGTTTCACATACTGGTCTCTTGTCTGTCCAATAGGCTGTATGTTTCCAAAAGACAGAGGTCCTGTATTATTCCATATATTAATCTTCTATTCACCCCCATAGGAGTTAACATAGGACCAGACAGAAGTAGATCCTTCCTAAATATTTGTCCATCACTGGACACTTTCCTCTGTCATTTATTAATGACCTAACTCCAATAGAGCTCAGAATAACTTTGACTTCCTCTAACCACACTGATGAGAAGCCACATAATAACCTAATAATTTTATAGAAGAGCACACCACTCTGGCTGGCATCGTGCACGTAGCAGGCAACAAGGAAGGGAGGAGGGACTGGTCTTTCACCCGTATCCAGATACATCACAATTCAGACCCCACACACTAACTGGGTGCACATTATTTGCCGGTTTTGTGGAAAGGATGGCGCTTGAGAGTCAAAAAAAAGTAGTCCTTGCTCTTGAAGAGTTTCCGTCTAATGGGACAGATAGGATCACAAACATGACAACTCCATGTGACAAGTCTGATGACAGAGAAAAGGCAAAGTAGTTATCATTCTCGACCAATAAAGGAAACTCCATCCTTCTCTCTTGATTCACCACCATGTTCCAGGAACACACCATGACTGGCATGAATATTTGCCAAAACCCCCCAAGACACCTCTGCACACACTCTCCCTGTCCAAAATGTCTTCATTTCCAAGGCAAATCTCATTCGTCTTTGAAACTCAAGTTTCAACTTCAATTCTGAATCATTTAGGATTATTTCTTTCATCCAGGCTCTTCCTGAACTACTTTACCACTCCCTTTCTGCAACATTTACTTGGTCTCTTATGGTATTTCTTGTCCCATTCTTATGCCCTTACTTAACTTTCATGCACTCTTGTTATTGATCTAAATGTTTAAATTCCCTGATGGTGGGTCTGAAGTTTTCTTATCTAGAAAATTCACACATGGACAAGTCTCAGGTGCACAGTGGGTCATCAATATATCTCCTTGCAGAATGACAGCATGAGTGAGTGAATGAATGAATGCATTCCATCAGTAGTCGGGTTTCAGTTGTTGTTCTACAATTCCAGATGAATATGTCCTCTGGGTGTCTCTTCTCCTCCACATTATACACTAACATACAGACATATGATACTATCTCGAATCATACAGAATGAGTTCACCTAGAATGCATTAGCCACAGATCTCTGCTAAGATTAGCTAGGTTACTTCAATAGCACCTTTTCTAATTTAATTTTTTTCTCTGGCACCCCCCCTCACAACACGCCCTGACTCCATCTGGACTTTTTTTAGTGCTTGGGGAAAAGGAGAAAATGAGTAAAGCGAGCTGGCAGGAATGGGGTATAATTCTGCGGTTCAAACTGCCATCCACTAATGAGAGGAATAACTCTTTATTGATGGTAATAAACGAGATGCCGATACATGGGCATGGAGGTCAGGGCCCCACCTGGTGGGGCCCCAGCAGGGACTGACTTCTCTAATCAGTTTGAACTCCTCTATGACTATCCCAAGCTAAGTAGACTGGATTGGAATCATTTCCCAGGGAAATTTCCATTTCATAGAACAGCATGCAAGACCATGAGCCCAAACACTGTACTCAACCACCAAGCCCAATATTTCAGTGTCTCTCTTGACTTCTCCCATTACAGCACCAAAAACCAGAAATGCTGGTGGATAAAGGGTTTTTTCCCCCACTGTTTTGGACTTTGTCTCTAACACCTGCTGGTAGGCATTAAGGGCACAGCAAAAGTCCCGCCCCCTACAAAGTTATGGTTGAAGGCAAGCATTAACGCAGAAGAGCCCATGACCAAAATGTGGCCACACATCCAACTCACCTGCAGAGCTGGCCAACAACAGCTGGAGAGATTAGGACTTAGTAGGTTTGAGATGGGCCTGACAGTCTGATTTTTTAACATGGGCCCCAGATGATTTAGATGTAGCCAGCACATACAATACACTGGTAAACAATATGGAGTACTGAATCATATAAACCAAATTGAAATAAGTAAATAAATACAGTTTCTATACAAAAAATAAAAATAAAAAACCACATGTGCTCTTCAGTGACGAAGGTCTCAGTGGACATCCCAGCATCATTATTTATGGCAAACTAGGGCAAGTCACCTCACCTCTGGGTAAGAATAGCTTCTTCAAAGAGCTGTTGTAGGAAGTTAAGCACACAACACAAAATTAGTAGTGCAGGACCTGGCACATGGTAGAATTTTATTAAACAGAAACTGCCCACAAATACAGCCTTTGAACTCCTATGTCCCAGACTGCCTGGCCCAGCCCACATTTCACTAATCATATTGTGTCTATCAAATTAAGGCTCTAGTTCAGGATATAAATATAAGTTGGTCATTCCACATACATAAACAATTAGGAAAAAGTAACCATGGGGGCTTCTGAAAATACAGTGACCATAATGGTGGCACAGAATTCCCTAGTTCTAAATCAGCCTTGAACTTTTAGGTCACTGGTCTCTGAAGAATATCATGCTAACGTTGTCTCTGTCGTAACACGGTGCCACAACATAAAGCCCAAAGACAATGTCATACTAGGAAATAAGATCATGGATGAGCAAGTCCTTTGAACACTCTACCCTAGAATAATGAAACTATCTTTTAAAACCACATTTACAGGGAATCGAGGGAAAAGCTATTGACAAAGTCACACATTAAGATCTTTCTTATGCTTCTATTACCAAAGTTAGTAATTCCTATAGTATTAGGAAATGGGCATCAGGTTAAAGTTAAGCGTTACTATCAGCAAACACTTGCTGATCTTTCTGTTCTTTCTGTTCTTGTTCTTACACGCATTTTATAGTCCATGCATCCTTCAGAAGCCAACCTTAATGGAAGCCAAGGTAGGACATCAGTGCCCAAGTCCCCCTGACATGACCTGGCCCATCATTCTACATGGATGTAGATCACTTTCCTTTTATATTTCTTGGCAAGAAAATTTGCTAGTAAATATCATTTAAACTTTCTCATGCAGTGAAGGTGGCCCTGGTTCCATCCATCAAATGGATTCCTCACTCTTAATTTAAAATATTACAAGGTGCCCTAAACCTTTTTCTGTGGAGAAGACCCAAGCAAATCTTATTTGGATAGATTCCCCATGGTTGTCTAAAGTCAATGCCAGATTCTAAGAAGATATCTATCCAGGTTACAGCATTTAATTAAAAGAAGGTCAGTCAATAGAGTAGACATACTCCTACTTGAGTAGTTAATTGTTAGAAAGAGTTTAATAAATTATTTTTGAAGCCAAAGTCCCTGTTTCCATGAAAGTTTTTTATTTTATTCTTCAAACTCTCATTGAATTCCACAAGCAAACTCTTTTTTTTTTTTTTAAAGATTTTATTTATTTGACAGAGAGAAACACAGCCAGAGAGGGAACACAAGCAGGGGGAGTGAGAGAGGGAGAAGCAGGCTTCCCGCTGAGCAGAGAGCCCGATGTGGGACTCGATCCCAGGTCTCCAGGATCATGACCTGAGCCGAAGGCAGTTGCTTAATCAACTGAGCCACTCAGGCGCCCCAGCAAACTCTTTCCAAGGTGTTGTTAAAGAGATAAAAACAAGCAGCTGTCTATAGGCAGTCAAGATACATGAAAAATATTTAAACTTTCTATTTTAAGTCCACAGTAACCATCTGAAACCCAACAGTAACTTCATTATAATATACTGCCTCAGACCACTCTTTGCTCTTTGGGGTTTTTTTTAATATTTTTTTTTATTCATTTGAGAGAGAGAGAGAGACAGAGCACAAGTCGGGGGAGAGGCAGAGGGAGAGGGAGAAGGAAGTAAACTCCCTGCTGAGCAGGGAGCCTGACACAGGGCTCGATCCCAGGACCCTGAGATCATGACCCAAGCCAAAGTTGGATGTTTAACTGACTGAGCCACCCAGGCTTCCCTGATCTTGATTTTTAACAGGAAAAATTCAGATGAGCATAATTAATTCCATGTCGCAGTCTCAAGTGCTGGTGACAGAAGGTGGTATCTCAGTGACCGGACAGAACAACAAGAACCGTAGAACACACCTCACGTCCTCAAGAGCTGGTCCTCAAGAAAATGGAAGAAGCTAATGAATCTGTGACGCAGCCAGAGAGCCAGCAAACCCACAGCAAAACTAAAATGATTTAAGTGTGCCCTTGAAGTCCTTCCACTTTTACCCTCAATGGAGATTCCCCACCACCCTCCATCTATCAATCCCTAACCAGCCCCCTGCTCCACAATGGCCCTTCCTTTCCTTAATACCAAAAACTCCTTAAGAGTCTGTGTTTAAGCCAGAGCTTTTAGAGAAAAAGAACCAAAAACCTAATTCCTGCTAGAATTAAACCATTAACCATGGTTTAACATGTGGTCTTTCCATTAGCATTCCTTTAAGCTTTCAAGAGAGAATATGAGGTCTTAATTCAGTTGAATAAAACCTAAATGGTGAAATTCCAGTCACTATATAAAGTCATTGCAGGAGAATATGAGAAAATGTATCTGGGTAGGAGCCACCTCCACTTCCTTCCTCATATCATATTACGTAAGTGGGCAGTCACACAACCATTAATGCACTTTTCCAAAAATGTGATTCTTATAGCTTGTTTTCATCCAAGAATGTCATAAATGAAAGGGATCCTGATTCTAGCCTCTCATTTCATAGATGAGGAAGCTAAAGACCTCGGCCATTTAATGACTTGGCCCAGAACACACAGCACAAGTGGGGGGAGAAGCTAGAGCCACATGGGATTCACTCACTTTGCTTTACAAGGGCTCTGGAACAATGGATATATCTTAGACTCTTCTGCATCTACTTAACCTTTACATCCAAACAACCGCCAAGCTTCATTTCACCTTGACAACAGCAAGAGCCTCCTAACTAGTCTCTCTGACTGCAGGCTAGCTTGTCTTGCAGAACAGTGAGAACTCAGGTCACTCAAAAGCTTAGTCTCCCCCATTGCACAATACACCGGCAATCTACAGGAATGTCTACTGAGATCCACCCTACCCGGTGTTCCAGCCAAGGATTAAATTCCCATAATAGAAACTTCAATGCCTCTTCTTAAGAAAACTCATCTCCTGATCAGGCATTCCTATTAGGAATTTATTCCTTATTTTGCAATTTGAGACTATTTGAAGCAATCCTAATATTTCTTGTGCTTGATGCCCTTCTTATATCTACAGGCTGCTATCAAGTCTCTTCTCTTCCTTCTCTTTCTCTTTTCATATAATGAAGTCTCCATTTTTTCCAACATCCTCTACAAGACCTGGGTTGAATTCTTCTCATCATCAGATTCTTTTTCTCCTACATGCCTTCCAATGTGTCCATATCCTACCAAGTACTTACCCAAAGAGAAAAATTAGTCCCCACTAAAATATTACAAACATAATATTCCAAACTAAAAAGTGCAGAGTACAAAGAAATCATCCTCGCTCTCATTCTACACCATGCATGTATCAACATAGCTTATGGTTTTGTGATCTTTTTTGGCTTATTATATCAGAGTTGACTCATAGGGATCCTTGAGCTTACTGTTTCCTCAGTCATTTAATAATATTTCACTCATGATACTAATTCTCTGGAACAGGAGGGAGCTCATCCGATTTGGTGCAGTTTAATTTTGGGATTTGTAGAACTTTACATTTATCCCTGCTACATTTTGTTCTGTTAGACTTGGCCCAGATCTCTGGTCTATAAATATCATTTTATATCCTGTTTCTGTCTTAGTATTCACTGTCCCTCCTGTCTTTGTATTATTCGCACACTGGATGAATTGGGAAATATCTTCCCCAAACCAAGGGAAACAATGCCAGCGTCTCTTAGGTAGACAGGGGGATGGATCCAAGGACAGCCCCTTACAGCAGGTTACTAGGAGACTATCTCCAGATTAACTTTCAAACATAGGTCATGATCCTTTGGGAATGATTTGTGAACAATTACTCATCCATCCAGTTTCCCTTACATACAAATACATATCCATATCGATCACAAAGATTTCACAAGGACATTGTACAGATATGTTACTGAGATTGTTTTGCTCATGTTATTTTTTTTCTCACCTAATAGATCAGTGACCCTTTAAAAAGGCATGATTTATGCTAGCATGAATTGCTCGCATCAAAGCTTCACAACACCCCAGTGGTCATCACTACCTCCTCATTAAGCCCACTGATTGCTTCAGGGTTGTGACACCCATCATCTGACATCTGCCTATCTCATTCTTGAGATTCTTCAGTCTTTAACAATGATCTCTTATGTAATGTCTTTCAGAGCCTTGGGGTAAATCTCCTCTATGATAGAGGACTTGAATTTATTTAGATCAATATGATATTCTGTAAGTCTTTTTTTTTTTTTTTTGGAAATAGAGAGTGTGGGTGAGGGGAGCAGGAGACAGGGGAATACAGAGGGAGAAGGAGAGCGAGAATCCCAAGCCAGGCTCCATGCCCAGGGAAGAAACCAACAGAGGGATCAATCTCACAACCCTGAGCTCATGGCCTATGCTGAAATCAAGAGTCAGATGCTCAACTGACTAAGCCACCCAGATGCTCCTTCTGTAAGTCTCTTCACACATCTTGTGGCTTTTCTCATGTATCCATGTTCATATATACATTTTACAGTGTTCATTCAGTCCAGAGATCATTTTCCTTGACACAGAAGACAAAAATGAAGTGGAAACTAAAGTTTTAGAGTGAATCATATAATGAATCATTCTGAAGGACCTTCTCCAGGGGCGCCTGGGTGGCTCAGTCAGTTAAGCATCTACCGTTGACTCAGGTCATGATCTCATGGTCTTGGAATCCAGCCCCATGTCAGGCTCCCTGCTCAAAGGGGAGTCTGCTTCTCCCTCTGACCATCCCCTCCCCCGCTCATTCACACTCTCTCAAATAAATAAAATCTTTAAAAAAACTAAAGAAACAAATAAATAAAGGACCTTACCCAATATCTGTGTTCCAAATATTTACAAAAGTCTCATTCTTGTCCTTGGGTTTCTTTTTTTTTAAAAACACAAAATACTCTAAATTTTTCCCTTCCAAAATTATTCTTTTAGGTCAATGCCACCTGCCAGTTTCTATTACACACACCTTGCCTTTGAACATATTTTCAAACAGACTCCTTAAAAATTGTCTCTGGTGCAGAGTAAGGCAAAATAAAATTGTATGCAATGCTGACTAAGGCAAGATAAATTTAATAATTTTTTTCATGTGCTGATTTTTCAAAGAACAATATTCAATTCCATTATGTTGCAAGAGACCTATAATTAGGCTCAAGAAACACCAATGAGATTATGGTTTTAAAAAGGGGGGAGGGAATCTTCCCTTGTGGAAATATAAGGGGAAAAAATGGAAAACATCAAACGTGAAAAGTAAGGAAAATAATTGACTAAATCCTACAAAAAGTAAAAGCTAAGAGAGTACACTGATGAGGAGTGCTGGCTTTGTGTTTTGCAAAGCTGAAACTTTGCACTTGAAATTGCATTTGAAAATCTGCGCTTGAAATTGTTCAAATGCTTTCTCTCAGCTCACACTAGGTACCTCACCTTGAGATGGCTAACTATTCTGAGGCCTCATCCTCCTCATCTGTGAGACATGCATTATCCTAGTGCCTGCTGCTTAGGGCGCTGAGGGAATTCTATGAGGAAAGAGAAATAATGAATTTGTACGGTTATTGACATACAACAAGCACTCACTAAACTCTATGGTAGTTTTTTTGTGCTCTCATTTGAAATCCACCCTTAATACTGAAAACTTGGGCCAAAACCCCCAATTTGTAAGGTGCACACAATATGTGGTGGGTATTAATAGCTTAGGAAAAAAGGAACCAGGAAAACAACTGGTCACAATCATGTCCGAATTGATAAAACCATCTTGGCTTGGTTCTGGCCTCATGCTGTAACCTCCTGAAGGTCAAGGTCCCCAAAGCAGGCTTCTTGACCACTAGGTGCACACCCACGGACACGCGTGCATGCCCACTGACACAAACACCAGGCCCTTCAGAGCGAGATACATGCTAAGTGCTCAGTAACCACACCTGACGAGGCAGGGATCTCCCCAGAACTGGAAAACAAGAAGTCAATTCACAATTCTCCAGCCTACACAGAAATGAACTGCAGGAAACGCATGGTGTACCTCTCCTGGGAACTGCCCAGCCCACATAAAGTGGTGGCCTCCTCGCACTCCTGTTTTTGCTTCATGACCCTTGGCCTCGATGGCCACAGCAGATGGTTTAATGGTGGACACCTGGCCAAAGCTGAGAAAATTGGATTCTTTCTCCCAGGGATCTGTTAAGAATCTAGTTACACTGTTGGTAGAGGTCCGTAACAAAGGTCTACAGACTCCTGCCCCCGAGGCTGTGGAATTTACCTGGGCAGCACCCTTTTCTGAAGCCTGGTTGTTCCCTGAAAGGCCTACAGTACTTACAGTATCTTTCCAACAACTTTCCTTTTCTTGCTTAAATGAATTCCAGCTGATTTCTGTTGCTTTCAACTCCCAAGGGGTGGGAGGGGGGGAGGATGGGGGGGAGGATAGGTAGCGTTAAGTGCCCAACTCTTGGTTTCTGGTTTTGACTCAGGTCGTGAACTCAGGGTCTTGAGATCAAACCCCAAGTTGGGCTCCGCACCCTACAGGAGTCTGCTCAAGATTTTCTCTCCCTCTCTCTCTGTCCTTCCCTCCTGTGCATTCATGTTCTCTCTCTCTCAAATAAACAAATCTCAAAAAACAAGAACAACAAAAACCTGAATGAATACACTGAGAAAAAAGAGAAGAGAGACCACTGGTTTCAACGGCAACCCATGGCTGCACTTGCTCTGGCCGACACAAACAACCATAACGAGATCTCACCATTCACTACATGTAAAGTCAGCCTCAATGGGGCTCGGTAAAGTTATTTAGAAAGGTAATCATGGAATTGTGTCATCAAAAGTATCATCCAACTCCATGAGATTATAGACTTTGGAATCAGACCACAGGATATCAAAGAAAAGCCAGACTTTGCCAAAAGAGAGATTTGTCTGAGAAGAGGAATCACGATGCCATGGCAAAGTGAAGAGCCAATGCTGGCTTGCTGTGTGCTAGCTACTGTTCGATGGGCTTTTTCACGCCTAAGCTCATTTTATCTTCACAATAACCATGTGATATGGAGCTATGATCAGTCCCACTTAAAAATGAGGAAACTCGGGGATTAAGAGATGAGCTACCTTCCCAAGGTCTCTCATGGCTCCCAAGCAACAGATCCAGGCTACAAACCCATGGTTCTTAACAATGTACAGTAAGCTGTGTTCCTCCAGATGCTGGCATTATTCGATGCAGAGGTGGAAAGGAGAAGAGAGGAAACCATCTCGGGGGGAATTGTGTTCTAATTTCTATGTGCACTTATTCATTCGTTCTTACTGAAGCCTCCTGTCAGGCACTGTGCTAGGCACTGAGAACAGTCTCAGCAGTACCCTTCTTATAGACCATGAATCCCCAGGCTTTACAGGATACATACAGAGTGTGCACAGTTGTTTATACTGAGAAGGCATTCGATCATCTTCAAGGCCCAACCTACACACCACATATAGGAAGTACTTCTTGCCTCCCTACAATCTCCAGTTTAGGTTAGCACTCCTCCCTGATTCTCCAAGAACCTCATGTACCTAGCACAGACTTGCCACAGCACTTTGGAAGTATCTGTGTATCTATTTACTCCCCTATAAGCTATTTGCGTGTGTGACCGTGCTGTTCATCTGTCTCACCAGGGCTGGGAAGAAGTCCCAGCACATGTAGGTGCTCAACAAATGTTTGTTAAACAGACTCCTCCATATGACCTATTTCTTCTTCAAAGCCCATCCTTTGAAAATAAAAGTCACAGTAGGACAAACACTCTGAGCAGCTGGTCCATTGACAGAATTGGGTTTGTCCTAAACCGGCCATTCTCTTTCCTCCTGTCTTCTTTAGGACCAGGGAGGTGGCCCACCAGATGAGGGCTCCAGACGGAGGAGGCTGGCCACTTGGGGGGAGGTGTGCCACTCTCAGTGAAGCAAGCATGGATTTGAATTCGCGCAGACCTGATGTTGAATCCCTGCTTTTCCACCCAACAGTCACATAACCTGGAGTTAGTCAACTTCTCTGAGCCTGAGTCTTCCCATTTTAATATCTGCCTCAGAGTCATTTCTGAGGATGAGATGCGGAATCACACAAATGTGCAAGAACATTAGAGAACTATGAAGAGCCCACCCAGCCAACAGAGCACATGTCTTGTAAAAGTATACACTCATCCCTTTCGATGTTTTATAGGCTACTTTTCTATCTCCTCCACTTGCATCTCTCTGTGTTGGTAGGTTTTTTAATATAGGTACGACAACAGGGAGCAGCTGTGAGACACAAATGATTCAGAAGGAAAACCACAGCATTAATTGAGGATGAGAACCTCATTAACTCAGTTTTCTGTAAAATCTTACATGGGGAGCCCCTCTGAAACCGCCTATCTCACAAAAACCCAAGGCTCGCAGCCATATTCACCGTGAAAATGAAACATCACTCCTCAAACCTCAACTAATTTTATGTTTAACTTTTTTAAACAAACCGTAACAAATACTAAGTATAGCTAATCATTCCCTGATTCCTTTGGTATTCATTGTAATAGCATTAATTACGATAAACACATTTGGAATTAATGTGCATGTCATATGCATATATCAATTCCATTCTAATTTGCCATTGATTAACGCCCGTGAAGTGAACAATGAGTCTCCGGTTTTAATACACCACTCACGTCTTGGGTAGCACAGGCTTAAAATGGGTCCCAGGCACATGACACCAAATCCACAGCCTGCAGAGAGGCAAAAGGCAAGAGAGACATTGCAGGGAGAAGATTCTGCTTGTCCCTCACTTCGTGGCATTCACAATGCATCCTGGAGCTGCAGATGGAGCCCAGATTCTGCAAATCCAGCATTAGAAAACATTCATGAGGGAGAGAATCAGGTTTGGAAGCCAATGCATGGGCTCTGGAATCGGACAGACCTGGTCTCAAATGCTGGCTCGGCTTCTCACCAGTCATACTGTTTTAGGCAATTCACCCCACTTCTCAAAACTTCAGCTCCTCTGTCTAGAACAGCAGGGGTAATAATGTGTTCCTCACAGGACTTGTGAGCGGGATACAGAAGAAAAAGCAAATGCAGCATTATTCTCGGTACATATTTTGTGTTTTAATAAAAAAAAAAAGCAGACAGCATCACCATAATTAACAATCATCATTACTGCAATAGAAAAATTACTGTTACAAACTAGGACTCTCATCCAACAGGAAGTACCCATAAATATTACCCAAGCAGGCCCCAGTGTGTCAAGGGGTCCCAGGGGGAGGAGAGGAAGGAAGGGAAAGATACCTCTAATGGTCTATTCATTTTCAATTTTTTGTTTTGTTTTGCTTTATTGAAGAAACAGTTTTAGAAGATGGCGTATGAAGAGCAGAGTGATGACCGGGCCAGGGACAGCTCTGGAGTCACAGCCAGACACCATGCACAGGCCCAGCGAGCTTTTAAGAGTCGGTTTCTCCACTTGCAATACGAAGATGAGAGGGTCCGTGTCATGGCATTGTGAGGGGAGACCGAGGTGACGAACTGGGTGAAGTCGAAAGCATCATTCTGGGAGCTTGCGGCAGTTATTATTAGCAAAATTAGCAGCAGCAGCATTATTAATGATTGAAGGTTTAGGGAAGCTCACTGTGAAATCCTTTTCTGGGAACCCTAGCCTTTCACGTATGCCTGAATCAAGGGCACTTTTCATTTTCCCGTTCAGAACCTCTTTCAAGCTTCCATGTCCAAATCTGTACAGACCAGGCAGATGGCCTGTGCATTCTGGCCCCGGCCCTTTATCTCACAGAATGATGCTCATGCACGCAGAGGGGCTTAGGAGGGCACGTGGATGGCTCAGAACAAACTCATCTGCTCCCCAGGAGAAAGAACTCAGTCCACAGGCTATCCTGAGAGCCCACTCTCTGGAACACTGACTTAGTAGATTTCTATAACTGGGCACAGTTCTGGGGAACCCAGCTCCTAACACGACGCAACCCATGACAATCCGTCTGGCCCAGGACCCTAGCACGGGGTGAATGGCGATCACAGCGGCCCTCCCACCTTGCCTTCTACTACTCCATTCCACATTGAACTTAACCTCCCTAGAGCTTCCGTTAAGGCTGACACTCGACCGTGGGACCCCTGAGTGGGGAGACCACAGGAACAAAAATTTTTACATCCTCAACATGTTGTATTAGCATATTGTGGATGCTTAGTTAAAAAATAAATAAAAATCACGTCTGGATACATAAGATGAATATGGCCACGAGGACCCTGGAGGGCAAGTGCACTACTATGATGGCCAGATGGTGAATACTGATACTACCTTCTAATAATTAAACAAAGGCAAGCCTTTAACTTATTTTCTGAAATGAAGACTGTCAAGATGAGAAGCTAATATTATTGGGTGGATAGAAAGGTAAACTTTGTCCTGACTTAATGAGGCCAAGCAGTTAGCAAGATCCTGGAAGAAAATAAAGCCTCAAATCAAAGAACCGTACCTTTTTTACGTGATTTCTCCATACAAACCATTTTCCCACACAGAAACAATGAACTAAGAAACAGTAGGTAGCCTTCCTTTACAAACGCTCTGTGTGATGCACACTAACCCACTGATCTCCTGGGGAGCAATGCACCTGTGTGACCCTGACGCAGGCATCCACTCCTGACAAGAAAACAGGGGTCTGTACCACTGTGAAAGCTACCTGGGAGGCAGACCCTAAGCAGATAACAAGAGAAGCAGGCTGCAGAAAACCACGTCAAGGCTATGAACATAAACGGGGGGCCCCTTAATCTGGGAGGTGAGCTAAGACTTCCAAGGGCAGGTGGCATTGAGGCAGAAGGAAGAGGTGAGACAAAGCAGAGGGCTGGTATTCAATTTATCTTGATCACCGTCTGATTTAGGGTATTACCTGCTCTTACAAAACTGCATTGTATCAAGGGACATAAAGTTGTGAATTAAGTATTTGATTCAGTAATACATGAGTGAGCAAAGATGGTGTCATGGATTTCTAGGACTATTTGGTCCAGGCAGATATTTTTCTTAAAGATTTTATTTATTTATTTGGCAGAGAGAGAAATCACAAGTAGGCAGAGAGGCAGGCAGAGAGAGAGGAGGAAGCAGGCTCCCTGCTGAGCAGAGAGCCTGACACGGGCCTCGATCCCAGGACCCTGAGATCATGACCCGAGTCAAAGGCAGAGGCTTTAACCCACTGAGCCACCCAGGCACCCAGGGCAGATATTTTTTAAGGAATTTGCTATAATGACTGTTGATTATTTTAGCTTCATATAATGAAAATGCGACTCAGTGTGTCTGTTAGAATATATTGCAAAATATTAACTATGTAACTTTTTATATTTTTTAATCATGCTAACAAAGAAATTCTATACACAAAATAAAGGAAATACTTTCCATCTTATCAAAAGGAAACTAACTACCATTTTGTGGTTCAAGGTCTTCCTCTTGACCACATACACTCTGTATCTCCTTACATACTTTCTACACAAAGGAGGTACCAAGTGGAATGCTGTTTGATAGTTGAGTAAACACAAAACCTACAAATTACCATCCAGGAATCCTGGAGTCCTACAGAGGTACCTAAACTCCATGTTTTATTCTGATTGGCTTTTAGTGGAAATGCAATCAAACGAGAGAAATAGGTGTGGCAGGATGGGGGGAGGAAGGTGTGATCTCACCTGTCCCAATAAATGGCAGCTGTGACTCGGGATCTCTCCAGACAGGAGCCTTGGGCACCTGTTTCAGGGACAATTCCGAGAGCCCTTCTCTATGAGGTATAGACACCGTGTATGTCTAAGTTGCCTTTCCTTCTTTGGTAATGGACACTGACAAAAGGGCTTTTCATCTGCCCTGAGTGCTTTCAGTCCTCCTAGAAGTAGAAAAATTCAGGCAAACCTGGCACTGGGCATCGGGTCAGCCTCATCAGAGTGAAGCCAGTAGTAAGCCCAGGCCGGAGAACCCACCCTGGGATGGTGAACTTCCATGGGACCACCGCAGCAAAACTCAAAAGAAACTGCCTCCATTTGCTGGAGACTCTGAAGAAACTGCCTCCATTTGCTGGAGACTCTGAAGACCCTTGCGGGCCCTTCTGCAAACAGCCTCCGCCTCACCTGTCTCAGACATTCAGAGAGAGAGAGCCGAGGCGGTCTTTTCAGTTGTCCCCGGTGTTCTGACATCTTTCAGATACAGAGGATGCAGGTCAACGCGGCCCAAGAGGCAGCCACTAACGGAGATTATGCCCGTACTGAGCATGCGCGGTTGGATGCTCAGCTTCTCTAGGAATAGAAGCCAGGATCCAGTCTCGGGCAGTGACTTCCTCGGATCTCCTAGTAATTTTCAGAGGGGCTGATGTGGGAATACCCTACAGAGTCCACCTCCACCAGGGTACCCCAAGACACCCGGTGCGTGTGGGCAGCACCTGTCTTGGGTCCCGCTGGCTTCACCTCTGGCCACTGCTATGGAAAGGTAGAGGCGGGAGAGTCAGCGGACTAGGCTGTGGGCACTGGTGGAGCATCCGCGTGTATTCAGGGAATGCCTTCTTACCTTCAGACCGTGGGTGCTGGGTTGTGAGGCTCCCGGAAAGACTTCAAGTTCTGAACTGTGCACTGTTATCCCCATGAATCGAAATTCACAAAAAGTGAGCATTTGCCTGGACTAGGACCTAAAAGCCATTTCATTTTTCAGTGCCTCTGATAGTTTTCATTTACGTGCACTCACAAATGTGTCTGCCTTAAAGTCTTTACATCTCTTCTGCTTTGGGATCCAGTGGGGGCAGGGGGAGGGAAAGAGGGAGATGAAACCCATAAGGATCTGTCTCTGGGAAGCAAATATTGCAATTTGGCCAGAGGCCCCTCAAGAAGAAATGTTCCCTCTGTCCAGAAAAAAAGAGCAAGCTGGAGAAAACTCCTGGTTCAAATATTCCCAGTTCTTCTGATATTACCAGGTGTTTATAAGAGGCTGTATCTGTGAATTACTGCTTCAGAATGCATCCAGGAGCTGTTTCAGGCAAGTGTCTGGGTTGGATCAGGGTAAAATGTTATGGGTAGGTGAGTGGTGAACAAAGAAAAAATCATCACATTAAAAGTCTGAACTTTTAGATGACAATATAAAATGACAAGAGATGACAAGAAAGATGACAAATAATTGAATCAAGTTTCCAATTGAAAAAGTCAAAGGAGGACTTGGACACGGAAACATTTTGAAAAGAAGAGATTCACTTGCAAAGGATGCAAGGGAAACAGACTTCAGGAGGGCTCATTCTCCAGAGAACATAACAACTGTTTCACTGAATAATATGCATGATTATCAAACCCATTAAAAATGACAATAATGCCACAGTGTTTTGTTCAGGTCTCAGCCTATCAATTAGGAATGCTATGGTTGGACCGACCCTTCTGGTTCTTAAGACTGCAAGGTGTCATTCAGCAACAACCATCAGGGAACTTGGAAAAAATAAAAATTTATTACTGACAAGACCTGGAATTACACAACACACCAGGTGCCATGGAGTGAGATCGCAAGTAGAGAAAGAATGAGCACACTGGCCAGGCATGCTGCTTTCACTGGGGTTGGAGGTGGGGACGTGAGGAGTCGGGGGGCTCACCCTTTATTGGTGAATTTAAAACATTAAGAACATGAAGAAAAAAGCAAGTGGCCCAAATGATCAGTTTCACAAATCAACCCCTGTCTCTAAAGCAGAGCAGCCTCAGTGGGGAGAAGTGACCTGTGAATGGAACTGTTATTTAGATAGCTGTCTTTGAAGCAGATGGCCTCTTTAAGTGAATGCCCAGTCCTCAAAAATTCAGTGAGGCACTCATATTACAAAAAAACAAAAACAAAACTGCCAGGGCTCACGCTACACGTATCTCTTTGCGGATGCCAACAACAATATCCAAAACCATGACTGTTAAATTCATCCATGTCAATTTAAAATGTATATATATATTGTTAACAAGAGGGAGAGGGAGGGGCAGAGGGATAGGGAGGGAGAGACTCTTCAGCAGGCTCCACACCCAGTGCAGAGCCCAACATGAGGCTGGTCCTCATAGCCCTGAGATCAGGACCTGAGCCAAAATTAAGAGTGAGATTCTTAACCGACTGAGCCACCCAGGCGCCCCTGAAATAGATTTCTAAACTGACCGAATAACAAAAGTGTCACTGTGCTCTCTAAAACACAGCCATCCATGCAACAAAACCCACATGCATATGTGCATGACACACCCAGATTAGGTCTACAGATGTTGCCCAGAGGGTCCCTTCCATTCAAGTGTTTATTTCCCTTGGAAAGATAACAGAAGGGTGAGAAGAAAGTATCCCTCACCCATGAACAAAACCTCACTTTGTTTTTAATGAGCTCACACGCCTTCCATGGCCTTAATCGTTTTCAACCATCCTTGCTTGAAGTCAGACCCCAACCACCAGGCTTCTGCACTCCAACCAATCAATTCACATCAGGCCGAGGACAAATGATGGGCCATGTTTAGTGATGACATCCGGAGGCCTGAGGCCCAGGAACTCAAGCATTCAAAAATTAGGATGACAAAATTAGTTCAGTAGCAGGAGGGCAATTAAGAAGGCTGGATGGTTTGTTTCATAAATAGGTTCCTGGGCAGCCCAAGTGTGACAGCTGTTTAACACCAGCCCAAAGGGGACGTGCCAAGATGAAAGGGACAGGGAGTTCCACCAAGCCTCATTCTAGTATCAAAAGGAAGAAAAAGAAGATGAAAAGAGATGCAGATCGCTGCCTTCACCTTGAGCAACTACTATACTGTGTTTGGAGGGCTGCATTTTTTTTTTTCTGGGGGAGGTAGTGGTCAGCTGCAGGGCAATGGGGAATAGGTTACATGTTGAAAGAAAAGAAAACTGGTTATTAGAGAGCAAATCAGAACTAGTTCCCAGAAAGCTGAGGCCTGGCTGGAGCCCGTGGCATGTGTAATAACCGTATCCCAAACAGAAATCCTTATCGGAATGCTCATCCCAAAGCCGGCTTCCACGGCTGTCTTTTCATCTCTGAAGCCTCCAACGGGCCAACAGCTCAGCGGCAGCTTTCATTAATTTCTGCTATCACCGCTGATCTTGAAGCTTTAGCCAGGACGGGAGACAAGGGCTTTGTCGTTTTCATAGGTAATTTACAATTACAAGGGCCAGTTTCCTTGAACCTTACCAGGGGGCAGAGGGGTTAAGGGAGCAAGCTTCTTTCTCTCCCAAAGAAACAAAGGGATTGGTAGAAAACCAGACGGTGAGAGCTCATGAATAGATCAGGCTCCAGCCAGAAACAAACATGAAAAATAATGAGAGTCCTAGAAGTGAACAGCTGAGGATGCATCTCTGGTTGCATTTGGGGACAGCTCTCAAAAGCCACCTGGAGTTTCCTGAATCCCGAGTAATAACTTTCAAACTATTTCCTAAGCCAATTTTTGGAGAGCCCTGAATGGCTGGCATAAGTGGCTGGAACAATGCAGTGGCACAGCTCCCGAGGAGGAGCAGCCCAGCCCCCTGCCCGCAGACATTCACCAGGCAGGAAAAGCACTTGAAAGACTAGCAGCAGGGGGACAGGCCCCTCCGGGAGCCCTTCTCTTTCTCCATGTTCTTCACCGACTCTTGAACGTGTACTCCACCCCTTCCAGGGAAAGAATTTCTAAACTGAACACCTAAAAGCGTACATTCTTTAACTATAAAAAGGAATTTTTTTTAAGGAAGAGACTTCACTTGCCAGGCCTATTAATACTAAGTTGGTAACCAGCCCTGCATACATACACATCATTTAGACTCCCATTGCATGCACAAGGTCAGTGTTGTTTCTATCTCTGGTGACCAGAGAGGTTAAATCATTCAGTCAAGGTCATGAAGGTATGATGTGCCTGAGGTGGGGTCAGACCCAGGTCTGGAGAACTCCATCAAAAGCCTGCAGAAAAGTCTCTCCTGTCAAGTGGTCCTGAGCATCACCAGCACAGTGTGTGTGGGAGGATATCAGAGGGTCCTCCTTATGGACCCCCCACCATGATTGATTCTCACCGTGACAGTTGCTAAGGCCATCACACCTCTGTGATCCATCACGCTGCAACCCAGCTTTCCTGAGGTCCTGGCAGCACGTCGTCTCTGATCTGACTGCTTAGGTAATGCTTCCTAGGAAGCACTTTCAATCTATTTAGGAAGACAGGGCCACAGTGAGCTCTCAGCCGGATCACAAAAACAGCAATTTGCTTGGTGCCTGGGCTCTTGCTACATCCTCTGCCTCGTGCCCTCGTTTATGTCCTCTTTACCTCCCGGAGCTCCAGACTCTACCTCTCGCTACTCTCATTTCTCCTACACCTAAAAGAAAAGGCCACTTTTCAGACACTGTTCATACTAATGTAAACAGGACTACAGATGTTCGCCCATTCCCCCCACTCAGCATAATCTCCTCCAGTCCTGTCCATGTTGATATAAAAGTTGGATATTCATCCTTTCTGATGGAGGCATAGTATTCCATTGTATATATGTACCACATCTTCTTTATCCATTCATCTGCTGAAGGGCACCTTGGCTCTTTCCACAGTTTGGCGATTGTGGCCATTGCTGCAATGAACATTGGGGCACATATGGCCCTCCTTTTCACTACATCTGTATCTTTGGGGTAAATACCCAGTAGTGCAAATGTGTGAGCCTGGTGGTGAGTATTAAGGAGGACACGTATTGCATAGGTGTAGTACATAAACAATGAATTTTGGAACACTGAAAAAATAAAGTTAAATTTTTAAAAAAAGGACTACACATCCTCCACGTGCTCAGGACCCTCCTCCTCGAAGTAGCAGCTGAGCAGGGCCTTAAGCCTGGCACTGCGCTCCTCATTGGGCTGCTCCAAGCAGGGCCTGCAGCTGGTGGAGGCCACGCTGTGAAAGGCCTGGGAGGTGCGGCGCAGGGGGGCCAGGGCCTCCCGCTCTCGGGCTTGTATGTGGCCATACAGGAAGTCACAGATCTGGTCCCTCTCGTGGGCTGTCAGGTCTCCAGGACTGCACACACAGAAGGCAAGTTCCCGGAACTCCACCAGCACCCCCATGTCCCAAGGGGCACCTGTCCCAGGCTCGGGCTCCCACTGCAGCTCACAGAGCGCCTGCTGGGCCAGACACACGGCCAGGAGGGGACCCCTGTGGGCCACAGCCAGGAGCTGGGAGGGCCCCCAGGGGCAGTGCAGGTAGCAACGAGCATAGGTGGGCCCCAAAGGCAGCTCCAGCCAGCACCATGGGTGTAGCTCCAGGCAGCACAATGGGGTCTCGATGCCTCCTCAGGCATGTCTGGGGCCTGCACCAGCGGCTGCACCGGGAGTACCTGCTCATGGCCTGGGCACCGTGCCATGCCCTGAGGGCCCAGAGCCACGACAGGCCGGTTCCCAGGGCTGGGAAGACCAGGTTCGCCGGGAAGTCCACCACCTCCTGTCCATGTGGCCAGATCAGCAGTTCTCAGGCAGGGCTGTGGCCCGCATCTTCCACGGCATCAGAAGCCCCCACTTCCCAGCACAGGAGTACAGGCAGGACCGGCGCTTCTGGAGAAGCTATCTGCATCTGACTTTCCTCACCCTGATGTACCTAGCCACAGAGGAGATCCTGCACTGGGGCCACTGACCTCCCCACCGTGGGCGGGCCCTGCTCCCCCACGTCACAGATGCGAGTGCAGACCACAGTGTGGCCACAGTGTGGAGGGGTCAGGTGTGGCTGTGCGTCAGGGGAAAGGGACACTGAATTTGACTGACTACCCTGGGCAAAGCCCATGGCCAGAAGTACGGGGGCAGCGAGGCCCCAAATGCAGAATAAAAAATACTCAAGGCAAAAAAAAAAAGAGGACTACAGATGTTTGACCTTATAATAGAGAAGTATGTTTCTCATAATAAAAATGAGCATTGCACACTAGAGTTAGGAAATGAGACTTCTTTTGAGAGAAGAGATCCTTGCATCCCTGAGAACAAACCACAAAAGCAGACAATTTTTTCACATTTTAGATTAAAGCAACCTAACGCACACATACTCACAACACACAAACATGCGTGTAGGCATGCAGACAACTTAAAAATCCTATCTCCACCAACTCCATCCAATTATTATATGCTGAGTGCCTCCTATTACAGTGAGAGTAAGGGCAGACTGGCAATATATTCAGGGCTCTTAAGCAATGAATCTTGGAACACGGAAAAAATAAAAATTAAATTAAATTTAAAAAAAGAAGCTTATAATTTCGGGATAGACATGCATCTGAAGACACTCCTGGGGAATATAAGAACTTCAGTTGTTTGGTTTCAGAGGGATGCTGAACAAAGAACAGCCCCATGTCAATGGCATTAGGTTTGTAAGCCTGCCCAACATGAGGGCATCCATCTGCCTCCCCACAACAAAATAGAGATTGAGGAAATGTTAAAAAAGGGAAACCTTTGGACATAGCAACAAAGTACCAAACATGGTGCTTCCCAAGAGAAACTGAAGGGGAAGCACTTCAAAGCTGCTTTTTTAAACATAGAAACTATTAGGATTATTTGAAAGCAAGTCTCCAGATCTCCTTATATCTCAAGCCAAACTCAACACCTGAGACACACACACACACACACACACACACACACACACACACACACACACTGCACCCAAAGGGTTGGTGAATAAGTGAATGAAGGAACAAACAAGTTCGTAACCTAACAGAAATTAGGGTAGGCATCAGGTCCACCACTTTTGGGTCTAGGTGGCAGCTTTGTACAGGTCCTTCAGCCCTCTGCCTCCCTGCCCAGGAGAGAGAGGTGGCGGCCCTCCCTTCCCCACCTCTCAGGGCTCCTGGGAGCATCAGAGAAGCTCATGAACTCCACAGCATTTTCAGAAGCATAAAGCATTCAGCAAGTTCGAGAGTCGTTGCCATTGTTTGGTAGACGCCCATGACAAGCCGCAGCAGTTCCTGTAGGGGCGCTGAATCCATCGCCCATGGATCGGCCTGATTACTGCAGGCTCATTGTAGCCTCACCTGCCCCCACTCTGGCTCTGGAGCTCTGTCCTCTACTGTTTGCTGCTTAGACCCTCAACTTTCAGATACCAGGACCAGGAATGGGGCCTGGAGCAGGGTCTCCTTTACCCCAGCAGCCTCCACCTGCATGGGGTCTGCTCACCCCTACCCCTATACCCACCTGCATTCTGGCTACTCCCAGCTGCACCAAGAACACCTACACCAAGCTCCCCCAGCTGAAGAGCCCCTCTAGATGACAAAGCACAGCTATGACCCCGACCCCATCCCCCCAATCCCGCTTATTAGCATGGCTATTTCTTTCCAGGGAAGTGGTGACACATCTCTGCTCCACAATATGCATGCTAGCCCAAGACAAAGGCATCTGAAAAGGGACAGCAGCATGTAGGCAGATGCAGAGGCTGCCCCAAGCTAAGGAGACTGAGATCAGAGATCATCCTTCTAATAATCTGATACGGACACCCCCACCCGCCCCCTTGGGGGACTGAACGGCAAAGGCACTTGGCATTTTTAACTTGCTGCAGCAGGCCTGGCTCAGAGTGTTCCTCTCTCGCCAGGATCTATCATAATCTCTAAAAGCAATGCCGTGCTGGAGTGACTCGCCTCAAGTCCAAGCACCACAGTTTAGGAACATTGTGTCCGGAGACAACGGAGAACATTGATGTAACAATGACCCGGACCTCATGGTTCTCTATTTCTCTCTTTGTTCCCATAATATCTGCTATTAAACCTCCGTGAGCTAGCAAAATTCTGTGAAAGTAAAACAATATTGTGTTTTATTATAAATTTGCCAGACTCCTTTTCTGAATCTTTTCTTGCTTTCTTTGTATGCTGGAGTCTTTCTCCAATAAGCACTCAAGATGGATTTATTGAGGGCCAGTTAAACACCCATCCAACAGTATAAGGTGGTGTCCTGCCCTCCTGATACATGAACTGGAGCCAGCGAGAATTTCTTGAGCAATTGCTGTGACTAATAAGACTATTATGTCTAGGGGCACCTGGGTGGCTCAGTCAGTTAAGTGTCTACCTTTGGCTCAGCTCATGATCCCGGGGTCCTGGGATCAAGTTCTGCATTGGGCTCCTTGCTCAGTGGGGAGTCTGCTTGTCCTCTGCCTGCCACTCCCCTTGCTCAGGTTCTATTTCTTCCTCTCTTTCTCTCAAATAAATAAATAAAATCTTAAAATAAAAAAAGAAAAGAATATGCCCATAATCTCTTTTCAACTTCCCAACAACCCTATGAGATATCTCCCTGTGTTAAAGAAAGTGAGGTTTAGAGAACTGAATTAATGTACCCAAGTTAGTGGAAATGCTGCTGAGATTTGAACGCAAACCTCTGATCTCTGAGACAATAACTTGAAGACAGTGTCAATTTATCACTCATGTGAAACAACAGAATCCTGAAAGGCCAAATGGCACCCACCTGTGTTCCTCTCTTCCTCTATTCTCATTCTATCAATGGTCTACTGAGCATCTTCAGAGGGCCAGGTACATTCTAGGTACAGGGATCAATGTCCCTGCCTTTCAATTACTCAGTTCAGTCAATCTGCGTGGGGTTAATAACCTGGGTCGAACTAGGGAGGGGTCAGACTGTCAAGGAAAACTTGGAAAAATACATGAGGCATAAGACACTCATTTCAGAGGGTGAAAGAGTGGGAGCCAAGTCCTAGAGCCTAGCATTTGGAGTCAAGGTGACAGGGAAACTGAGGCTCCCAGAATCAGAGTGAAGGAAAAGTCAGGAATCAGGCATCCCTTCTGAAAGAATCCCGAGCAGTGACTCCTGGGAGGGAGATGATTTGCAGTTAGCCCCCAAGCACAACTCTTTATCACAGAGGGAACATGACTCAGTAAATGAAGATACACACCAAGAAGACACATCAATTTGCATCTCTGCCTCTGGCTGAGACCCAAGAACACCCTTTGGAAAGGTCACCATGATATTCCCATGGATCGTTTGTTATGCTCCAGCACAGATATGAGGGTATGGAGGGGGAGGGTGTTTCTCAAAGTCCCCTGCAGGCCTCCTCATCCAGCAGCTGGCTCAGCAGGAGCCAGGGTAGGGGGTCAGACCAGATAAGAAGGCAGCTTCTGGCTGTCTTGGGAATTCATTCACCCACAGTCAAACCCCACCGAGTCCTTGCCCTCCCAACCATACTAAACACACTCCTGAGTGTGGCCCTAAGTCATCCACAGTCTGGACTCCCTACTTTTTTCAGTCCAGGAGGGATATTGGTGATCACCCCACAAAATGCCTGAAGGACCCAACTGAGGATACCATGGTAGAAAAGTAGGGGGCAAGTGCGGGAGGCCAAAGGGGGGTGGGGACTGGAGCTGCTCTTCCTTGGAGCCCAATATAGATGGATCTCTCCATTTACCCTTTCCCTTACTACTGTGCCAATTTTCAGTATTCTAGAATGCAAGAGATATGACACACAGTAGTTTAGACAGGGAGGCAGATGGACCAGCCAAGTCCATGACTAGCTGCTGAGACTTGGTCTAAACACATCTTGCCTGAGCCTCCCTTTGCTGGTGTATAAAATGCCATCAAAACAGTATGTACTTCCCAGGCCTACCAGAAAGGCAAATGGGATAATAAGCAAAGCACTCATGAGTGAACAATGTCTGGCAGATAATACACATCCCTCTTAGATGCCTCCAAGTCAACTCTTCTCCAGACTACATATCTTCACTTGACAGGACTTTCTTCATCTTCATAGACTTCACAGACTTCTTAGAATCGAGTTCCCTCTGTTAGCAGGGACAACAAAAATAAATACAAGATTTGCTGAGCACTGAGCCTGAACAAAGGAGTCTTCTAAGGGATATTTCCCAAGTTATATAATCCTCGCACACTTTACTAAGGTAACTATTTTTTTGCTCCATTTGACTGACAAGGAAACTGAGGCTCAGAGAGATTCAGCACCTGCCTCAAGGTACACACAGCCTATCACTGGCAGATTTGGAGGTCGCCATGTTTTTCCTCTCTAGCACACTGTCTGCCTCCTATTGTGTCCCTCTCAAAGGGCTGTGCCCAGAACATGTCACCCCGTTCCAGGTGTGGCAGAACCAGTGCCAAGGGAAAAGGACTTTCTCCAGCCTCACCACAGGCTCTGTACTTGCACTCACATAAGCTGACACATACTGAACTTGACACTTCATATTTCCTGAAATATGAGTCCACTAAGCCTCTCCATCCTGTACTTGAGCAGTTGTTTTACTTCTTTAATGCAAGGATAAAACCTAACATATGACCCTATTAACCATCATTTTGATAAATTAAGATCATTTTTTCAAGCCTGAACTAATCATTTTGGATCTGAATCTTTTTATCCAACATATCCATTATCTCTCCCATCTTCATGTCACTTACATATTTCTTTCTTTGTCATTGATTAAAGGAACTGTTAACAGTGCAAGATCAAGAATAGAACCTTGTAGCTCCAGAAACCTGTTTCTGGCTTAAGAATGCTTCGTTAAAAAGTACTCTAAGTATATTCCAAGACTGCTGATCCAGCCCAAAGCCCTCTGCCTTGAGCCCAAGGTTTTCTAATACCTTGCTTAAATTAGGATACACAATGCCTACTGCAAACAAGGGAAGGAGGTTAGCTCAACAAGACTTGCTTCTTGTTTAGCATACAAAGATTCCTAGCAATTACTATTTGCTTTTCCAAGGTTACACAAACCATCTTTTGAATACCCTATTTTAGAATCTTGCCCAGGATCTTAAACCAGCTCATGAATCTATAAAACTAGTTCATACAGACCACTCTGAAAACAGGAATAACTGCCTGTCTCCAACCCTCTAGAACATTTTCCTTCTAGAACGTTTTCCTCAAATATCGCCAGCAATATGATATCACACCAAAGTCTGACATCTAACCTGGGATGTAACTGTCGAGATCAAGAGGCTTGAGTCCATTTAAGGCAGATGGAGTTCTTTACTAATTAGATCACCAGAGCTGGTCACCCACACTTATTAGTGCTGATCTACCCCAGGGTTGTGACCTGTAGGACTAGCCTCCCGGTGAGCCTGGACTTCCACCATCACTTGCTAAGCTCAAACAAGCTGGGGCTAGGAAAGATCAGCCAGGTAGTATTTTCCAGGGCTTATACTGAGATGCTATTTGAGCCAGTAGGCCCCAGGGGAGCCCATCACAGAAATTAGTCCGCAATTTTCAGTAGGACAAGTATTAAAGGCTTCCTGCCCAAGGCAGGACTCACTGCAGCATCAAGGTCCTCTGGTTTACTGCATTACATCCCCAACGCCAAGGGTCTCTGACCTGATTTGACTGAAGCTGACCATGTGTGCTGCCCTAACCCAGTTCCCATACCCTTCCTTAGCTTCCACCAACCTCCTATTATTGTCTCAGACACACCAAGACTCCCATAATTAATACCCACCAAGAATACAGTTCATTCTCAGCCTCACCAGGGTTCTCTCAGCCCTGCAACAGAACTCCATCTCCTCGAACCTCCACCACTCAGATCTTCACATTGCACAGAAGGGCAAGTATGCAACCAAAGTTGAAATCTAAGCAAGGTTTAACCTCTAGAGCTCGTTTCTTCTAGCAGGGGGTAACCTGCAAACAACAAGCTACACCCTTACTAAACTTTAAAAATCTCTTGGAAGGCTCTGACCTAGAAATTGAACCTCCAAGAATTTATCCTTAAGGAAATAATAAGAAATGAAAGAGAGAGCCATTAGAGCAAAATTTCTGAAACAATCCTATGTACCATAAGATCCAAGTATTTTTTTAAAAGATATATAAACAGATGATGATTCAAAAAATGGATGAAAATGAGGAAGGGAAGATATTAGAGAGATAGAAAGATATTAACAGTAGTTATTTCTGGATAGTGGGTTTTCAAACAGCAGATGTGTGCTTTTCTATTATTTTCCATGTTTTCTACGAGAACACAATGAATATTTATTATTTGGTAATTGATAAAACTAAAAGTCAATGGAGTTATTATACATCCTTTCACTTCAAGGATAGAATTCATTCTCTCATTCATGCATCAAACAAGATCTAAACACCTATCATGTGAAGGGCTCTGTGCCAGGTGCTCCAAAGGGTGGAAAGAAGGACACATGATGTTGTCCTCATACTTACACTTAATAGGGGAGACAACAAGGGAACACAAACACATAAGACAAAAGACAACAGAAAAAGCCTGTTTCATATGAATGTGCAGATCATAAGTGCCCAAGCTCAGGGGCTCAGCAAGGAACTGATCTGCGCCCCGGAAGTGGATAGAATTTCAACAGGTGGAGACGGTGTAGGAAGGGGGTGACCCATTGATCCTTGTTCAGCCACGACTTTACCAGCTTGAGCACCGAAAGTCCCACAGCCCAAGAATCCCCAGTCCTGGGTCAATGGAGACTCTCGGTGACCCTCTTTGGGAGGTGCACTCTGAGCAAAGAAGAAGGCATTAAGATAGGATCAGGCAAGCCTTGTTTCCTGGAAGAAAGGCAGTCTACTTTGAGGAAACATAAGTGGGACCCAAACCACAAATAGCTCTGAAGTCTAGACACAGGGAATGGATTTAACCCAGTGGCAACTGAGTGCTACTGAAGATTTTAGAGGAAGAGCAACTTTGGAAGAATGAACTGGCAGCAGTCTACCCGGCCAACTAGAGAAAGAGATGAAGAATAAAGGCGAGATCCCAGAAAGTACCAAGAGACTCCCTCTAGGGAAGCAGCATGGTGGGGTGACACTAACGTCATTTACCTGCAAATGTGCACAACAGAGGAGAGGGGAGAGGCTCCTCAGGTTTATGGCTCTGGCTCTGGGCTCCCCCCGCCACCTCAGCTGCCATTTCGTTTGTCTAAAGCAAGAGCTCAAATGAATAAACACAGTGTTAACACCAAGCAAGAACACACCGTCTAACAAAGTAAAACACCTTCTGCAGCCGAGTGCCTTCACAGCAATGAAGAAATGCCAGGTTCCAGTGCTTCTGAGGGGACATGACCAGAAAGGTGTGCAACCCTTCTGAGGGTGAGGTGCCCTCTTAAGCACAGGACGGCAACCCAATGCCGGGGTTCCCTGGGATTCAGAGCCACTGAACATTAAGGTAAACTTGCCTCTGGTGGCTTAAGTTGCCCGACTTGTTTATTTGAGAGACCTCCCAGAGCAGAACACTCATCTGGCTGATTAGCTTCCTGACGTGGTCTTACACACAAGCGGAAGGAGAGGGAGGCACGAGTTCCTCAATCCTAAAACCCAATTCCATTTATTCCCTTCACCACAACACATAAACAAAGAAACTGCTCCAATATCAACATGAGTATAATTCCCATGGTTTCCCATGTCAACAAGGTTACCTTCATGCAAAGAGAAAGAGGACCCCGCTAATTTCAATCACCTAAAAATAATAGCAATTAAAAAAAGAACACCCTGTCTTATGGACATGGGATGTAACTTTTCAAGTGTCCTCTAATCTGGTGTTCTTTTATCCTCACCACAGTCTTACAGGCAGGTATAAATGACCCCACTGTCCCCATCTAATGGGGAAGGAAAGAGAGAAATAGAGACGTGACATGATTTAGCCTAAGATCAGACAGTGACACACAATCATGTCTCTGTGTTGCAACCACCATCCATTCTCCACAAACTCCCTGTTCCCTTAGGGCCTGAGTCACGAAATACAGAAGTGAAGGAAGATATTCCATCACCCTCCCACTCCGTCCTTACATTCCATGACGCTAACAAAACCTAAAGACCTAAATTAACCCAACCCACTCGTGAGCACATATCCAGGAGACACTCTTGTACCAAAGGGCAAGCAAAACAGGGAATGTTTATAATGATGAATAAATAAAAGAACAGAGATTTTAGAGAAAGAAAAAGGATTTTCTAGCTCTGCATGGCCTAATACAGCAGCCATCAGCCACATGTAACATCTGAGCACTAGAAATGAGGCTCATTAGAATGGAGATATGCTACAGGTATAGAATGAATACCTGATTTCAAAGACTTCACAAGGAAAAATAATAACAAAACATCATTAACATTTCAGATTGATTACCTGTTGAAATTACACTTTTTGAAGATAACAGGTAAAATAAAATATATTACTAAAAGCAATTTCACCTGTTTTTCACTTTTTTTTTAACCTGGCTGTTAGAAAATTTTAAATTTTATGGGGCACCTGGCGGGCTCAGACAAGAGGACATGCAACTCCTCATCTCAGGGGCATGAGTTCAAGCCCCATGTTGGGTGTGGAACCTACAAGAAAGACAGAAAGGAAAGAAAGGCAAGAAAGGCAAGAAAGGCAAGGCAAGGCAAGGCAAGGCAAGGCAAGGAAAGGAGGAAAAGGAAGAAAGAAAGAAAGAAAGAAAGAAAGAAAGAAAGAAAGAAAGAAAGAAAGGAAGAAAGGAAGAAAGAGAAAGAAAGAAAGAAAGAAAGAAAGAAAGAAAGAAAGAAAGAAAGAGAAAGAAAGAAAGAAAGAAAGAAAGAAAGAAAGAAAGAAAGAAAGAAAGAAAGAAAGAAAGAAAATCTTACATTATATGTGTGGCTCATATTATATTTCTATTGGGCAGCATTGTTCTAGAAAGTTTTCTTCATTATTTTTATGGAATAAAACCAGAATGTCCTGCTTTTCCGACATTCTTAATAGCAGGTAAACAGATGTTCCATAATGCCATCTCCCTGACATTTGTCTCACCTTCCTAGACTTCCCCCAGCGCCGCTGGTCTAGTTTGTCCGTTATGTTGACTCACTTCTCAGGAACAATCAGAGTTTTCTGTGTTATAGTCTTTGATGGAACTGCCATACTCAACACACCTGATTCCTCAGGCAGGAGTCTGCAGCGGGAGAGTCCCTCCCTTGCTCGCCTCCATATTTCTTTCTCAGAGTAGAAGTCACCAGGAAAGAGTTAGGGCACCATCAGATTTAGGAGACTCTAATTGACTTCAGAGTCACCTCCTGAACTTTTCTTGTATGGTAACAAAATTCACCATCCCAAGACTCCATGTGCCTTCCATCTCATCATCCTGCCCAGCTCTGGCCTCCTGTTTTCCTGTTGCAATTCCTTCCACTTGACAATGTGACCATTTCACAAGCATAATATGCAGGTGGTGCCCTCAAGGCCTCTTAATTGTCACTGTCCCTGGGTTTTATATGTGATCACCAAAGAGAAGATACTCATAAGCAAAGGTAGCATCCAAAAGGGAGGAAGAGAAAGAAAGACATCTGGTCCCTTTCACTCAGTGGAAAGGACCAGATCACAGACACCAGGTAACAAAGCAGTATCGGTGACTGGCTGGAAGGGAAGAAACAATGCTCTGGGTGAGAGAAAGGGACTGGAGAACAGAGGGAAACAGATCTCTATTTCCTTTCATTTTATTGGACGTTACCATCTTTAAGGCCAGAATATATTTCTTTATTTGTAGGCAAGGGGATCAGGATGATAGCTCCTCTTCCAATGGCAGAGAAGCCCTTTGAATGCCTACTCCCTTCCTCAGGCAGAACTGCAGTGTCAGCTGGCAACTAACTCACTAAGGACAGCCCTCCACATAAAGATGACATAAAGGATTCACTATGGGGGAGGTGGGGGTGGGAGGGAGGGAGAAGAACCAGGGGATCTGGCTCCACTGACTTGAGATTTAACTTCAGAGGACTCAGGTAAGATAAAAGAACCATATTCCTGCTCCAAAAACATTCCAAAGGCCAGATATCAAGGGCCTGGAGGAACAAAGATGATTTCTTGTCCCAACAGAACTGCCTGGACATGGCTAATGGTTGCTCTCCTTAGTTCTGATCATTTCTCTTATTTAAATCAAATCTCATTCTCTTTCTCTCTCTCCTTACCTCTTTGCCCTCCTCTATCTGCCCCCCTCTCTCACTCTCTCTTCTTTCCATACCTCTCTCTTCCAACTCTCTTCCTGAAAAGCAACTTGGGGAAGTGTGGGCTTTGGTGTCAGAAAACCCTGGATTTGAGTGCCTAGGTAGTTCAGTGGGTTAAAGCCTCTGCCTTCGGCTCAGGTCATGATCTCAGGGTCCTAGGATCTAGGCCCGCATCGGGCTCTCTGCTCTGCAGGGAGCCTGCTTCCTCCTCTCTCTGCCTGCCTCTCTGCCTACTTGTGATCACTCTCTTTCTCTATCAATAAATAAATCTTAAAAAAAAAAAAAGAAAAAAGAAAAAGGAAAACCCTGGATTTGACACTCCGCTGTACTTTTTTCTAGTGGCATGGCTCAGCCTCCCTTCTCTGAGGATATAGGTTTTCACTCTGTACCCCAAAAGTCAACAAAATTTAAACCCCCCCCCAAAATATTTATTCTTTCATGCATTCAACAGGTATTTACTACAAACCTCCCACGTTTGTGGTGAATGTGGAAGACAGAGCATTACCCGAACTGGCCAAAACCTTGACCTTGTGCATTTTAAATTCTAGTTGGAGGAAGATCATCAGGAAACCAATGAACAAACAAATTATTAGTCTGACAGTTAAAAACTTTGTGAAGAAAAAAAAATGAAGCACGGAGGTGAAACGGGGAATGCAGCAGGTGCAAACCTGAAACAGAGGAAGCAGGTCAAGCTGACTTGCAGAAGAGCAACCAGGCTGAGCACACAGCACGGCAAAACTGTGAGTACAGCAGCAAAGGGCCTTTACCTGGGTAGCTGTAAGGGAGGTGAGAGGCAGGAGGAAAGGTAAGTGGTAAGGACTTCGGAGCTGCTTGAAATAAGACAGGAAGCCAGAGCTAGTGGTGCCCAGAGTTGGCGGAGGGGGTGCTGATCTATGTGGAATAGGTTCACCTGGTGTGAACACACAGGGAGAAGGGCAGAAACAAGGAAATTAGATCTGAAATCTGAGGCTACTGCAATGATCCTAGTGAGAGATCATGACAGCTCAGAGCAGGGTTTTAGCTGTGGTGGTGGTGAGAAGCAGACTTTATCAACTTTGCACCTCTGCAGTGTGTGACATACATTTAAAAATGCACCCCAAAATATACCCCACCCTAGAGAGCATCGGTGTAGATGACCCAAAATAATGTGTGTAAAGTACAAAGCACAAGCACAGGTGTAAGAACACAGGATTAATTATACTGGTCCCTCCTGCCCCAACCCCTAGTTGACTTAGTCTATGACTCCCTGCCCTACCGTCCTCTTGCCTCTGGACTTCTTGATGCTGCTTATAACCTGGCTGCTTGCCTGACCAAGGTCACCCTCGTGTAACTCTCAGTCATCCCAAAAGTTTCCATCCTGGAAAGGTACCATTTTATGGGCTAGGAGAAAAAGGTGGGGAACCTGGAGTTTTGGCCTAAGTCTAAGACTGACATCGTACTCTAACCAACAGCAGAATGCCCATCCTTCCCAAGGAAGCATGGAATTTTCACCAAAGAGGGACCACATTCTGAGTAAACAAACACAACTCATCAAGTTTAAAAGGACAGAAATCTTACCAAGTATGTTCTTAGACCACAGTGGAATTAGACATCAATAACATAAAAATAGTAGTGAAATACCCCAATATTTGAAAATTAAGCAACATATTTCTATTCTAAAAACACTGGATAAAAATGAATATTCAAGAGATGTTTTTAAATATTTTGAACTAAATTAAAATACAGCTAATCAAAATTCATCAGACGCAGCAAATGCAGCGCTCAGAGGTAAGTTTATAACATTTACAGCATATTGAATGCATATGTTAAGGGGCGTCTGGGTGGCTCAGTGGGTTAAGCCTCTGCCTTCAGCTCTGGTCATGATCTCAGGGTCCTGGGATTGAGCTCCACATGAGGCTCTCTGCTCAACAGGAAGCCTGCTTCCCCCTCTCTCTCTGCCTGCCTCTTTGCCTACCTGTGATCTCTCTGTCAAGTAAATAAATAAAATCTTTTTTAAAAATGCATATGTTTAAAAAATAAAAGATCTAAAATCAATAGCCTAAACTTTCACCTTAGGAAACTACAGGAAGAAGAGCAATTCCAGCCAGAAGTGAAGAAATACGTAAAATAAGAACAGTAGTCAAAGAACTTGAAACCAAGAAAATAATAGAGAAAAATTAAACATAATGCTGCTTCTCTGAAAAGATCTATAACATTGACAAACTTCTAGTGATGATAGCCAAGAAAAAAAGAAAAGACACAAAATACCAGTATTGGAAATGAAAGAATATCAATGGTGGTCCCATTGATATATAAAAAGATAATAAATAATTGAAGTACCTATGTGGCATCTGACTCTTGATTTCGGCTCAGGTCATGATCTCAGGGTCATGGGATCCAGCCCTACACTCAGGGTGGAGTCTGCTTGTCTCTCTCCCTCTGCTCCTCCCCGTGCTTACTCCTTTCTCTTTTTCTCTCTAAAATTAATAAAATCTTTATTAGAAGGTGATAAATAAAGTATCCATAAATTTGATACTTTAGATGAAATGAACTAGATCCTTAAAGGCATACACTACCAAAACTCACACACATATAAAGAAATAACCTAAAGAGCCCTGTATCTATTAAAGAAACAGAATCAATAATTAATAATCTTCAAAAAAAGAAAAAAAGAAATCACAGGTCTGTATGGTTTCACCTGAGAATTCTACCAATTATTTAAGACAGAAAGAATACCAATTCTTGGCAACCTCTTCCAGAAAACAGAAAGGTAGAGTGTACTTCCTAACTCATTCAATGGGGCCAAAATTACCCTAATGCCAAAAGCAGGAAAAAAAATTATAAGAAAACTACAGAAAAATATTTCTCATTAATATACATGTAAAAATCCTCAACCAATATTAGCAAATCAAGCCCAACAACGTATAAAAAGAATTCTACAGCACAACGAAATGAGATTATCTCAGGTATGCAAGGCTGGTGAAGGCAGCCTTGAAGGCAAACCAATCAACTTTGAAGTCATCACATTCACAGGCTTAAGAAGAGGGGCACCTGGTTAGCTAACTGGTTAAGCTTCTGACTCTTGATCTCAGCTCAGGTCTTGATCTCAGGGTCGTGAGTTCAAGTCCCACCCAGCAAGGAGCCTACTTAAAAGAGAAAAAATAGAAATAGTGGACTTAAGAAGACAAACTGCATGATAATATCAATTAGTGCAGAAAACCCAACAGCCATTCATGATAAAAAAAACTCTCAGCACACTGGAAATGAAGGGACACCTCCTTACTTTAAGAAGCATATCTACCCAAAAAAACAGCGAGAGAGGGGGAAGCAGGCTTCCTGTTGAGCAGAGAGCCTCATGTGGAGCTCAATCCCAGGATACCACAAGCTAAGGAGAAAACAGAAAAGAATCCCCTGGAAAAGGACAAACAGTGAAAGTGGACATTTTTCCTGAGGCTTATGGAAGGCTGAGGAGGGCTCGGGCTCCTTCCTTATTCCCATCACCCCACTTGCAATTGGGACAATGACCTCACGGGGCGGGGGGGGGGGGGTTCTGAGGTGAGGCAGGGTGACACAGCAGTGCCCCTGATGCCAACCCACAGCACACCCTATACTCAGTGTGCTCTCCACAACTCTTACCACCTGCCACTGTATTGCGTAATCTATTTTCTTGACTCTCACCTACTAGAATGGGTGGCAGGAGGTTTTGCTCTTTTATTACCCACCGTATCACCACCACACGGTGGGGGTGTGCTTATTTTTGTTAAGTGAATGGCCCTGTTCAGGCCTCTGTGATCTTTTAAGTCATTCAGAGGCCAAGAACATTGAGAAAGAGAGTCACAGGGTTGGGCGGAAAGGGCAACAGCCATCCTGCCTCCGTTGGCATCTTCTCAGAGAGAGAGGAACCACGCCACAGCAGCTTCCCTGTCTCCTCCTCCCGCGGACCCACCCACCCTGCAGGGAACCGGCTGCTGGGCTCCACAGTCGCTAACCGGCTCACCTGTAACAATGCCATCCCATCCTTCCTCAGCCTCCGCAGCCCTCCCCAAACCTGGAGTGGCTCCCTGAGCCAAGACAACCATATGTGCCAATGGCCTAGAAAACAGCATCGTGCGAACGTTTTCATTCAACGGCAAAATCGTTTGATTTCATTCAAGCTTGTCTCACAAGGGCAACTGAAGCCAGTTGAGCACAGACAGTTATATAGACTAATTAGGAAATGATCTGGAGAGGGGGTCTGGTGGGGGAGGGGGTCAGGCGGTGGGGAAGAGTCAAGCAACGAGGGTCCGGTTCTGGCATAGTCGCTGTGTGGCTTCTGGCAAGACAAGACTCTCTCTGAACGTCTGCTTCTTCCTCCTTGGTTAAGGGAGAAGCACTAGTGAAATCTATTTGTGATCTCATTTTATTATTGTGACTACTGGAAGAATCACAAGAGAAGGAAATGGAGGGTCTTCCAGGGGCTGGAGATGCCTTTCAGGGAGAACAAAAACCTCACAACGCATGGGAACATGGTTCTTTGAACTGCACGATGGGCACATCATAAGAAGCATGGGAAAGCAGGAAAGCCAGGGATAGCTAGTCCCCTCCTGCCTCCCTTTGCATCTCCACTGGAAACAGAACTCACAGGGTACCACCTTAGCTCAACATCCCCATCTCTGAACTATCCTCAAGGTATCCCAGAGCCAAACCCAGAGGCCCAACCTGAAAAGAGATTCCCTGAAATCAGTTGCCTCTGATGCTTCCAAAAACCTCCACCACCATGCCCAGAGGCTGGTTCTCACCTGGATCCTAATTCCTGAAGAAATGCTGGGCTGAGCGGGGAGCACGGCTGGGTGCTGGCAAATGGACCCTGGCCAGCACCAGCTTTGGTCCTCTCTGAACCCCAAAAAGTGAGTGTGGCCTGAGCTGGACTGCCATGGAAGGGGAAGCTTAGCAAAGCCATTAACAACACAGCCTTCGGGTTAGAAAGACCCACGTTAGAGTCTAGCCTCTGCATGACAACCCAACTATGTAACCATGAGTAAGATGCTTGACCTCTCTGAGCCTTAGTTTTCTTATATGAGAATGATAGGAGCACTTAACTTAAGCTCTGACCACACTGTCTGGCCCACAGTAAGCTAGCTATGTCTTCTTGGACTACCCAGGCTTGCAGATCTGAGACCTGGATAAGATACTTAGTTAATATGCAGCCCTGGGCAAATGACCAACTTCTCTGTGCTTCTGTCTTCCTAGTCACAAAATGTGGACAATAAAAGAAGCTATTTCTTAGACTTATTGGGGAGATTACATTAATCCCTATAAAGTGTTTTTAAAAGTGTCTACCATAGGGCGCCTGGGTGGCTCAGTGGGTTAAAGCCTCTGCCTTTGACTCAGGTCATGATCTCAGGGTCCTGGGATCAAGGCCCGCATTGGGCTCTCTGCTCAGCAAGGAGCCTGCTTCTTCCTCTCTCTCTCTCTGCCTGCCTCCCTGCCTGCCTGTGATCTCTCTGTCAAATAAATAAATAAAATCTTTTAAAAAAAAGTGTCTACCATATTGTAAGTGCCCAAAAATGAGAGCAAATAATTGTTTAAAAGCAAATAATAATAATAGGAAATTATTGCAGAAGGAGCTTGAAAACCAAAGCAGTCCCACCCCATCCCATAGCCTCTTGCGCATAAGGGACAATGGATAGACATGTCCAGAGAGCAATCCTGGTGACTTCCACCTCATCCCCCACCACTGCTATGATCCATCTGTTCATAAGTTGTGTTTCTGAGCCAAGAAAGGCAGAAAGTGTGAACCCACATTACTGTCACTCATGCCAGATGCTTCACCGACTGCCTTTAGGTGGGGATGCTGCTTACTTCTCCAAGGGATTTCGTAATGAGTGAGAGACACAGATGTTACAAGCATTCCCTGAAGGAGCTGGTCTGGAGGAAGCCACGGAGAGCCACAAAAAAGAGCTGCTACAGAAGATTCAGTTCGGGTCAATTCATTGCTCTAAAGAGAGTGGCGGTGAGGTAATCTTGTCTAACGATGAGCACACACCTCATGGATTTGCTGTTCCCTCTGGCTGCGATGCTCTTCTGCCCTTCAGGACCGCTTTTCTCAATTCTCGCCTCCTGGGAGTTGTCCTCTCGAACAGGTCCGTCAACATTATGTATCTGTTATCCTGCTTTACTTTTTTTTCATAGGATTTTATATGATGCTTATTCATTAGTTTTCCATCCGCTTCCAAAAACCGGCAGAGACTTGCCTGCTGTGTTCACTGCTGAGCCTTGAACAGTGCCTCTTACGTATACTAGCAGACACTCAAGAAAAAGCTGATAAATGAATGGACAGAATAAAGGTCTTCCCCAGCAGAGGTGACCACCAGCCATCTGGCTAGATTACAGAGTTGACACCCTTCTGCCGAATGATTTCTCTCAGCCCCAGGAGGATGGGCTGGGCTAGGTTGTAGTGCAAAGGGAAACTGCAAACCTGGGTCAAATCCTGTTATTTCTGGTGGAAGGTAAGATTTTGACTGCCTTTTATCTTAGAAAACACACTCAGAGACATTCCATCATTCAATTAGAATGTTAAAGAGTTGCAGCAAAATTAATTTGCTTATCACCAGGGAAATTAAAATGTCTGCAAATAAATTCTAGCCCTCCAGCCCAGTTTCAGGTGGTTGATGCATCTGATGGGTTGGCAGCAATGAGAACCAAGAGGGGAGTATTGGGAAAACTAGTTTTTAGCTAGAAGGGAGAATTCAGCAAAGGTATGAAAACACACACACATACACACACACACACACACACACACACACACACACACACACACACACACCAAGCACTGCTGCCTGAGTCTGTGTTTTTAATGTCTTCTCCAAAATGGACAAATGGTTTAAGGAACTACAATGTAGGCTATACAGTTAACATCTGACTCTCAAGCACAGGAGAATTCAGACGTCACTTACAGCCCGAAATGACTTGAGTCCTGCTCTCTAGCATAGTGTTTAAGAATATGGGCTTTGAAATTAGACAAGCCTGGGTTTGCACTCCATCCCTGCCACTTACTAGGCTGTGTGACCTTGAGATATTTACTCACCTCCCTGAACTTTGAGTTCCTTGTCTATAAAAAAGGATAATAAAAATTAATCTCATGGATTGTTGAAATAATGTATATACATTATGTATTATATATAAGGCAGAGTGGGTGCTCCTTGTGGGAAATATACTTGCATTATTATCTGAATGGTATCAAATATTAGCAATGCTAAGAAAACAATGACAATAAGAAGCATAAAAGATAATGTACCCCAAGTTTACAAAGGGGAATTGTACATATCAAAACACAGAGTAGGATCGGCAACAAATCCCACCAGGATTGCTGCCTCTCCTGGAGTTTTCCTCAAGCCTTTCTGTTCCAACGTTCCTTTTCTAAGCAGGGACAGAGTGAGATGGCCTGGAATGATCCCCAGGAGATGAATGAATTTCATGTGATTCATTCACAGACCCAAACTCCCCAATACCTGCTACATCTCAGTCCCACTGCAGCCACCTCTCCAAACACACAGGTCTCTGGAAAGGGAAGCAGTGACCTGGGAAAGCATGGAAGTGTAGAGGGTTGCTAGCCTGCAGTACGAGAATGAGAAAGAGACCAGAGGTCTACAGGGAATTGCTCTTAAACCAAAAGCGGGAATGAGGGGACAGGTGAGACAAAGGGAGGACAGAAGAGGACGAAGGAGTGCATTCCACCATGCTCTAATGAGCCTCCATCATAATGGTATGATGGGATGGAGAAACCTTCTTGTTACTCTCCCCTTTGTAAGATGACTCGGTTTCCCTGGAGTCACTAACAATTAAAAAAAAAAATTAAAAAGCAGCTTAGCTACCTCAAAAGGGCTATGTGATTGCCCGAGGAGCAGGAGTAAAGAATGAGTTGGAAAAGGCATCGTATTCAGCTTTAGAGCAACAGAATCCCAAGAGAAGAAAGATGAAAATATGACAGTGGAAAGGGAACACAAATCAATGTCGGAGTTCAAACAATGATGGGGGAAAAAAAAACAGCCCAAAGCCAGCAAGTTTGGGGAGATTTCCAGAAAAATAAGAGTTACAACCCAACTTCCTTTCTCCCCAAACCAGAATGCAAGCATGAAATTTGCTGTCTATATACCAAACAAGTTACCATACATAATTTACTCATCAGTCAAAGAGAATTATCATTACCAAAGAGAAATGGACCTACTCTTTTTTTTTTAACTAAATTCTCTAGCACCTCTTTCAACATATAACGATTCACATGGACAACAAGGAACCTCCTTTTTTTTTTTTTAACTAAAGTCTCTAGCACCTACTCTTTCAACATACAATGATTCACATGGACAACAAGGAATCTCCCCTACTTTGCTACCTTGGGTCTCTCAGGAGAAGGATGGCCAGGGCATGGGCTGGTAAACTTCTATACTTAATTGCAAGCCTGTGGTGGCACGCAGAGCCATCGGGAAGCAGCACCAGGTGACACTGGTACAGTCCATATTCATTCACAGCTGCGGGTGGGTTTATCCAGGGCACCAATTATCTAATTGCTGCTAATGTTCCGTATATTTACTCAGCTGCAAATTTGCAAGATGGGGCCTGACTCACAAGAAGGGGATAATAATGGGAGATATATTTCCATTTGAAAATTCATGAATAAGCAGCAAGAGCCCTGTTTATTAAAATTCAGATGCAGATAAACAATGAGTATAGTTCCAGGAATAATTGCAGGTTTTTCACAGTTACAGAAAACCAGCTCCTTTGTCAACACTCCATTGTTCTATTTATACCTTGGGAGATATTGCACTGAGTTTCTATAAATACAACAGAAACTCATTCATCTCAATCTCTCTCACGTGCAAAGTCCCAACCTTCTCAGTAATAAAAGAATTGCATCCCGAGTGTATCTGACATTAGGTCTCAAGATTGTCATAGGCGAATCTTTCCCAATATAAGAGATAAAGAACAGGCTTGGGTTGGACAGAGGAAGGGGAGGGGAAGCAACAGGCATTCTATTCTGGTTTCTGAAATAGACATGAAGCAGATACATCCTTGTCAGCTCTCAGTCCCTGAGTGTTAGTATCAGAGATTAAAAGCAGAGGAAACAAAATGCCCAAGGTATCTTGACCCCTGCCATGGGAATGGAGCTCTTCAGTAATACACATTATACATTTCCTTTGAATGCGATTCTGCCCTTCTCTATGGACATTAGGCCCTTCTCCTATCGTGCAATCTTGAAATCTTCATCTTTGATCCCCCATCTCCAAAATACCTAGCACTACACTTTGTACCACACGGTGTTAATCAGAGAGCCTAATTCAGTAAAGGTCTCCTGATTCCAAGTAGCCTAAAAGAATGCCCTGATAGCAGGACATAATGGTGCTGTCTCCAGATACAACTCATATTTATAAGGATATCACATTTTTAAGTGTTTTACTATAGAGCAGACATTGTGTGAATTATTTTCTGTATAAAAAATCTAATCATCCCACCAACTCTGTGAAGCTGGTCCTATCTCCTTTTGATAGACTAAAACACAAAGCAGTCTGATAAGTGACCCAGCCACATAGCTAGCAAATGACAGAGCTAGAACTTGAACCCAGAACTACCTGAAACTAACATATATGTTTTTAACTACCATATCACCACATTTTTGTTTCTTGGATCTAACTTCATACTGCTAATAGGGTCCGTGGTCAAAAGAACGAGGCTGATAGAAGAGCAAAGGTCAAGCAAAGCTTTATTTCGCGCCAAGCATCAGAATCTTACTGGCCCTGGGGCCAGGGTCTCTTCTCTCCCTGTGGGGAGAAAAGGACCACACCAGACTTCTCAGGCCAGCTTTATTGGCATTCCCCCAAATCACAAACTGACTAGGGTCACGACCACACCGGAGCTGACCCACTCACTTGGCTTACCTGAGTCACTTTGCACTTCCATGGCCTCTCATCTGAGCATAAGCACTGGTATCCGGTAGCCCACCCATAGTTTGCATCCAAATACCTCCCCCCCCCATACTGCGGGAAAGGGAGATTAAGGGGGTTACTGATAGGGTGTATCCCCCCCAACCTGGCTCACCTTTGTTTTCCAGGGGCCATTTATCCATAGCACCTGGAGCTGTTTTTCTGAGTAAACAGGATGGTGGCTTGGATTCCAAAACTGGACCTTACACTCCATTTTGTGGATAAGCCCTGGAGTGTCCTATCTCTATGCCATGCCTCACACAGATGTTGCTTCTTTCTGTTAATTTAACCACTACACGCACACACACACACACACACACACACACACACACGCACACACGCACACACGCACGCACTCTAAAAGCTTTAATCTGTATCTATCCATGATGCCTGGTTTGCAGGAGGGTCAGCACTCTTCCATATACCCATACTTACCTGTTTCAGGTTTAAGGAAAAAATCATTTTATACAGATATTTATGTGTGTATAACACATATATGAGGAGGAGGGTTATGTGTATCACACATATACATTAGCTTCTTGTCCGCGTCTCCTTACAGGTAAGGTAAAATTATTCACAAAGAAGTGGGACTCTATCAGAAATAAGGCCCTGATGTACAAGCAATCTCCCTCACCAGCTGATGTTCCATATGCTACAGTGAAAACAGACTCAATAAAGAGTTTACAACACACATAATTTTAATACAAAGGCTTCCTGCAGTGGTCTATCTCTCTAGAAACCCTGGTCCCTTAACATGTCATAGGTTTCAGAGCCAAAAAGTAGAAGAGACTAAAATAAGAAGTAATAGCAGAGAGAGTCTCCAGGGAACAAAGGAGACAATTCATTCATCAGCAAGACAGCAGCTGTGTTGGAAGGTGGGGCAGGGGTTTGGGGAGCCCACTGGCAAGCTCACCCAGAAATCTGTGCCCTGTTCATTGGAGAGAGATTTCTGTTCACCTCTTCATCTCAAAGACAGTGGGGAAAGTTCTAGCCTTTTGATATGGGTTCAGCATTCTACAGAGATGGCCAATTATGAGTTCAAATCCCAGGGATCCTATAAAAGTCTTACGTCAAAAGTTCTCTCCTTCACTACTGGATCGTTCATGCATTCATTTAACCAAAAAAAAAAAAAAAAAGGGAACTGGAAATTAGAGATTATGTATTACAGATATAGATTTAAACAAAAAATGAAGACCTAGAAAAGCATGCAAAACCTACACTTGTCTATGTTTTTTAAAAAAATGGGTAAAAAAACATACACCTCTCAGTTTTGCACCAAAATAATATGTTCGGTCCATGTATATATTTTTTTCTGATTCCCCAAATTTCAAACACAGTTTTCAATTACCAGAAACTGGTCTCCATTGCAATGCATGCAACTACAAGCCTGTGAGTCCTGGGGCAGTAATGGAGGCATGTGGAATGTGAAAATGGAGGCAGAGGGGGTTAGGTGGAACAACTGAACCAAGCCTGTGGTGGAGGAGGCAACAAAGGGGAAGAGAAAAAACCTTCAGGAAGAAGAAACATTGTGTAGAGTCTTGAAGAAGAAGACGAGCTGGCTTGGCACAGTCGGGGTACCCCAACCACACAGCCACATCTGTAAAGACACAGGAGCATCTGTGAATCTTCAAATGAGTTGGCTGCCTGGAAGACCAAACATATGGTGGTGGCGTTCTCTCTAATCTCACTCTTGGTTTTGCCGGGTGCCATCCTGGGTTCCGCACTCATGAAACCTACTGCCTTGCTGTTCTCAGGGAGAAGATGATCCATCCCACCTCACAAAGCCTTCTCACACACACTCCCCAGATTGCTGATCCTCAGAGGGCCAGAACTGGGGTTTTCCTGTGCTTAGGTACCCACCCCCACCTCCACCCCACTGTCAGTTTCCAAACCCATGCAGGGCTCGAAGTTCTTCCTCAGAAAGTATCACGGAAGTGAACTGAAGCAGGCTATCAGTTCTGATTGATAAGAGATTCACACAGCCCAAGATGACCCAGAGTTGAAAATAACCCCATCATTTTCTCTCCTGTTGGGCGCTCTTTCCTTTGAAACTGAAATGCTTACCCAACTACCCAAATGCCTCTGAAATGGATGACAGATTAGATTACCTGATAAACACCTCTATGCCCTCCAAGAAATTTCCTAGTAATCACAGCAACTGCTATCTTTTTCCAGCTGGTTGTTGACAAGGTTTCAAAATGAATCCTCCTACACTCTTATTTTTACCCTTAACTAGCTGACTTTAATGGTAATTTCCTTAGGTTGAGAGCCCAGATGAAGTTGAAAATCTCCTTGATTTCTTTCAGAAGGGAACTTTGGTAAGAAGCTGCCCCATCAGGTTACTCTAACACATCTCGGTTTCATTTTCTCTCCACCCTTACCCCCAACCCTTATCATTTTATCTCAACTACTGTCCCACTGGCTTTCTTTAAAGTTCAGCTTCTAAACAAGGAGCCCAAAATCTCCTTTGGTCTTTGGGGTGATTTTTGCTTAAGAGGATCAGGAAAGTTTAAACTCCTGGTTTTGTCTCCTCTAACAAAATGAATTTGATTGCCTGAAGGCAAGCTTGGTAAGTGTTCTATTCACCCGTGTATCCCCAGTGCCAAGCGAAGTGCGGGCAGAAAGTAGGCGTTCAGTAAAGAGAAGTGGAATGAACAAATGTAATCCCTACAATAGCCCCATGGGTGAGCGAAGTACATATTCTTACAGTTGCTGATGGACTCATGAAGGTTAGGTAGTTTGAGGAGGGTCACATAGCCTAGGACTCATCAACATTTGTCTAGAGCCATTTTACGAGACCACAGTACCTGAACTCCAGCATTAGAACTGGAAGAATTTTTTTGTTTCTACAGAGCTAAGGTCAGGCCCCTGGGTCCAGTCCAAGGTCCACAGCTCTTAAGATGGAAATGCATAGACTGGAAAAGGGCTTTAAGAAACACCACTTAAAACTGAACCCTGTAACAACACCTGCACAGGAAACAGGAAAGGAGTGGGATGGAGGCTACACAAACACTGTGAGAACACCAAGTGTGGCTGGTGTGCTCAGGCAAAGGAGTCCACACAAGCTCCAACACACTATGCACACCAGCGATCTGCAAACTGCTGTGCAGGAGACAAATGTGGCCCTCCATCTGTTCTTGTAAATAAAGTTTTATTAGGGCACAGGCTCACCCACCCATGCACACGTTGGGCGTGGCAGCTTTACACTACAACAGCAGTGTTGAGTACTTCACCCTCTGGCCCACAAACCCCAAAATACCAACTGCTTGCCCTTTTACAGGAACAGTCTATCAACAGTCTGTCTGGGGTACTAGACTCACTTAGCAACAACACCCCAGCATCAGCAGCAGCAGCTGCAGAAATGAAACAAAGCACTACAAATGTACTCCCAAGTTCAATGAGCTGGGAAGGATCATTTTCCACCTAATACTCCCCCCAAAAAATCCACAAACCAATTACTTCTGTACTTGATACCTGCTTAGAAGCCTCTTGTCAATAATATCTACTCCTGCCTGAACTTTTGAACTAGACATCCCCTCCCTTCATTACCACACTACTGAGGATTAGTGCTCACTGGGAAAGCTATAGAAAACAAACTTTTTACTTTATACGAAAAGAAAAATCAGAGAAGGCACATTGAATGCAGTGCTACAAATAAATGGAAACTCGGTATGCCTTGTAAAATGCTCTAGATCTCATTAAATGATTTCTTGGCTATTATCCTTTGGGCTCACCAATGGATCTGAATGCGCTCTCCAATGAAACTGAATGTGCAAGGTGCTAATCTTCTGAAAGGAAATAGCATATTGAAATCAGAAAAGACAACGACCAATTGTCAGAAAAACATTTCAAATAAGGAGTGCCACTTTCCATCTTTAGGCTTTGCCACTGATATTCCCTTGCAAATCTCTTAGCTCACCCTATGTCTTACTTTCCTAACCTACCAAATAGAGAAAGTCTTATCCATCTCCTACCCCTTATCCCTCCCAGTGATGTAGAAAAGACACACAAAACAGACTTTGCTGGGAGCTTTTTAAGAAGCCCTCACAGGAAAAGGCTCAATGTTATGTGTGTGTTCTCTAAGCTCAGACCGTTCTCCAGGGAGGTGAAGCTCAGTAAATATGAAAATGACACAGGAGAACAAAAGCCTGGGAGTCAAAATTACACTGCATTCACTGTACGGGTCAGGAAGCTCATCTCCTACAAGAGCCTTATTCCAAGTATGCCAATACACAATGGAAAACTCTATGGATTACATCCTGGTAACTTCTAAGAGAAGAACTTCAACATCTTTGTCCTCTAAGCAAGTATTGCTTTCTATCAGTATGAATAGCATTTTCTGGAATCTGGGGTAGAAATTCAAGGAGTTAAGTCACTTTCTCCAGCCAAAGAGCTTGGGTAGCAGTTGGCTATGAAATTCACTAAGTCCCTGCCTCTAATAGCCACTTCCTTTGGTGTAGTTCAGACCTAACGCAACATCCCCAGGTATGGGGATGGTGATGTGGAGCCATAGGACTATAGGACTCCACCCCTCCACCCCATGATAGCAAGCATCAGCTTGATTTGAGCCTCTCTCTGCTCTCTCTCTCTCGTTCTCGCTCTCTTTTTCGATCTCTCTCTCTCTCTCTCTCTCTCTCTCTCTCTGTCTCTCTCTGGTATGGTCCATACACCTACGTTTGGGCAACTGCTTCTCCTCACTCCATTTTATTCTGATAAGGCTGCCAATCAGAAAGCACCATCTCCTCAAGCTGACCAGTGATTGGTCCAGTGGTACAGTGGACCCATGAATCAAGCAGGAACAAGTTTCTCAGAAACAAAAATAAAGAAAGGGAGAGGAAGAGGAGGAGGAGGGGAACAAGAGGAGACTCTCTTTTTGTCAATGCAAGCTCTGAATTACCACCTTACCCACCACATGTTGGAAACTGAAGGCTGACAATGAGGAAAGCAGAGTTAGAAGTGAAGAGAGAAAAAGACAGACTCACCCAGCTGAGCCTCTAGGTCTCACCACAACTGAAGCTACATCCACCCCAGACTTCTTTGTGGAGTGTCAGTTAATTTTTTAGGTTTGGTTGAACACACTGAGTTGAGTTTCTGTCACTTGTCACCCAAAGCTTCCTGACCAGTACAGTGAATGCTCATCTCGTTTACCTTCATGAAGTGATCAAGGGACAGAAGGTAGATAGCTTAGAACAAACCATCCCAGCCCTACAATCACAGCTCGATGCCTGCCCCCACACCCTCACATCTGAGGCACAGCCTTAGGCGACGTTTTGACTTCGTTCTGTTTCGTGGCATGTTATGTTTGCAACATGTCAACAGACTCTTGAATGGTTATTTATTACATTTTTATTTAGCAGTGGGTGAGAAAATAATTTCTAAGAATCTTGGAATATATTATTTCTAGAGGAAAGCTCACACTGCACCCAGATGCAATTATCCTAATGAGTAACTGTAAATCATCCATCTTTTGAAATCTTGCGTATTTTAAAAAATCTATTAGCTCCTATTATGTTCTGATAATCAAGAATTTCCTGATTATCTTTTTATCTATTTTTCCTGATTATAATTTGTAATGCCTTGTACCCAAATTCTTACATTTCTTAAGCTGATATTAAAGACTCCCACATGTGAGTGACTTTCTCCTCCTCCTAATATCCCACAAGTGCTGTACCCTCCAGAAAAACGGAGTCCACTCTTTCCCAAACAGACCATCACATTGCTGTCCCTGCATTGATGCCGGTGGCTCTTCTGGCCTTGAATGGTCTTCCCACCCATATCCCACTCACCCATTCAGCCATCCCAATCCCAGCCCTTCTTCAAGCACCAATTCTCACCTCCTCTTTGAAACAAGACTAAACATCCTAGCCTAAAGTCAACTCTCTTTTCTCAGAGTTTGGACCTGTGTGCCACCTGGTAGAACAGTGATCTATATGTAGGACTGGCTTTACATTCTTGAGAAGGGGCCCTGAGGACAAGTCTTCCCTATACAAGCGTGATCCCCTTCAAGAGCTCTGCCCCCTTATCCAGGGATGACAATGGTAAGGACATAGAGTGATGACCAAGTCATCAGGGACACCAACGCTAAAGCCCAAAGTATTCAGTCTGCAAGATATTTTGGTAGTCCAAAATATTTATTCTTTTACGCATATACCTTTGGGTCTTTTCTGTGCAAATAAGTCCTGAGATCAGTGACTCAGACACCTCTGTCAGCTGCCCTGGAAGCTAACAAACATGATCCAAAGTCACATGAGGCATCACCTCTGTTCACAAGTATCTGACATTTCCTATGACCCTCAAAGTCTGAGCACTTGTAGGGTATGAGAATGCCCTTCCTTTTCCCATTCCCTTCTTCTAAGTGCTACTTAGCCTCTAAGACCCTCTGTTATGAGACTATAGGGACCCATGCTGCTTCCCTGACCCCTCCATTCCACAGGGAGCCCACTTCCTCCAAAATCCTAGGGAAAGAGGAATTCCATGACTAATGATGGACAATTCGTTACATGCTTCCCTGTGTTATTTACTTGTCTTCTCTTCTCATCTGGATTGCAAACTCCTTTCTTGGAACATTCCAATTCTTTGCACAGCTTGGTTTCCCCTCCCTGTGTCAAGGCCAGAATTACACAGGGTCGGCATTCACTAGCCATTTGTTCCATGATGGGTCTAATTAAGTTTCCTTATAATGACATCACTCATATTTCTTCCTAAATGGCTCTATATTTAATTTGTGAGAGCTAATACACATGTGTGTATACACACCTGCACTAAAGATCGGAAATATGTGACCCATGAGAGTAGCAGTGAAGGGCCTGTTGAATACTAAAAGTAAATGAAGCCCTAAAAATTCTCACCAAGGAATCTGAACACATTGAATCCATTTTGTGCTTAAAGTGAAGTGTATCAGAGTACACAGTCTGTGTACACAACTTAGATATGTCCAGTGGGCTGTTGTTTGCAGAAGGAGTCCAAGAACTTCAAAACGGGAAGCCTGGTCTTAGGTTCTGGCTCTATCACTGATCCCACGGGACCTTGCATGAGCCAGTAAACTCTGACCCTCAGAGTTCACACCTGTAAAATGGGGCTGCTGATGTCTGCCCTGCTCCACAAGAGTACTGTGCAGAGGAAATGAGGGAACGCTTTGACAAAATAATAGTGCTGCATAGTGGATTTGCATGGTCCATGATCTCCTGGAAAGATGTCCCAATTAGAGGCCCTCACAAAAACCTCCTTTGCTGCACTATAGGTAATACAGTACAAAAACATCTAAAAAGTGGCCCTTTGCTAAAGCACAATGGGGAAGGCAGCATCAGGTGCACCGGGACTGTATGGACTCCTGGGTGATAGAATTAAACAATAGACAGGACCATGAACAAGCTGAATGGCATCATTAAACTTAGACCCATCACTTAGATGCATTAATGGGGGCTATAGATCAACTATTATGTCACAGAGTGTGTTTGGGATGCATTTTAAAATTATTCATAGGGGATCATTTCCAAAGTGTATTTACAGGTTGTAGGCTCAGCACCCGCACAATGCACCTGTTCCCTTTGAACATCCCTCTCATCATGTAAAACCTAAAATACCTGCGAACATTTTAACTGGCTTGGGTGACAGTGCTGTGATCAGCAGTGTATGTGCTCAGATCAAAGCCCATACCCTAAAACTGCAAAGGAAGGAAAGACCAATTATCCTCACATCAGCATACAGGCAAAGCCCAGTGTACAGGAAAGGTTCCTGGGACATAAAAATGGGTGCCTGGGTGGCTCAGTGGGTTAAAGCCTCTGCCTTCAGCTCAGGTCATGGTCTCAGGGTCCTGGGATCAGGGCCCGCATTGGGCTCTCTGCTCGGCGGGGAGCCTGCTTCCTTCTCTCTCTCTGCCTGCCTCTCTGCCTACATGTGATCTCTCTCTGTGTCAAATAAATAAATAAAATCTTTTTTTAAAAAAATGAATGGCTGGCAGGACCAGGGCCTGGACAGTGAGACCAAAAGACCAAAACAAATTCTCATCAAGGAAGCCTTTGGTGTGCCACACTCTTTCTTGTCCTAATCTATATCTGATAGTCAATGTCTCCCAAAAAATCAGTGCCTGGCTGTGTTCTAGAGAGAGCTTGGCCTTTTAAGCTCTCCTCAAGCTGCACTGAGCCTTGAAATCAATTCAACAATTATTGATTCAGCTACTATTGTGCAATCAACCCTATGAGAGCTGAGAGTCATTTATTTCAATTGGTAGAATGGATGTATGAACAAGAATGTTTGCTGCAGTTTGTTTTGCTATATCAAAAATATGGAAACAATTTCAATACCTACCAATGGTAGTCTTAAATGTTAGTACAGCCATTCGATGGAGTATTGTGCACAAACATCAGAAAGAATAGAGGAGGTTTATTTATACAGATCTGGAAAGTTGCCCAATTAGAGGAAGTGAAAAAGTAAGTTACACAGGAGACTTTAGGATGGGACCTCCTTAGAAAATGCACACACACATATATCTGTGCACAAATATATGTACACACATCACTATAAATATATATGAATATGATCATACACATATAGAGAAAATCCAAGGAAGACAGGTGTTAAATTTATGATAGTGGTTACTTCTAAGGAATGGAATTCATGTTAAGAGGCAGGGATGGAACACTGTTTATGTTACACATTTCAGTAATGCATGAACTCCTTTCTACTCCTTTCCAGTCCTTTTCTACTTTGGTTATAATCATCTGCAAAAGGTTATTTCAAAACAATATTCCAGACCCTCTTCCCTCAATGGAGTCTCCAGTAGCCTAATAACCATTCTGAGTGATGGCTGTCAGCTAAGTTCCCTAATGCTCCAGCAAATAATGAACCACAAATAGACTCTTAGGGACACAGATGCATGCACACACGCTGGGAAGGCTGAAAGAGCAGGTATGCGTGATAACACAATCCTTCTTCCCCGACTGGATTTACAGAACTTTTCCTCATTAATTCCCCACTAAAAGACTGAATTTGGTTAAGCTCTTCCTAAAAGCAAAAATATCTTTGGAGAGCATATGACTTCTAGTAAAGTTCAAAAAAAACATCATGATAAAATTCCATTACACAGAAGCTGATCAAACGTCCCAAACCACTTCTTATAATCAAGTTTGACATGAGTCAATAGGAAGGCTTCCTTCATAGTTCCAAAGAATTCCTACCTTCGGTGAAATTTATTAAGCCCTGATCACAACTGCATATTCAATATTTTTCCAAAATACAGAAAAGTGGCTTGAAATTGTATAGCTATAAATGTTATGAAATGTTAAGGTTAATAACATGAAAGGTACATTTACAGAGGACCTGCCGCTTTTCAACTGGGCACTTAGATCAACCATCTCATTTCATTCTCACAAAACAGAAGGGTCTTAGGGTGGGTCCTTGGAACTCTGAAACAGAGATTTGCATACAGGAGGGTTTTCAGGGGAGGGGCTCAAGACAAACGCCCAGGGAGAAGTGAAGTCTGAGGACTGGGCAGAAGGACGTGAAGTCTTCCTCTGTGTGAAGCTCGAGGGAGATAATAGCCACAACAGGGGCCTCAGTCCATCCACAGGAGTTTGGAGTCACCCAGCCCTAGGTCAAGATGCCAGGTTATTATACCTTTGGCCAAGACACAGGCTGCCCCTAGGAAGTGGTGTGACCGTGGGCGAGGCAGCTCACTTGGGTGGAGGGCCAATCCTGGGGAGGACTCGGCTGCCCACACTCAGGGCAGGAGTGGGGAACAGAGGGAAATAGAAGCGGGGGAATCTTGGCGATATAGCACCACAGCCACTTGTAATAACCATGTTCACAGCAACCAAGAGCAGTAACCAGCCCAAGGGAAGCAGCAAGGCAGAATTTGAACCACCTACCTCCAAAACTCCTTCCCTGATGCCCTGCTGCCTCCCCAAACCAAGTAGCCCCTTGGCGTATCTGCCTCGGAGAAGGGTAGATTCAGGTTCTGTATCTGACCCTTTTCATCTGGACTTTTACACTGATAAGCATATCCAGCTGACCACCAAGAGGATGGGGGGGGGGGGGTCTTGAATCTGTCAAGCTGAGCAGAGCACACCTGTCACGAACACAGAAGAGGGGCTTCACGAACAACCACGCGGATAATCAAAGCCCTGCTGCTCTCTAATCACTTCAAACCCACATCACCTCCCACAGCATCTGTGCTCATCCCAGGGCATGGTGTGTCTTACTAAAGGTTTTGTTCCAAACGCACACTTAAAAAATCCATTCATTCTATTCCATTTCCACTCTCCATGTTCCATAATAAATGACCAAGACTAGAAGCTATATGGGGTAAACTGGATGAGAGGAGAATGCATGTTTTGGCACATGAGAGAAGGAGATATTAAGACAGGAGAGAAGAGGGGCACCTGAGTGGCTCTGTCCTTTGAGTATCCGACTCTTGGTTTCGGCTCAGGTTGTGATCTCATGGATCATGAAATCAAGCCCCAGGTCAGGCTCCATAGTCAGTGGGGAGTCCTCATGGGGATTCTCTCCCGCTGCCCCTCCCCCCCAACTTCTGTGCATGTGTACACGCTCTCTCAAACAAATAACTCTTAAAAAAAATACTGTCTTGGGCACCTGGGTGGCTCAGTGGGTTAAAGCCTCTGCCTTCAGCTCAGCTCATGATCTCAGTGTCCTGGGATCGAGGCCCGCATCAGGCTCTCTGCTCAGTGGGGAGCCTGCTTCCTCCTCTCTCTCTGCCTGCCTCTCTGCCTACATGTGATCTCTCTGTCAAATAAATAAATAAAATCTTAAAAAAAAATACTGTCTCTCCTTGCATACTGCTTGCAACCAAGGGACAGGCATCAAACCTCAGCTCCATCCATCAGCAGCTGTGAATCAGGAGGCAAGCTATTCTGGCAGCCTCAGTTTCCCCCACTGTTAAGTGGAAAGTGATGACACACAGACCTCAGAGGGTCATGTGAAAATTAAATGGGATGATGAACATGAAGTGCTTATCACTGTGCATGTACAGAAAGCACTCAGCAAATGTTAGCTCCCAGTTATTTACCGTTAGGGTTGTTAACATAAACCATCGGCACCATCCCCATAACCAACTGCAGCAGGAAAAGTCAGAATGAATGGAAGTGTGGTGGATGGACTGGGTTTTTCTGAACCTTCTGTGAAGTAGGTTGACTTATAAATAGCTTTGCTTTCCTATTTAGAGACACCCCCTAAAACAGCAAGTCCTCCCCCGAAATTCTCTATCCTCTCTGGCATTTCACAGCTCCCACGGTGCGGCCCATGAAGTGACAGGTGCTCACCCTCACTGCCTGTGTGTGAAGCTCACACACCCAGCGAGGGCTGCTTCCCTTCCCAATCTATACACTGGAGCTCAGCCCACTTGCCTTTGCCTCCTGGCTTCACCCAGTTAAAGATAAGACTGAATCAATGTTTTCTTCTCTGCTGGAGGCTTTCTCCTCTACTGTGCCAGGCCCACAGACACTATCTTACTGCTGTTAAACCTATCTGCAAATCCCCAAAGAAGCTCATGTGGCTCAGAGGCTTTTGCCGCGTAAGGACTGCCCTTGAGCTAGACCAGTGTTTCTAGGTGTGTGGTCCCCAGCTGACCTCCAACAGAATCACCTAACTACCTCATTAAAAATGAAGATTCCCAGGACTCCTGAAGCAGAATCTTTGGAGCAGGGCCCTGGAAGCTGCATATTCAAGCAGATTTCCAGATGATTCTGATTCAAGGTTGAGGCCCCCTGGGATACAGACATGTTTTCTTTCACAGCCTAGATCACCAGCCTTGGTGCTTGTGATCTTTTTTTGAACTTCCCCAATCTCTAGATCTCTGACCCCTGCCCCTATGTTCCAAACATTCACTCAGTGGTCAGCAAATCCTTATTTTACACTTGAAAATATGTAGTCTATGAATGTCCCCAGGATTTGGTAATCCATGGAGAGATGTTCCATTTTCTCAGGTAGAGTGTAGGCTTGACAAGGACAAGAACAAGAGCCCATTCAAGAAATACGAGGTATCCAAATACAGGGGCCCATCTCTGTGCATGGGGGAGAGAGAAGTCGAAGCCATGGCCTAACCTTATAGGAGCTCACTGTGTATACACACAAAACCCGACCGATCACACCCAAAGGCCTCAAAGACACTTGGCATCTGGTCCACCGAGGCACCTATAATCCAGACTTATAGCTGGAAGGTCACAGACCACATGTCCTTTCTCTGCTGAAGCCCATGTTTCCCTCTGCTTTTTCTCCCCAACACTTCCCATATCCTCAATTTCCCTCCCCTTCTGCAACTGATGAGGAAGGAGAATGAAGGCTCAAATCCTTCCTCAGATCCATACTGAGTTGGCCCTATCTCAAAAATACTGCCAGGCTGCTAAAAGACCTCAGCACCTTGAGGCAGCACCCGATCACCTGACCCCAATCAGATCCTCATCAACTCACAAATACCTGCCTGTGTCCACACTGCCCAGGAAGAAACCAGGCACTTGACTGGAGTCAGGGGTCCGGTACCACAGTCCATGCAATTAGCCAAAGCAGACACACATGGAAACATCTCAAGCCACACAGTGAGGGACAGAACAGCCAATGAGTATTACTATAGCATCTACCCCACATCTTGAGTAAACATAAGGAATAGAGAAAAACAACGTTGCAAGAGAAAGAAGGAAAATCAGAAGTGAGGGTTGTCTCAAGGCCAGGATCAAATGCTCCAGACCAGACATGAGACAGAAAAATGAAATAGCCTGGGTGAGGAGGGGGATGAATCAGGACACACTTCCCAGAGTATGTCATGTAAATCCAAGCCTGATTTCTTTATTTTTCTTGGTATTTATCCAGCAGAGCCTTCTTTATTTCTGTTTCTCTTAATAATTTTTTTTTTTTTTTAGTTTTTTAAACCCACACACAAAACAACTTCTTCCAACCATCCCACCCTAGGGGCTCTCACCGTCCTCCCACCCAGCTCTCATCATAGGAGTCTGCAGCTCGGTTGCTAATGCAGTGGGGAGCCAAGTGTGAGAGGTCCAGGGGTCCCTCTGTCACTATGTCGATGGAATTCCTCCCTTTGGTTGCCATGACACCATGGTGCTAGGGCTCTCCAGCCTCGTTACCATGGAATCCTCCCTTCCCCATCCCTTACTGCATGTCAGGAGGGCAGCAGCACTGGCAGCAAGCTGCCCATGGGCTACTGGCCAAGCCCATCCCCTGGACAGTGGCCTAGAAGAAGGCCATGGTCAAAGCCAGCTGCAACCACGCACCTGAGCCAAATTAGTCTGCCGAAGAGTTTTTCAGCAGATCCTACAAAAAGTTAGCTACACAGAAACAGGCTATTAAAATCTATATGCAAGAAACAAAGTGCTCTGAGCACACGTAGGTATTCTCTTCCATCAAGAAACCATTGGACCCTTGCTAACAGAGGGGAGCCCTCGGCACAGTCTGTCTGGTCCCTAAAGGTGCAGCCACAGTTCAGCAGGGCCTGCTTGGTTCATGGATCACAGGCAAACCCCTGTTGGCCACCCCAGGCCTTGAACCCAAGACTGTGCCTTCATCTGCTCTATGTGCTTATACTGCTGAACACGAGGAAGAGGAGGAATGCAAAATAACATAAAACTCCCTACTGCACAGAGGTGCACACCTCTGACTTATCCTCCTGTGTCATGTGAGGGTCTCCCTGGAGAAGGGTGCGGTGCCCCAGATAAGCGGACAGAAAAGCTGGGTTCTGGTCCTGCCTCAGCTCTGTAACTCTGGGCAAAGCATTTCTTCTCTGTGAGCTTTGGTCTCCTCCTGCACAAAGTGTGAGGCTCTGAGTGGAGAAGCCCTCAGGCCCCTTCCCACATGGCTGGGCTTCACACTTAGCAGGGGCCCCAGGGACTGGACTTCTGGATCCCCAAATCCACTCCCTCTCCCCTTGCCTGGAGGCTCCAGAGAATAACTTTACCACCAAGAACGGGCCTCTGTGAATGCTGCCCCCCAGGGCCAGATATATCTATAAGGAAGCCTCCCACCTGCAGGCAAGGGACAAAGGACTCTGCAGCCCCCCAGTGTGCCAAAACCCAGGGCTGAACCAGGTACTGTAGCTGCCCTTCATCAAGCACCCCATATATTTTCGGAGGGGGAGAACCTTCGGTTGGCTACATAGTAACTAAAGAGAAGAATTTCAAAGACACATGTATTAAAATTAAAATGTGCAAAGGGGAAGAAACGATAATGGCACACACCAGAAGTAGCTGCCCCAAACTTAACTAAGGTGGCCACACACAAGATGGAATGGACAGTTACAGAGAAATCGGACCCCGTGTCCCTTCTCCATAAACCACGTCTAGGGAATCCTGACTTGGAATTCCTCTTCTCCTGGCCTTCAGGGCTTCTCCTCCACATGCCTCTCACTCTCCAGCCCATTAGCAATTGGTGCTGGGTTATGACGTGGGGACATACTGGTGAACTGGCTAACAGGACCTTGCCCTCCTCGGTGCTATCCTCTAGTGAAGATTGACAAAATAATTATCGAGAGGTAAGGTGAGTCAGGGCAGGCCTCTCTGACAAGGTGACATTTAAGCTGAGACCTGAGAGTCTGTTGCATGAGGGTTGACATGCTACTCTTGCATGAACAGTGACAGGATAAGGGTGTTAACATGAAGTTCCAACAGCACATGCAAAGGCCCTGAGGCAGGAATAAGTATAAGACATGATTCAAGGAACTTTCAATGTGGATGAAGTTACAGATAGGAAAACAATCACAATTTCACAAGGTAACAAGTGTTTCATTGGCACTGTGGACAAAGCAGACCCTAGAAACAGCCCTGAAGATACAGTCCACCAGAGGCTGGTCAGGAGGGCTTCTCAGAGGAAGAGCTACCTGAGTTGAATTTTGAAGGATGAGATCTCGCCAAGACAGGAAAAAAACACAGAGTGACAAAAGCCTCAAAGTGTGAGGGGCACAGAGCTTTCTTAGAACTAAAAGCACTTCCATTTACTTGAAACTCCAGGTGAGAGAAGAGTGATGAGAGAAACAGTGGGCAAATCATGAAGGCTCTTTTACGTCAAGGCAAAAAAGAACAGGGCTGGAGTTTTGAGCCCTCTGAATGGATGCAACAACAGAATGTTAACCTGATAAAAGGCCCCCCTCCCCCAGTTATACAAAAAATGATGGCACCTCTGCACATCCTCGCCTCCCCGGCATGCCTGCACACCCGCAGCAGTGGGGACAGGGCTCTTCCCCACCCAGGTCACACAGAACCTGCCCTTGGGTGTTCCCTGGTTGCTGGGGGCTCAGGCCATGCTGCCAAGGGAGGTTCCAGGCGTCAGCACGTGCAGGGGCAGAAGCCTGTGGGTGTGGAACAGCAGGTAACCAAGAATGTGTCAGAATTCCACCCACACCAGCTCTCTCAAAAAGACTGCTTTGGGGGGGGCGAGGGGGGAGAGAGGGGTGGAGGTGGGGGAGGGGGGACGAAAAGAGGACAGAGAAGAAGAAAAAGAGCAGGAATAGGAAAGAGTGAAAAGAGATGTGCTACACACCCACTAGGGTTTGAAAACTCTGAGCTCCCCTGGCTGCTGCCTTCCAGAAGAAACAGGAGCGGTCCCCACCACCGTGCTGCTGCCCCTGGATCCGGAGTGGAACAGCTCCGCACGCGCTGCTACTCCCTCTGCCCACGGCCTGCTGGCAAGCGCCGGAGTCTACGCACTCTGATTCACAACGCCCTCTGCCTCCACCAAGCACGCGGCTCTGCGTCACGGCGGAGTGCCCCCCACACACACTCACACACACACTCACACACTCACACACACTTACACACACAGCCTCTGCCCTGCAGCCCCTCACCCCCACCACCCCACCTGCCCCAGCCTCCAGAGGCCCCTGAGAGGATGCACAGCACTATCCCTCACTTCTTCCCCGACCACTTCTGTGGCTGATCCTCGGTGGGACCAAGAATGCAGGAGCAGATCTAGACCCAGCTTCCGGGAGGCTTCATTGCTTAGGGCTCCCAGATAAAACAAAGGGCATTCAGTAGACTTTGAATTTCAGGTAAGTAACAAATAAATGTGTTTGTACTTTTATTTGTTAGACCTAGCAATGCTCTGACTGATGGTTCAGGTATGTGAGTTCCTCTTACTTTTGCTTCAAATTCCTGTCCCAAAGCTATGCAGAATGATGATGACGGGGACTCATGTTTTGAGATGCTATGAGCCAGACGATGTGCAAAGTGAAGTACATTCCTTATTTCATCCAATCCTCACGATGACCCTATGAGATCAGTATCATTACTATCCCCATTGCACAGATGAAGAACCCTAGTCTGAGGGCACACAGCTAGGAAGTGGGAACTAAGACTAGAACTAGAAGAGTCAGGCTCCAAAGTCTATGACCTCCAGCCCAACATTCCTCACTTGCACCACCCCCGTCCCCGCAAATACGCAGTGGATCCGGAGAGACCAGCGAGCCAAAGCACTGATCTGCTGAAATTACTACTTTCAGTTTAAAACCACTGTCCCAGGAGAATCCTGAAGGACTTCTCCTCTCCTGCCTCATTCCTGATGGGTCTCTCCCACCCACACTCCAAGCTCGCTCTCTCTCTGAGGACCTGCTCCCACCTCACAGGCGCATTCCAAGGTGAACTTCCCATCAGTCATTTACACCTTGATGTGAATTTCTATTTGCTGTGACTTCTCCCAGACATATGAACTTGGGTTGTCTCATATTAGAGAATAAAGATGTGCACCATTAAAAAAATCTCAGTCACTGGTGACAGCTGGTATCAGGAAAGAGCTTCTCCACTCACTAAGCCACTCCTTACCTGGAGGCAGCAAAAAGAGGCAAGAGACCCAGAGAGTTCCCAAGTGTCTCAAACAGCACTTCATTCCCCAGACTCTGATTAACAGAGTTTACTGTTGAGCTGGGAAAGAGAGGCCACTTTGGTGGAGGGAGGATTTTAAGCAGGGCTGAGATGGATGGATGGATGGATGGATGGATGGATGGATGGATGGATGGACGGACGGACCGGCAGGCAGACAGAAGGGTGGGTGGATGAATGCAGAACCTGAGAGGGTTGGGTTTGCACTTCTGAGAAAGACCTGGGTCTTTTCTATTAGAATTGTGAAAGGTTTTAAACACAGGAGAAAGGAAGAAGGGATGGCAACAACATAACTAGGAAAGTTTAGGGAGGGAGGGAGAAAGCAAGGCAGCAATACAGGGCAGAAGGAAGAACTGTGTGTCATTCTGAATTCATCTGGTTCCTTCCCAAGGTTCCTGAACCTTCCGGGCTTATTACACCAGGAACAAGCCAGCCCCAGCTGTGAGGACCCCAGCTTTTCATCTCTCCAGTTTACTCGTGTGGGTGTTCTAGAGCTCACGATGATCAGCTTTTGTCGCTTTGTTTGCCCAGGAGGCTGGCTATAGGCATGAGTGAGGCAGATGTCTCTGCAGCCTGAATCTGCAGCAGTTGGCTTTCTGTGCACCCCCGCCCCCCAGCCCCAAGCTGGTCACCACCACTCCTGCTGCTAACCCCTCACCTTCCCCCCCAGAACTGAAACTTACAGGGCACTCCTACAGAGCCCCTGTGGCTTTGGAGAGAGTCAGACCCCTGTCAGAGCTTTACTTCGAGACATGGTGCCCTCCCGGACCTCCTCTCACAACAGAGAAGCTGACAAGTGGGGTCTACACAAGAAATCAGAAAGCCCCTGTGGCTTTGGAGAGAGTCAGACCCCTGTCAGAGCTTTACTTCGAGACATGGTGCCCTCCCGGACCTCCTCTCACAACAGAGAAGCTGACAAGTGGGGTCTACACAAGAAACCAGATGCCCCTCCAGGGATGCCCCAGGCTGCTGCCCACCTGCGCCTGCCTACTTTCATTCCATCTGCATTCAGTTCACTGCCCCAGCTGGGCTTCCCCCTGGCCTCCCTCCCACCTCAGGGCTTTAAGACCTCACTACCACCAGGCAAATGAGGAACAGACAAAGTGTCAAGAGGGGGGTCAGCCAATGCCAAACAAGAAGGAAAATCAGCAAAGAAACCCACAAGAGGAGAAGCAAATACCTATCCTACCTCCAAGCTAGTGGGTCTCACTAGGCTAGGTCCGAGGACACATGTGGAGAAGGGAGGGGAAAATGCCCATGACCCCTGTTGGAGGGGAAGGTGTGGAGCAGGGATGCTAAGTCCTTCAGTACGCAGGATGGTTGGCACCAGAAAGAATGTTTTCTCTGGCCAAAAATTCAAAGTGCCCCATATTGAAAAAACATTGCATGGACTCATGCCTTATTTCCAGGCATGTATAAGGTTTGGGGAAGGCTCAGGGGCAGAGAAGGAAGGCCTTGGCTGGAGTGAGCAGGATAGAGAATTCCAATAAACTGGGGGAGGCCATACTGGGCTTCGGGGCTTCAGGGCTGAGGATCAAGAAGAGGGAAGATATCACAAGGGTCCCGATGTGTGGCATAGAGTGTGCATGTCAGCCTTGCAGCCACTGCCTCCTGTTCCCAGCAGGGCAGGGAGGGCGGAGTACAGGCCCGTGACCTTCTGACCTCATTCCAGAAGGACAACAGTGGCTGGCCCTCAAAGCCTCTGCCCAGTAAGAGGAATGCCTGGGGGCTAGGAAGCAGCAGACTTGGTTTAGAGGTGACACCAGGGATGAGCGGTGAGCTCATGCTTGGACACGAGGGGTGGTGCCCTTTCTCTCTGCCACGAAGACACCATCTGGGCCTCCTCCATGTTTTGGCAATGCCCAGTTCATTCTTCCTTAGAGCCCTCCCTGCATGGCCATTACATACCCTGTCTGTCTCTCAAACTCCTAATCTACACCAACATTTCCTAAGCACTTTCTAAAGAAATGCCTGGTACCACATGTGTCCCACAAACCTCTTGTGAGATGGGTATTCCCAGCATCCCCATTTTATGGATGATCTGCCAAGGAAATCAAAAACTGTCCAGAGGTCCCACAGGTGCTCAACATAGAGCGTGGCTGGCCAGGACGGAAATCCAGGGAGGGAGCGCCGTGGCACGCTGCCACACGGCAGACCACATCAGTGTGCAAGGCCCAGTCCGTGGCAGCCGTTAGGGCTGCCCACGCTGACTAAGGCAGGCCCACTCCAGGTCCTGCTGGCCACTTGTAATGCTGAGTCAGCATTCTGGAGCTGACCCACCCCAGAATTACCAGGCCTATTTAACTGGATTCCCATCCCTCTCCGCTGCTTGGTTGGGGTAAGTGTCAAGTAATAAACACCAGCTTGTACCCAAAGTCACCCACAGCATCAGTACAAAGAGCCATCACAATAGCACCAAGGCAAAGAGTAAAAGGACCTTTCTCTTCCATTTTCAGTCGTCGCCCTCTCAGAGCTTCATGCCAATAGCAAAATCATCCTGGAAGTTTCCCTGACATATCAGGCAGGTCTTGGTTCTCGGCTGGCCCCTTCTCTTCCACGTCTCCATATACAAGCAAGAGGACAGGCAAGGGTCAGACAACTGGTACTCCCTCCCTTCCAAGCACCTGCTATTTCTGAATCAAGGGCCACTCTCAGGCATTCTGGCCCAGAGAAGTGGGTAAACATAAGCCCATGTTCAAGCTTCCTGTGTGATTACTGTGCCTAAACAAAAAAAGGCTTTCTCTTTCCAAGTCCTCCTCAGCGTTCTGGACCCATCAAGACCCAGCTCCAAGGTCACCTTGATTTGAAAAGTTCATTGCAAAGAACCCAGTGGACAGGGTGAGTGTAACTACCACTACCACTGAGACATTCCAGGCCTTCCTCTGAGCTCTGTAAGGACCTGAGCCAAAGCACACTTAGATGTCGTGGTAATCAGAGTCCCTAGAACACTGGCTAAAAGCCAGTGACCCCCCCCCCCCAGACTGGTGGTGATGCCAGGGAGGATCTGAATAGGTAAGATCCTGTGGGAGGTCTGAGCAAGAGTCTGGAGCAGAAAGCAGAAGACCAGAGGCTACCTGCATCTGCCCTCGAGAGCAGCTCCAGGCTTTGCTCCAGAGCCCAGAACCAGGTCCCTTCATCCCAACCTCCCTCCAGGTACTGAACTCAGGACATCCGAGTTTCCTAACCAGGCATCACTTTAGAGCTCTTCTCTTCTGCCTAGATGTCCGTTCTACAAAAACTTCAGTGACATAAAAGCGCTGGATGAAGTTTTGCCCCATCTACAACCTGTCTGGCCATACCCTGCCCCTTCCCAGGTGGTGTGAGAGGCAGGATGTGCTCATCATATCAGTGCCTGCAGGAGTCCATTCCTGAGGCCTGAACCAAGACCCTTAACCCAAGAGAAGGCATCCCTCTGCCTGGAACTGGAATGGGAGAGCTGAAAGTACTTTTAAAATGAATAGCTGACCTGCTAAGCATGGACAAGATGCAGGCATTCTTCAGACTTACATGGACTGCTCCTAACAACCCCACGAGGTAGTCACACCATTATCCCCTTTTTTACAAGAAAGGAAACCAAAGTCAGCGAGGCTAAGGAACTGACCCAAGTGTACAGAGCTGGTAAGTGGAGGACTCCAGGCCACGTGGCCCCAGGCTTGGCCTCATATTCACTCATTCCGCAAATATCTATTAGGCACCCAACAGAATCAGGAACAGAATCAGCACGAAGATTTTGCTTTTCAAGTGAAACTGCTTCCTGGAGAGACCATTTCTTTTTATAGCTCAGGGGATAAAGAAGAGCCAGAAAGCTTGCAATCACGAAGTCTTTCTACCACCTTGCTCTGCTGAGTTTCCCCATCTCAGTCATTACTGGCGCCTCCTGCTGGGCTATACCATGTGGGAGCTGGAAAGAAAGACAAATTCTTCATCGTCATGGAGCTGCATTCCCATGGGAGGGACAGACAATAAATCAGATATATTAGTACAATGTGTAATATGCAAGATGGTTATTGAGGAAAACTAAAGAAGGGAAACGTGAGGAGAGATACACAATTTTAAATTGGGGGGCAAGGGCAGGTCTCACTGAGAAAGCAGTTTTCAGTCAAAACAAGGAGGTAATAGGGTGCCTGAATGGCTCAGTGGGTTAAAGCCTCTGCCTTCAGCTCAAGTCATGATCTCAGGGTCCTAGGATTGAAGCCCTGATCTCTCTCTCTGTGTCAAATAAATAAATAAAATCTTTTTAAAAAAAATAGGAGGTAAGAGAATGAACCATGCAGCTAGCTAGAGACATAGCATTACAGAGAGAAAGAGAGAGAGAAGAGTCAGTGCAAATGTCCTGAGGCAGGAGCACTGAGGGTCTCTTGGGAAACAGAGAGGCCAGTACAGCCAGATTGAAGGAACCCAGGGAACAAGTAAAAGGTAAGGTGAGAGTATTGACAAGGGCCAATCATGTAGCCTAGAAGGCTGGACTCTGGCTTTGTCTCTGGATCAATCCCACTGGGATGGATGAAGAAATTAGGCTCAGAGAGGGCTGGCGATCTGCTAAAAACCACACAGAGCTGTTGTTCAAACCAAGGCTCTGAAACCAAATCAACCCTAACAGGTCATCACATCAGACAGACCCCAGGGCCTTTCCTCATGCCCACAATGTCTTTGACCTGGCACCCCCAGCTGACTTAAAACAGCCATAGGACCAATGGATGCAAAAAGGCAAGCTGAGAGGTATTCAGTGGGAGGGCTGACAATGCAGTCAGGGATGGGGGATGATGGCAGGGAGGGGCCTCCCCAAGCCACAGAAAGTACACCAAGGTGCTGGGAACTGGTGAGGGTGAGCTTTCCTCGGGCTCCTTTATCTCTCTGGCTGTAAAAAGAAACCGCCTCCCTAGAAAGTGGGTTTGTTTACTTGGAGAAAATCCCCAGGCTGGTTCATGAGCATCTCCCCATGCGTGAGCTACAAATAACTAACTCACATTTCCCATTTTAAAGCAGGAAAACACGACCCACGGAGTGCAGCATCTTACTCCCACACGTGAGCACGTCTTCCTCCCCAGAGAAAAAAGGTTCCACAGGAAGGTATGCTACTTTCCCTCTGCACTGTGCCCCTGCTCTCTGATCCCCAAGATGCCCGCGGGGGCTGCTGCTGGATCTCTGAGGGGACATTCTAGGAGGTGTTTGTGAGGGCCCTGCCTTTGCCTTCCTGGTGCTGGCTCCCGAGGTGGGCTCTCAGAAGCAGTTTGGAACCCTCAACAATGGCTCATCTATGCTTTTCCTGCCTCCTCAAGGAGTCAGACCTCATAAGGGGCCTCTAGAGAACCTCAAAACCCTACAACAGGAGAGAAGCCCTGGGAATTCACAGACCAAGGCCTCAGAACAACTAGCAACTGTAGCTGGCAGCTGGTGAAGAGAGCATCATTCTGGGCCCCTCACAAGCATCCAGCTTACGAAAGCTCTTTGAGGTGAGTTCTGTAATAATTCCCATATGACAGACAAGAAAGCTGAGGCCCCAAGAGGTAAAGAGACCCACCCAGAGTCATATTCACCCACTGGAAGTGCCAGAGCTGCAGTGTGAACCCACACAGGGTCACTTCCAAGTCCACATCCTACACAGCCTCTCTAGAGAAAGGTAGGTGGCCCACCCTCTTCTGGGACATGGCCAGAGATGAGACTCAGGGGCTGAGGAGACAAGCACTGAACATAGGACCAACTAATAAGTCCTGATAGGGATAAACCACCTCTAAGCTACTTCATCAACCAGCCCAGACGGCTACCCACTGGTCCTCTGGGAATGCTCTAGTTCATGCTTCCCCTTACACGTCCACTTACCGAGCGGCTCCAGCGTGGCTGGTCTGTGGGCCTCCCTCTTCCAGGTCTAAGGCCATGAGCTCCTTGAGTTCCTTGTTCCAGTCTGTTTCCATCCTGCTGGGAGCCCAGTGAGGGCTCCTGGCAGTAAACATGTGCTCAGTGAATTAATGAAACAATGCATGAATCAATGAATGGACCTGGCCACGTCCAGATTATTTTAGGAGTCTCCTTTAGAAACCTTAAGACAGAACATCACAACATCCAGGTCAAAGCTTCCTATCTGCTGCCCACACAGTCCCACAGCAGGACTGAAATAGATACATACATATGCTTTCTCTTTTTTTCCTTTTATTGCATTTAATTCCATGTTTCAGTTTAATTAAAAAAACACAATAGCTTAAAGTGTTGGATCCTGATGCACTGTGCTATTCATGAATATTTATCACTCTGGGCTATATAAAATTGAATAATTATTAGCAATTAAAAGAAGGTCAATGGAAGGCTTTCTGGAACTCTCCATCAAGGGGAAGGGGGAGAAACGGGACATTGCCATCGAGAGCCTTGGGCAAGGACTCTGTAGGAAAAAGAAAGTCTTGGCTGACAAGGCAAAAATCCATGCTTAGGGGGCCACCCAAGACACTGAAGAAAGTTCTTGAAGGGTTAGAAGCAGGTCTGTTCTACATACAATTCATTTATTTAGATGAGGAAAAGGTGAGCTTAGCATAAAAAAAGGATCGATTTAACAGCACGGGATTCCAGGAGATGATTAGGAAAGGAAAATGTGAGCCTTGGCCAACTTACTCTACCTGAGTGCATCCTTCTCTACTGCTCACCTGCGTTCCCAGACAAGCAAGTCATGGAAAGACAGCACCTGGCAATGCCCCCGATGCAGAGGAAGTGCTCAGTAAATGGTGGCTCCCCTCACTTCTCCTTCAAGAGGACGAGGTTCTCACCAACCCTGATTGGCTCAAATGAGCCAGCCCAACAGCTTTCAATTCTCCACAAGTAAGAGAAGCCAGTTCTCATCCCATCTAATTTCTTTGGGAGGAAATTTGAAGGTAGATGCCAAAGTCCTCCGCATACCCCAAGACAGCGACCGGAAAAGCTCCCCTGAGACTCCGTTAACTCAGCACTTCTCCTCGGGGCAAAGCACCTCCTTCCAGTGCAACAAAAACAACTTCTTTGCAATTTCTCATCTCCTGTCTAACTTTCATCCATAAGGCTAAAGAACAATTCTCCTCCTTTTGCCAAGAAGTCCTTCATATATTAAGAGCTTCAGACCCCAGGGCTTCTCTTCTCCAGGCTAAATGAGCTTAACTTTTTAAGGAACCCTGCATCCTTCCCTGTCCTGGTCTCCCAGGGGATGATGCTCTGAGTTGTCTTGAGCCTCCCCACCCAAGGGAAACACTGCAGATGCACCCCAGGTGGGGAGAGCGGAGCAGGGCCTCACTGTGGACACAATGCTGTTATTTCGGAGCGTGTAAACTTTGGGGGCTATCACAGCTGACTGTTGAATCATTATGAGCACATCATCCATTTTTCCAATGGCATATTTTGAGCATGTGCTCCAGGCCAGAGACTGCTGAAGTAGACATGGCCCCTACCTTCTGAAGGCTAACTGTGGGGGACACACTCCAGAGTGCACATGACCCCCCTAGGTTAAACCCAGCAGAGGGGTCAGAGGCAGGTAAAACACTAAGCCTCCCTTACTCACCAGCACTAAATACTCTCTTCCATCCTCAATGGCAATCTTGCCCCAAGTCCTGACTGTCCCTTTTACCAGGTCCAGATGGCTGTCATGTACCACCTCCTTTTTAGCAACAACATTTGTGTCCACTAATATTGATGGAGGGCTTACTATGTGCGAGACAGAGCCAAGAGCTTTCCACGTATGAACTCATTTAACAGCAGCCCCTGTAGGTCTGGACTCTGCCTCTGGGAAGTCCCTGGTCTGGACTAGGGCTAGTCCACGCCACCAGTCAGCCCCACGTGACAGAGTCACTTCACTTCACTAGGGCTCACTACACCTAAAGCCTCATGCCATTGTCACACCTCACCGTCCTGAACTCAACACCCTGAGGGCAGAACGTAGGAAGGCATGAAAATGTTGAGGCCCATCCTCATTTGCTCTTAAAGTACACTCCAAGGGTCTAGCAACCCCCAGGGAAGAAATTTAATTTTGACATCCTCACGTTTTTGTTCTAAGACCATGCACATTTGTCTACAACTGATGTGAATTATATCACTACTGGAATGTTCGTAGGAGTAAGAGTGCCTACTGCTTTAAACAAAGGACTGGTCATGCACCATCCCTCCTATCTTAAGATGTAGCACTTAAGAAAAAAAGAAACATCTCTGAGTTGGAAGCAATTTCAATGGTCCTCTTTGCTAAGTATATACATGTGTGCATGTGTGTGCACATGCGCACGCACACACACACACACAATCTACATACACACACTGAATGCTTTGTCTCCGGGAATAGGAAATGGATAGTGCTGACTCATCCACACTTTCTCCAGAAGGTCATACTGAGAGGAAACCAGCTGTAGCCCTGCGATGGGATAAAGGTCACTGCCTGCACAGAACAATAGGATAATGTCAGATAACGGCCTCAATCCCACCCTACTTTGCCCTCTGAACCTCCCCCTCCAATGACCAGTCCTGGGGACCATCACGTATTAAGTGCTTCAGTAATGAAAATGGTGACTCTTGGGAGCCTTCAGGCAGGCACCTTCTCAGCCCAACCCTCAGCCTCTTCCTCAACAAAGTTTTCCGCAACCTAATCAATGCGCCAGATTCCCAGGCAGGCTATGATAGATTGGCTAATGTTAGGGGAACATCTCGAATATATTAAAACACTGCAAAAACACATTTGCATTCATCTTTCAGAGAGCAAAAAAACACTTCTTTATTCTGTTTCTTCTTTGGTGCTTTTTTGTGGTTGTTTTATATTGTTTTCACCTTAAATGGAACCACCCTAATTCAGTCGGGACTAGAAAACCAAACAATAGCCTCGGGATAGACTTTGCAAACGAGAAGGCAAAACCAACAGGAGAAGTGGGCCAGCTATGGAAAGTTCGGGCAGCACGGAAGCAGCCTGGCTTGCTGCAAACACTGGTAGGTCAGGTCCAAGACTTAGCCAGCACAGATACGCTCAGCATGCCACCACAAAAGGCTGGGCCTGTCTGGGCTATAGAATGGTGGGCACAGCCTCTGCTCCAGGCTGAAGCTTACTCATCCCTCTTATTCCCTGTGTACCAGTGAATGTTGGATGGCCATACATGTAGAGCGTGAATACCGAGACACCAGGGAGGTGCCAACGGTGGGCATTAATCTCATGCCCCAGCCATTGTGATCTTAGTAACAGGTCAACTGGCATTATGTAAAAGCTCAATTAAAATGAGAGGTAGCCCAGAGCAGAGGAGCCTCATATGATCTAGATGGAAGGGAAAAGAAGACACATACCACCATTCTTCACTGTAGAGAGCACGAGATTGAGCTTGAGTCCATAAGTAAGATCATGACTGAGATAGTGACACAGATTGAGAGACAGGAAGAAAGAAACAAAGATAGAGAGAAGCAGGGAACACCAATGTCCTAACCCAAAGGGGGACTTTACAATAGCTGCTCTCTTGCTTATAGTCTTCCTTTGGGTAACTCTCACTCTAGGACCAGCAAAAAGAATAAGCCCTGGTTTCCAGAAGACCTGAGTTCTCACCCAACCTCCAGCCCTCCTTGGCCAAGTGGCCTATTGATCACAACTCACCTCAGCTCTCAGCCTGAAACATAGGGGGCATCGAGAAAATTCTTTTACTCTTGTCAGCATATATCATCTCCTCTTTCTTGCCTCTCTGATTCTTACTCATGTTATCATCATTATTACTCCCTCCTTCCTAAAGATTAGCTTTTACTCTTCTCATATACACAGAGATAATCATCAAATTAGACTTGAAAAAGACTTTTATCCCTAACCTGATAAAGATATTTATAACCACCTACAGCAAACATGATGACTCACTGTAAAATATTAAATGTCTTCCACTAAACTGAGGAACAAGAGAAAGATGTCTTCCATTGCCACTTCCACTCCCCACTGTAGGAAGGTTATAAGGTATGTAATAAGATAAGAAAATGAAATAAAACTTACAAAGAAAAGAGCCTTTCATTATTCACAAATGAAAACTTAAAAGAACCTAATAATATTAGTAACAAATAATTAGAAAATTAAATTTTTTAAATATCACTTAAAATAGCATCAAAAACCATGAAATTCCCAGGAATAAAACTACTGAAAGATTTCCAAGACCCTTCCACTAAAATCTGTGGGACATTGATGAAAGAAATTAAGAAAAACCAAATAGTGTCAATCTTCCCCAAACTGACCAACTGCTATAATGTAACCCTAGCCAAAAAATCCCACCAGGCTTTCTTTTATAGAAATTGGCAAGTTGATTCTAAAATGAATATGGATTTTACATACATAATGTAAAGTGACAAGAGCCAAGACAGCCATGAAGAAAACTCGGTAAGCTGATGAACTTCAATTACTAAACAATAAAATGGATTATAACACTGTAGTATTAAGACAGGTAACATTGGTGTTACAATTGCAAAAAGAAAAAAGGGGGTGGGAGGCAATGAATCCAAACAGAGAACTCAAAAATGGATGTACATTAGTAAAGACGCCTAAAATTTGCAACAAGGATACACTTTTCTTTGGATCATCTGGAGTTACATAGGAAAAAAGGAAAAAAATTTGACCCCCTTCTTCATATCAAACACTCAGCAGATAAAAAAATAAATTACATATGGATCACTGGCCTAAATATAAAAATTAAAACAAAGCATGTCTGGAAGAAAACAAAATAAAATACGTTCCTGACACAGGAACAAGAAAAAATTATATAACCTCAAAAGAAAAAACAAATTTAACTTCATTAAAATTAAGAGCATCCCTTTATAAAAATATACCATTAATAGAATAATAAGGCCACAGACCAGAAGAAGGTAACTATAATAAATATATCAGATAAAGAACTTACATCCACGGTGCCTGGGTGGCTCAGTGGGTTAAAGCCTCTGCCTTCAGTTCAGGTCATGATTCCCAGGGTCCTAGGATTGAGTCCCGCATTGGGCTCTCTGCTCAGCAGGGAGCCTGCTTCCCCTCTCTCTCTCTGCCTGCCTCTCTGCCTATTTGTGATCTCTCTCTCTGTCAAATAAATAAATAAAATCTTTAAAAAAAAAAAAAGAACTTACATCCAGAATATAAAGAACTGCTACAAATCCACTTTTAAAAATATAGACCATTTCATATAAAATGGGCAAAATATGTGAACAGGTGTTTCAAGAAAGAGGATATCCAAATGACCATCAAGCATATGAAAAATGGTCAACATCCATAGTCATCAAATTAAAAACCACCTGGGATACACGACCACATATCCCACCAGAATGGCTAAAATAAAAATTTTAAATAAAACATTCCAAACATCAGACCTTGGCAAAGAAGTGGCCAAATACCATACATTATTAGATGGAGTAAAATCAGTATGACCATTTTGAAAAATTGGTAGTATTTACTAAAGTCTTTTCTGTGATCCAATTATTCTGCCCTTGGGTAAATAGCAAGAGAAAGTAGAGTGTAAACACACACACACACACACACACACACACAGATGTAAAAATGTGCTCATATTGCAAAAAAACTGAAACAATCCAGAAGTCTATCAATTATAGACTGGATAAAAAAATTGGAGTCTATCCTTACACTGTAATACTTTACAGAAATAGAAGAGAACAAATTAAAGCTATCTACATCAGACATGAGACAGAACATACTATACATGTTAGTAATCTGTTACCAATGAATTGCACTAACACTTAGTGGCTTAAAGCAAGAAACATTTATTGTCTCAACCATTTCTGTGGGTCAGGAATCCTGGCGCACCGTAGCTGAATCCTCCAGCTCAGGACTGCTCCCAAGGCTCTGATCAAGGCGTCAGCCAGACTGGTGACCTCAAAGCTTAGCCAGGGGAAGATGTGCTTCCAGGATCAGCCATAGGGCTGGTGGGCCAAGGGCCTCAGTTCACCAGTGGATAGCAGAAAGCAGCTGCCAGCAGGGCAGCGGGCTACATCCGAGCAAGAGCCAGAGAAGGACCAGAGAGGATGCAAGCACCATTCCCACTGGAGTCTTTTGTAACCTAATCCTGGAAGTGATATTGCATCACGTTTGCCATACCTTATTCATTAGAAGCAGGTTACACCCAAGAGGAGGATAGTACCCAAGGGCATGAATAGCAGGAGGCAGAGATTGCTGGACGCCATCGCAGAAGCTGCCTACAACACTATATTATTCTGTTTATGTGAATTTCAAGAGCAGGCAAAATATGATAGAAATCAAAATAATGATTACTTCTAGGGAGAAAGGCTATCGATGTGAAGGGGTAATGAAAGAGCTTTCCAGGGTGCTGTAAATGTGAAGTTCTATAGCTTGATCTCATTTACCTGGTAAGGTAGCAACAGTGTAATCATATGTAAAAAAAATTTGAGATATATGGTTAAAATCTATGCACTTGGTGCATGTATATTATACATCAATAAGCACATGGGGGAAGGATCTAGTAGCCCTTACCTTCTCCACTTTCTTATCTGGAGATATGGAAAGATGAGCTGAATTCCTGAAAGTCAGAGTAGCCTCCCTTACCTGATCAGTGTGTGAATGTCAATCCACATACACATCTGGCTGAATTTCTCCTCTGGCAGCACCATGTGAAGACAACTGTTTGCTCTTGGAGGCAGAGGACTACACCTCTTAATTTGCTCTTATAGCCCTAAAGTCAAGGTCACACTTGGGAAACCATCTCCAGTATATGACATAGTTCTCAGAAATCAGTTCCATCCCAGGAGTTATATTTTTGAGGCCTCTTTCTCCTATGGAGCCTGTTAATGATGGGGGGGTAGTGGGAATGCCAATTATCCTGATCTTTTTCATGGATTAATTTTTTAAAATTTGAAAAACTTAGATGTGATCCAGATTACAGTCAAAGTTTGCATTGAGTTCAAAAGTTTTCACAAATTATTGGAGAAAATACAAATAGTAATTTAACCCACTTAATTAGTTAACTTTGGAAGACAGGCATGCTGTAAGACTTCACAGGAGTATCTCATGGAATGTGAACATCAACTCCAAGAGGTAGGTACTAAGACTCAGGCCAATTCTGTAAATGAAGACTTATTTTTTAAGATTTTATTTATTTATTTGACAGAGAGAGATATCACAAGCAGGCAGAGAGGCAGGCAGAGAAAGAGGGAGAAGCACACTCACTGCTGAGCAGAGAGCCTGATATGGGGCTCGATCCCAGGACCCTGAGAATATGACCTGAGCTGAAGGCAGAGGCTTAACCCTCTGAGCCACCCAGGCACTCCTGTAAATGAAGACATTTATACCTAGACAATCTAAGTCAATTGCCAAAATCACTCAGCAAGTAAGAGGTCCAACCAGGATCTGAAACCATCTCTATCTCACTCCCAAGCCTGGGGTTGTAACTAATTCATTATATGAATTTTCATGCATCACTTAAAAAAATAAGCCACTTACTAATTCTGTTACATGTCAGTCATAAATGGTTCCAACAGAATCGATAAAGGGCTCCCTTATCAGTCAGACTGAGATACTCTGGGTCCTAGAAGGAACAAACTTAGATTATAAACACATTTAATATGGTTTACTAATTAAAAACATGCACATGTGCACGTGCGCACGCGTGCACACGCGCGCGCGCGCGCACACACACACACACACACACACACACACATCTATCACAGTAAAGTACAACAACAGAGCTCCAATCAGTAAGATGTTCAGCTGAGATGGATGGCCTGGACTTTGGAAACCAAACAGACTGGTATACCCTAAGTCCTAGGAAAGTAATGATGAGGACTTGCACTCAAGAAGCAAATACTCCTAAAAGTTTAGCAAGGTGACACAAATGGAGAGTGGTGGGCTTCTTAGACCCATCTATTGCCCAAGTACGGCACGAGGCTAGGAGTGCCCAGAGGTGGCCTGCAGCTCGTAGAGACCTGGAGAGCATTAAGTTAGTTATCACTATCTTATAGACTAGGACCACTTTTACTAACAGGAAATGTTGCTGGACAGCATGAATGCAATATGAAATCACAATCAGCCTGAACCCTGCAAACAACAACAAACAAGCTATTGAACTAACCAGGACTGGGGGTGCCTGGCTGGCTCAAGCTGGTTGAGCTCTTGGTTTCTGCTCTTGGTTTCAGCTCACATCATCATCTCAGGATCCCAGGATTGAGCCCTGTGTTGGGCTCCACGCTCAGCAGGGTTGAGGATTCTTTTTCTCCCTCTTGCGTGCTTGTGCTCTCTCTCTCAAATAAGTAAATCTTGAACTAAACATGACTGGCCATTTCACTGGGGGGAAAGAATTCCTTCTTAATGCTCATTTGTTACTTATCCATTCATTTAGTAGCCAAAATGTGATAAGTCTCTAACGATATTTTTTAGCCATGTAAAACCTAGCCATACTATTTTTTCCTATAGAAAGAGCCACAGCTCATTCATTTCTGCAACAAATCTTCTAGCTTGATCCTTGGGCAAACCAAGGATATCTTCTCTCTCGAGGAGTTGACAGTCTAGAGAAAGAGAAGATGGGGGAATGGGTATGGGGACACAGGATCAAGGGAGGAGGGCTGGCAGGCATCTCTCAGGAACAGGGAGGAGACAGATGGAGAAGCAGGGTGCAGGCCGAGGTAAGCAGCCAGGGAAGAGGGTAACAGCCACAGGGCCCAGCAGACAACTCAGTCAGGGGAGAACCTCTGTGAGTACAATGCCTTGTGTGTTTAAGCACACACGTACTAGCCACAGTGCCACGTTCCAAATTTAATAGACAAGAGTTAATTCCTGCTCAGTCTCCGATACCTCCCCACTGAAGCACCATGTCTATTCTTTCCATGCCTACCTCACAGTTTTAGGTATATTTTATTAATAACTGTCTACATGCATACACACAAAAAAACTTCAAGCCATGTGAGCACAGTCTAGAGCTTCTACCTCCAATTCTCGGCTCTGCCTTTTCCAGCTGTGTTACCTTAGATGCTTATTTAACCTCTCTGGTCCAAGAGTTCATGAATATTTTAGGAGGATCAAATGAGAAATACATATAAAATCTAGGATAACTCTCATTAAAATTGTTTAACTTTCCCAAATACACTGAGCAAGAATGAAGAGCCCGAGGGCCGCATTCCCAAACAGCGCCTCCTCCTTCCGTTAGATGAGGTTTACTCTGGCAAGCCATGGTCAGACTCTCCATTCAAGAATCCAAACAGGAAAGTCCTACATCCCTGCCATCGCATGATATTTTCTTGGAATTTCATCCCACTGGGCAGTCTCATTCCTCTCCTCTCCTCTCCCCCTCCCCCTGATGCTATGATGCCACAATCCTGTCTCTGTGACTTGGGGGCTGTTTCCATGGTGATGAGCAGTGATGTCATAAAGGGGTGATTGTTACAGGGTTGAATGAAATCTGGCACCAGAACCACCCGCCTCCTTATATAAGGGGGGCGGGAGACAAATCCTGTGGACACGTCCCAGAAAATGGGCAACCGAATCACCCAAGGGATGGCAAGGGGTGACAAGAGGGAGAGAAAGTTCCAATCCCTTCCACACACTAGCAGCCCCATCTGGAAAAGAACGGATTTCACAGACCTCACCAAGACAAGAGTCGTTTTTCACCAAAGAAAATCAAAGGAACAAACAAGAGGCAGTGACTACCGGAGACTCCACCTTCTGGTCTAGGAAGATCCAAGCAGACAGTGGCTTCATCCAGCAAAGACCCAAAGAATCAAATATTTATTGAGTAAAAAGCCACAGACTCTTTCTTACCTAAGCCTTAGATTGCCATGTGTGTCTCATTGCTCCAAAGACAAACCAATGTGATTTCCAGCCCAGGATGCCTTTTATGATAACAAGTGTTCCCAGAAAAATAGCAGTCGCCCCCAGGTTAATTCCTAGTGGAATTCAACCACCTTGTAAAGAAAATTCCCAGAGGAGATTTTATACGAAAGAGCATCCCATAATGCTGTCATCTCTAGGGTCTCTAAAAGCAAGCCCAGTATTCGGACGGGGGGATGGGGGGGAAGAAGAAGAAGAGGGCCTGACACCAGGGGAATTTGGTTGGATGGCGGAAGGAAGGAGAACTTGATCCTAATGAGCAATGCTTGGAATACAGAAGCACATGCTGAACTGGAGGAGCCTGATCGAGGACACCGTCGTCTACAGCTGGTTCCTTCCCTGACTAGCTCTTGAAATTGCAGATTTAAGTGACTGCCACAATTGTGAGTGCCAAAGAACACGTCCTTCTCAATAAAGTTTCCCTTGGTGCCGCAGGAGGCTCTGGCAGCCAGTGCTTGAGGCAATGCATAGTTCTTTCTTTCTCTAGGCTGCTGCTCTTTCTGAACGCTCTGCTCCTGGCGAGCTGAATCCACCACGGTAGCTAAATGTGTGTGTAGTGCGCGGGTACTTTAATGGCCTTCGTCATTATTTATGAACTAACTTTAAAGGGAAGTCATCTCCCTCCAGAAAACCTGACCTATGCCTTTCCATCCCCACCCATGCATAGAGATATGATAACTGTGTGGTGAGTGGGAGGCGATGTTTTCCAGATGCTGTTATGGGCAGCACCCAGCCATCTACTGTGTATCCCAGAAAAGCCAAATGGCCCAGAGGCTCCATTCCTAAGCCACTCTCCAGTCCCCACACATGTTACAATCTCTCTTACCTCAGGACCTTGGCTCATGCTGCTTGTTGGTGGAGAACAGCTCCACCCCATCCTCTCCCAACAGCCCCTGGGTCCAGGTCAAATGGCCCAGATCCTCCTCTCTAAATGCTTCTAAGAAGGAGTCCCTCCTCCCTCTCCTTTCCATCCCTTCCACTGTGGTGGGGGCTCTCTGAGGGCGAGGACCAGTCCTATTTGGATTGAATACGAGGCTGGATCACATGCCCTGACATCTGCAATAGACCTAGGCCAAGGTGAACGTGGGACAGGCGCCAAGATCCTTGTGCCCTACAAATCTTCAGCTCTTCCAAAATAAAAATTGACTTTAAAAAGTTTCAGTGACTCCAATGACTAATGTTATGGACAAGGTCCCTTAATAAGATGGAAGAGGAGCAGTGTGGTCAAATGAGAAGGCCTGGGACTCTGGGGACCCAAACGCTGGCTCTGAGCAAACCGTTTATCCTCCCAAATCTCCAATGTTCTCATCTATACAATCAGGGAAGGGTGGATGCTGGGGCCCAAAGCCCAGCTCTGACGTTCGAACTCACTGAAGCAGTACATGGCATTTTCACATCCTGAAACAGGAGCATGTTCTACTTCAGGGATGATTCCTCAAGGCACGTCACTGCCGTCCTACGTTGGGATTGTCCCTTTCAGCCTCCATTAACTCCCCCTTCGCTGCTCCCCGTGAATTCCCCACTGGGAAGGAGTAACAATACCCCATGAATGGTAGCCTGCAGAACAAACTGAGCTATGGCCTAGTCAAGCTAGCCATGTGTATGCCCCGTCCCCCAAAGGCAGTCGGCCCCTCCCCTTCCCCAACACCTCTGAGCCTCCCCTTGGCCAGGGTCTCCTCCCCCCAATAACCCCCACGTACAAGCCTAGCTTTTCCTGGGAACTCCCGGAGCCAGGCTATTTCCTTTATTTTGCAAACGCAACTCTGGGAACCTGTATATTCTCTCATTCTCCTTGTCCCTGACAAATGCCTGGTATAAAAATTACCTTCAGAAATGTGTTAAGTCGGGCAGCAAACACCTCCAGAGGCCTGAGAAGGTGAGAAGGCTGGAGATTGGTGGAGATAGTCTTCATTACTGTGCATCAGAAAAATAAAAGGAGAAAAGAGGGGCGGGAGGGGGGGTGCCAGGGTGAAGCAGGAACCAGTGGTCCATTCACCAGCAGCATGCATGTGTTCAAAGTCTATCCTGGTTGCTCAGCAACCAAGAAAAAGCATTTCAGAGAGCAAGGGGCTAATTGGATAAATGAATTAATTAGACATTTCCGGAGTCAGGCCGTAAATGACAACAGGCGTGGGTGGCCATTTTTTTTTTTAAGATTTTTTTTATTCATTTATTTGACAGAGAGAGAGATCACAAGTAGGCAGAGGCAGGCAGAGAGAAAGGGGAAAGCAGGCTCCCTGCTGAGCAGAGAGCCCGCCCCACGCGGGCCTCGAACCCAGGACCCTGAGGTCATGACCTGAGCCGAAGGCAGAGGCTTTAACCCACTGAGCCACCCAGGCGCCCAGTTTTTTGCTAGGAAAGTGTCTTCCTCTCACTACCTGAGCTTTGGTCCAGCAAATCTGAGGAACCCAGGGAGAATGGGAGCGGAGCGAGGTGACAATGTGTCAGAGATTCTCTCCCCCGGGAGAGGCAGGGAATGGAGGGAGAGCCGCCTTGGGAGAGAAGTTGCACTAAATGATCTTGGAGGTCTCTTTCGACACTAACCTTTGATCAGGTTTGCCCTGCAGGGTAAGGAGGGCAAGAAAAAGAGGAATAAATCCCCACTCTGGCAGCCTGAAGGTATCTTCACAACCTGCTTTCCCTGTGGGGTTTTCCTCCGCTGTATTTAAAGCAAGCAGGTTCCCACGAAAACCCATAGACGTTAGTTGTGGGGAGCTTGCACGGGAAATAAGATGTTTTGTTGGTGATTGTTTTTTTTCCCTGGCTCTGCTCTGCTTCCTCCTGTTGGTTTCCTTTGATTACAACAGGACCCCACTGGTTGTTCTAATGATGAAGAGGGCCCCGCAGCTGTGCAGAGCTCATGGTGCAGAGGAGGGAGCAGCCCCCCGCACTGCTGCTGGGAAGGGAAGAGGCTGAGGGGAGGAAAGGGGACCAGCAGCTCCCAGAGCCCCGTCTCCGTCTCCGGGAAGGAGAGACATCAGTGTGGGCTTCTAGTCTCCCTGTGCTTGAAACAATTTCCCAGGAGCCCCCAGGCAAGCTGCCACACCTCTCTGAGCCTTTGTTTCCCTCCCAACAAGGAAGGAGGATGGGTTCCATGAGAAGGACTCATGCTACAGCTAATTGCATCTCACCCTTGCTCAAAATTACGAAAGGTTATCTATCGTCAACAAAAATAAAGCTGAAAAAGCCAGTGGGATATGCCATGCCTCCATAATCTAGCTTCACCTCATCCCTCTCGCTCCCGGTTCCCACACACATCCTGTCACTTCCTACCTCGGAGTCTTTTTTCCTCTTGTTCCCGACCTAGAAACACCAGAACTTAAGAACAAATGCTCAGCTTAGAGAAGAACAGGATGGTCTAATCGGGGAAAAGTTCTGGAGTTGGAAATGCATCTTGGCCCTGGTAGGATCTGTCACTGAACCTCAGTGCCTCGCCCTCCTTGCCTGGAGCACGGGGAGAAGGGGACTAAGGCGAGGCTCTCTGGCCCTGCCTGTAAGCGGCTCTCAAGTCAGCCGGGCCCATGCTGGAGTTGTGGCTCCATCACTCAGTGGCTGTGTGACCTGGGCCAGGAAGGTAACCCCTCTGTGCCTTTACTTCCTCCTCCTTACAAGGTGGCTCATAATAGCAGACCCTTGGAAAGGTGAGGATTAAGTGCAGTGCTGAATACAGGGCTTATAACTCAACATCTGGCACATGATGAGAATACACGAAATGTTGTCTGTGATTTTTATAAAGTTATATCATTCTAGAATGAAATAAAAGTGCCCTCCTCTCTACCCAGTCACGTGCTCTGGTTCTCTCAGCCCACCCTCACTCCCAAACTCAACCACCCTTTAATTGCCTTGTTTTTATTTGTTTTTTTTTAAGATTTTATTTATTTATTTGACAGAGAGAGAGATCACAAGTAGGCAGAGAAGCAGGCAGAGAGAGAGGAAGAGGAGGAAGCAGGATCCCCGTTGAGCAGAGAGCCCGATGCAGGCCTTGATCCCAGGACCCTGAGATCATGACCTGAGCCCAAGGCAGAGGCTTTAACCCACTGAGCCACCCAGGCGCCCTCATTGCCTTGTTTTTAAATTAACATATAATGTATTTTTTGTTTCAGGTGTACAGGAGTGTGAATCATCAGTCTTACACAATTCACAGCGCTCACCATAGCACATACCCTCCCCAATGTCCATCACCCAGACACCCCATTCCTCCCACCAACTCCCCTCCAGAAATCCTCAGTTTCCTGAGATTAACAGTCTCTTATGTTTGTCTCCCCTCCCCAGTCATATCTTGTTTCATTTTTCCCTCCCTTCCACCCACAGCCCCCTGCCCTGCCTCTTAAATTCTTCATATCAGAGAGGTCATATGATAATTGTCTTTCTCTGATTGACTTATTTCGCTCAGCATACTACCCTCCAGTTCCATCCACGTCGTTTCAAATGGCAGGATTTTGTTTTTGATGGCTGCATAGTATTCCATTGTGTATATATACCACTTCTTCTTTATCCATTCATCTGTTGATGGACATCTAGGTTCTTTCCCTAGTTTGGCTATTGTAGACATTGCTGCTATACACACTGGGGTGCACATGCCTCTTAAGATCATTACATTTGTATCTTTAGGGTAAATACCCAGTAGTGCAATTGCTAAAGCAGACTCAATGAACCGTCCTTCTCAAAAGACATGTTCTTCTATTACCTACCCTGTAGCTTATTAGCTATGGGACCCTGGCAATCTGTGCAACCTCTCTTCATCATGGTTTCCTCATCTGTAGGGGACCAGGACAACAGTAGCCCCAACTTGTCAATTGCCAGCACCAGGAAAGGAGACGGCACATACAAAAACACCCAAGACAGACACCTGACACATAGTAGGTCCTCGGTAATTGATAGATCACCTCCTCAAAGGCTTTGCTTTGGATTTCAGTGTTGGTTTAATATTTCCATCTGCCTCTATTTACATGTCCTTATTTCAAGTTCCCAGAAGACCAGATCAAAGCTGAATTGTTCTCTGTTCAGCATCTGCCACAGCACGGAAGTGAAATTTGGAATTTGCTCACAGTGGGTTCTGAACTACTGCAGGATGATATACGTTATTTGTAAATACATAAAAATGCCCAAACCACAATGCATGGCTCATCATCATTCACTACTTCTAATGACAAAGATAATAAAGAATACAGGCGATAACAACTCAGCTATGGAGTGTGTTTCTGATCTCAGCTACAGAGAAACAAGTTTCCCATAGAACAGGCTTTGCTGAGACAAAGTCCCAAGTACAAGACTGCACTGGACACTGGGGCCAGCCTGTCAGTGATCTTGGCACTTATACCAAGAGCAAGTTGGAGGCAGAAGAAGGCACAGATCTCTGGGTGCAAGAACCATGATGATTTTCATAAATAAAGAGCATGGAACATGAAGAGGGGGAGAGGGCAATGTTGACCATCTCTCAGCCCTGAATATTACAAGTATTCCCCTCATCCCCAACAACATGGGACCCTGTGGTGGAAGAAAGGAGAAGAGGGAAGAGATTAGGGATGGGGTAGGAAGAGATTAGGGATGGGATAGGAGAAGGCAGAATTGAGGAATGAACTAGAAGCCCCCATACTGACAGAGAGAATACAGAGCAATGGGAAGTCACTGATCCGTATTTATAGTTTCTGTCTGGGCAGTGAGAGAGCTTGGAGAGGGGACAGTGGTAAGGGGTGCTCAGCAATGGAAGCATCACCAATGCCACTTCAAAATGGTTCCAATGGCAACTGTTATGTTACACAGATATTTTTAAATAAATTAGTAAATAATATTTGAGGAGGTCAGGGGAATCAGGTGAGCTCATCCCAATTTCCTGCCTCCTTAACCAAAGAAAACACAGTATTAGAAGCATGTAAACAAGGGGTGCCTGGGTCAGCTTTGGCTCAGATCATCATCTCAGGGTTCTGGGATCCAGCCCTGCTTTGGGCTCCCTGATCAGTGGGGAGTCTGCTTTTCTCTTTCCCTCTCCCTCTGCTGCACCCCCTCCCAAGCTCATTCTCTCTCTCTCTCTCAAATAAATAAAATCTTTAAAAAAAAAAAAAAAGGCAGCCTGTAACCAACAGAGAGATGAAAGCTAGCTTTTGGTGAGAGTTGTCACTCTCAGCTCCGAGTAGTGTTCTGAGGCTCAAGGAGGTCAGAATGGAAACAAGCATCTCTGGCTAGGAAGGCACCAGCCTCCCTCTCCTAAGGCCGGCCCTGAAGGTGAAAAAGATTGACAAATAGTACAGGCTAAGATTTCAAGAGTCTCTGTCCCTAAAATGTCTTCTGCATATACCAAAGGAAATGAAATCAGTAGCTCAAAGAGAGATCTGCACTCCTATGTTCATTGCAGCATTATCCACAATATCTATGATATAGAGTCAACCTAAGGGTCCACCAAAGGATAACTGCATAAAGGAAATGTGGTATATATACACAATGAAATATTGGTCAGCCTTGAAAAGAAAGGAGATCCTGTCATTGGTGAGAATGTGGGTGAACTTCAGGCCACAATGCTAAGTAAAATAAGGCAGGCACAGAAAGACATACTGCATGATCTCACTTATGTGCAGAATCTCAAAAAGTCAAACTCATAGAAGCAGAGAGTAAAAAGGGGGCTGCAGGAGGCTAGAAGGTAGGAGAAATCGGGAGAGCTTGGTCAAAGAGTACAAAGTTTCAATTATGCAGGATGGATATCTAATGCACAGCACCATGGCTGTAGTTAATAATACTACATTACATACTGGAAATTTACAAAAAGAATAGATCTTAAATGTTCTCACCACAAAAAAAAATAAATTGTAACTGTACAAGGTGATAATATATTAGCTTGATTTTGCTGATCATTTCAAAATGTATACATATGCCAAAATATCACATTGTATGCTTTAAATACATGCAATTTCTATTCTTCCATTATACCTCAGGACAGCTGGAAAAAAGTCTAATAAAAGACAAAGGCCTCAGGAAAGGGAACCAAAGCAGTGCAAGACTGATATTAGAGTGTTTTCCCAGTGCAGGCAGAAGGAAGACAGTGGATGGTGTGGGATAGAGAGGAGGAAAAGAACCAGGAAGGGGAACTGAACACACTTGCCTGGTCCCTTTCTTTTCTTATTTCACTTGAGGCAAATGCTGGACCAGCCCCTGGGCCTAAGAGCATACACAGCTCTGAGGTGTTTCAGATGTCCGGGAATTCCATCCTCTGCTCAAGTGCTAAACCATGAGGACCCTACTTGACGTGCCATAAATTCACAAAAGACAATAGGTTCTACCCAGCTCACAAGGGATTCAGGATGGCCTTGTTAGAAGCAAGATAAACTCTCAGTTAAAAAACAAAAAAAAATCTTGGCATCATTATTCATCAGCGATATTGGTCTGAAGTTCTCCTTTTTGATGGGGTCTTTGTCTGGTTTGGGGATTAGAGTAATGCTGGCTTCATAGAAAGAGTCTGGAAGTTTTCCTTCTGTTTCTATTTTTTGAAACAGCTTTAGGAGAATAGGTGTTATTTCTTCATCGAATGTTTGGTAGAATTCCCCAAGGAATCCGTCTGGTCCGGGCTCTTGTTTTTGGGGGGTTTTGGATCACTGCTTCAATCTCGTTATTAGATATAGGTCTATTCAGATGGTCAATTTCTTCCTTTTTCAGTCTTGGAAGTTTATAGGTTTCCAAGAATGTATCTATCTCTTCTAGGTTGTTAAACTTATTTGCATATAAATGTTGATAGTAATTTCTGATGATTGTTTCTATTTCCTTAGTGTTGGTCATGATTTCTCCCCTTTCATTCATAATTTTATTAATTTGGGTCTTCTTCCTTTTCTTTTGGATTAGTTTGGCCAATGGTTTATTGATTTTATTAATTCTTTCAAAGAACCAGCTTCTAGTTTTGCTGATGTGTTCTACTGTATCTCTAGTTTCTAGTTCATTGATCTCTGCTCTAATCTTAATTATTTCCCATCTTGTGTGTGGGGTTGGTTTAATTTGTTGTTGATTTTCCAGTTCTTTAAGGCATAATGATAATTGGTATATTTGGGATTTTTCAATTTTTTTGAGCTTGGATGGCTATGTATTTCCCCCTTAGGACTGCCTTTGCTATATCCCATAGGTTTTGGTTTGAAGATTCTTAACAAGATCCTTGCTAACAGGATCCAACAATACATTAAAAAGATTATCCACCACGACCAGGTAGGATTTATCCCAGGGATGCAAGGGTGGTTCAACACTCACAAATCAATCAACATGATAGAAGAAATCAATAAGAGAAGAGAGAAGAACCACATAGTACTCTCAATTGATGCAGAAAAGGCTTTTAACAACACCCGTTCTTGATTAAAACTCTTCAAAGTATAGGGATAGAGGGAACATTCCTCAACCTCATAAAATCTATCTACGAAAAACCCACAGCGAATATCATTCTCAACGGGGAAAAACTGACAGCCTTCCCTCTGAGATCAGGAACAAGACAAGGATGCCCACTCTCACCACTACTGTTCAACATAGTGTTAGAAGTCCTAGCAACAGCAATCAGACAACAGAAAGAAATAAAAGGTATTCATCTTGGCAAAGAAGTGAAACTCTCTCTCTTTGCAGATGACACAATACTCTATGTGGAAAACCCAAAATACTCTACTCCCAAACTACTAGAATTCATACAACAATTCAGTAATGTGGCAGGATAAAAAATCAATGTACAGAAATAAGTTGCACTCTTATACACTAACAATGAATATATAGAAAGGGAAATCAGATAATCAATTCCATTTACTATAGCACCAAAAACCATAAGAAACTTAGGAATAAACCTAACCAAAGAAGTTAAAGATCTGTACTCGAGGAACTACAGAACACTGATGAAAGAAACTGAAGAAGACACAAAAAGATGGAAGACCACTCCATGCTCATGGATTGGAAGAATAAACATTGTTAAAATGTCTATATTGCCCAGAGCAATCTATACTTTCAATGCCATTCCAATCAAAATTCCACCAACATTTTTCAAAGCATTGGAACAAACAATTCTAAAATTTATATGGAACCAAAAAAGACCCCGAATCGCTAAAGAATTGTTAAAGAAGAAAAACAAAGCTGGGGGCATCATGTTAACTGACTTCAGGCTTTATTACAAAGCTGTGATCACCAAGACAGCATGGTACTGGCACAAAAACAGACAAATAGACCAATGGAACAGAGTGGAGAGTCCAGATATGGACCCAAAAATCTATGATCAAATCATCTTCGACAAAGCAGGAAAAAATATCCAGTGGAAGACAGTCTCTTCAATAAATGGTGCTGGGGAAACTGGGCAGCTACGTATAGAAGAATGAAGCTAGACCATTCTCTTATACCACACACAAAGGCAAACTTGAAATGGATCAAAGACCCCAATGTGAGGCAGGAATCCATCAAAATCCTATAAGAGAACATAGGCAGTAACCTCTTTGACATTGGCCACAGCAACTTCTTTCAAGACACATCTCCAAAGGCAAAGGAGACAAAAGCGAAAATGAACTTTGGGGACTTCATCAAAATAAAAAGCTTCTGCACAGCAAAGGAAATAGTCAACAAAACAAAAAGGCAACCCACAGAATGGAAGAGGATACTTGCAACTGACACTACAGACAAAGGGCTGATATCCAAGATCTATAAAGAACTCCTCAAATTCAACATCCAAAAGAAGATGATAAGATCAAAAAATGGGCAGGAGACATGAAGAGGCACTTCTCCATAGAAGATATACAAATGGCTAACAGACACATGAAAAAATGTTCATCATCACTAGCTATCAGGGAAATTCAAATCAAAACCACACTGAGATAGCACTTTACACCAGTCAGAATGGCCAAAATTAACAAGACAGGAAACAAGTGTTGGAGAGGCTGTGGAGAAAGGGGAACCCTCTTACACTGTTGGTGGGAATGCAAGTTGGTGCAGCTGCTTTGAAAAACAGTGTGGAGATTCCTTAAAAAATTAAAAATAGAACTACCCTATGACCCTGCAATTGCACTACTGGGTATTTACCCCAAAGATACAGATGCAGTGGAAAGAAGGGCCATATGTGCCCCAATGTTCATTGCAGCAATAGCCACAATCGCCAATCTGTGGAAAGAGCCAAGGTGCTCTTCAACAGATGAATGGATAAAGAAGATGTGGTACATATATACAATAGAATACTACGCCTCCATCAGAAAGATGAATATCCAACTTTTGTAGCAACATGGACTGGACTGGAAGAGATTATGCTGAGTGAAATAAGCCAAGTAGAGAAAGTCAAGTATCACATGGTTTCACTTACTTGTGGTGCATAAGGGGTATTATAGAAGACAGTAGGAGAAGGAAAGGAAATGGGAAGTAGGGTAATTCGGGGAGAGAAACAAAACACGAGACACTTTGGACTCAGGACTCAGAAACAAACTGAGGGTGTTGGAGAGTAGGGTGAGGGGATGGGAGAGCCTGGTGGAGGGTACTGAGGGCACGTATTGCATGGAGCACTGGGTGTGGGACATAAACAATGAATCTTGGAACACTGAAAAAAATAAAATAAAATTTAATATAATAATAATAATAATAACAATAAAAATAATAAAAACAAAAAAGCATTAAGAAAACTTAGAGATTACCCTCAAAAAAAAAATTGAAACCCATTTTCAGGAAACCACATTAGTGACTTAAACCAAGGACAGGAGCCCCATAGGACACAGAACCACAAGCAGAATGTAGGTGCAAGTCCTTCTGTCTCTTCTTCAGAGTCACCTGCTGATCTTTGAAGAAGCTCATCCTCACCTCTCACCATCCCCACTCCTTTTGGAGGACATCTAAATGGGGCTGGTTCTGCACTGTCTGAGATGAAAGAGTAAAGGAAGGCCATTGGCAAGTCTTGTCTTATCCCCCAGCCATTACAGGCTTTCCTCTCGAGACACCCCGGGGAAGGGCAATAGCGGTGTTGGAAAGTGCAACTTCCCTCTCCCCTTCACACACACCCTCATGGTGGGCAAAACAACTCTCAGGAGGGAACCGACTATGAGGTAGACCACGCTAATCTTCAGGACCTCTTACCATCTAAAAATCACCTTCCAGTATCCTCCCCCGCAGAGCAGGAACCGTGCCAAGCCTGTCAAATTCACTAAGCCCCCACAACAGCTGCATAAAATAGGGATTATAATCCCAGTTTTATAAAGGAGAGAAGTGGGTTGCGGAAAAGCAACTTGCCCAGCATAACAGAGCCAGTGAGAGGCGGAGCACGGTCCACCTTACCCGAACACCACTATGCCACCTAGAGCATCCCGTCCTCTTTGTCTCCCCAAAGTCACTGAATGTGTTCATTCTGCCCAAGGATTCCCTTCTGGGAGAAAGGGTCCTAGAATGTATTGAGAACTTCATGGGAAATGGAAGTGCCTCAGGGTGTTGTAGGAAGAGCACTGGACGAGGAGTCAAGGAGATGGATATACATGTGGGTGCTTCCACCATCTTGATGAATTTGATCACTCCACAACTTCACACTGTCCACTGTCCATATCTGCAAAGACATGGGTTTTTTCCCCATATTTTGTTTTGATCATTATTGTTCCTTCCAGATTTCAAATATTGTCTCTCAAATACTGGTATTAAGAGGATCCTACAAAGGGTAATGTTTAACCCAACGGAATGACTCTGGCATTGTGAAGTTTCTAGCAAAAACAAAAACAAAAATCAAGCAGAGAATACTTCCTACTGCCCCTCAGAAATCAGGCCACAAGTCCAGGCAACTTCTCCTATGATTTAATACCAAAGGCATTCCTTTAACTATGCCCAGAAATGCAGAGTTTATAACACCCTTTCAAATATGATGGCATTTTGATTCCTGCACCTACAAAACAGATAAGGAAACCTGAATCGAGGTTATTGACTGACTTGGGCCATTGTGTAAAGCTGGGAGATGGTGATGGGAAGGCTGGTCTTCCAACATCAATCCAATCACAACAAACGGATACTCTTACTCACGCCTCATGCTTGGATCTGGAGCCCGACGGCAGCAGGAGCCCATCCATAACCCAGACTGCCACCACCAGAATCGCTACCGTCATCATCCACCACATAACAGACGCTAATAGTGGCTGAGACGATTAATAAAGGAGGCTAAGTGCTGTTTCCACACTTACGCCCAAACACCTGCCAACTCCGCCCACCAGAAAGATCAGCCCTGCTTGGAGACATGCACTCATAACACCTACGCACACACATGGCCTCCCTGCTCTTCCTCTTCTTGTCTCAACTCCTGAAAAGGCACACCGGTGAGTCCTTTCTTCCCGGACATGGCCCTTTCAGCATGCCTCGGCCTGGTACTGCCAACAGGTCTGGCTGGCACCAGAGGCCAACAGGAAACCAAAGGCTTCTCCCCTACCTGTCTACGTTCAGTTATGGGGTGTGACAATGGTGTTTCACACCATGTAATCAACCTTGCCCCTCCAACTCCATTTCCTAAAAAATTCATTAGTGTACAAGAAAGAGAAGAAAACACAAAACAGAACCAGAGAGGGAAAAGGCAATCGCGAAATGAATTTGACTGCAAAAGCTTATGTTCCTGTAGGCATAGTAGATATTAATAATTCAACAAAATATTATAGTAATTACTATACTTTGCAAAATCACAACAGTGTACTTTAGCACAACTCCTACCAGTCTCCATGCAACTGCAATTAATAAATAAAACACAATTCCCTATATTAAATTTACTCTTTAAAAGCTAAATATTTCATCAAAACTAATATATTTTAAATAATCAATCAAGACCAAGAAAAATCCCCGGCCCCTCATCTCTCCCCACTTGAAGTGAAATCCCATCTGCACAGCGCAGAAACGGACTTCAACTAACAAGAAAACACTGAGTGTTAGAGTTTGAGGTCCCTGCTGAGGGACCTGAGAACCGCTGGGCTCTAACGCTCTGTTGGAATCCAAGCAGACTGCTGGAAAGAGAGAGAAGGGAAAAGTGGGGAAGATTAATTCTTTTGGACCATGAATTCTGACCTACCTCATTCAGCTCTGGGAAAAGTCATGAATCATAAAGAGAGGTGAGGGGCAGGAAAGCACCAGACACACCTAAGTAGAGCTGGAGCGCATATGAGGCTAGTGACCTTGAAATATAGGTGAGCCTTACTTTAAAAAAAAAAAAAAAGATTTTATTTATTTATTTGACAGAGAGAAACACAGCAAGAGAGGGAACACAAGCAGGGGGAGTGAGAGAGGGAGAAGCAGGCCTCCGGCTGAGCAGGGAGCCCGATGTGGGACTCGATCCTGGGTCTCCAGAATCATGACCTGAGCTGAAGGCAGTCGCTTAACCAACTGAGCCACCCAGGCACCCCGAGCCTTACTTTTATACTCTAGTTGTGTTCCCACAAATTTGCTCTATCCAGTCTCTCAAGTTCTGTTGATATTTACCTGCTGTATCAGTTAATTTTTGCTGCACAAATGTTGTGAAACAAACCACTCAAATTTCAACCGATTATTCTCCCAAGAACCATTTTTATTCATAACTGCACAGGGCAGCTAGAGGTTGGCTGACACAGCTAGGCCCAGCTGGGCAGTTCTGGGCTCTCAGCAATAACAAAGCAAGTCACAAGGCCAAGCCCAGTTAGAAGGTGGAGGAGAAGGCCCTACCCCCCAGAGAACGCGTACTCCCAGGACCCAGTGCAAAGGGAATTACATGGAGGAGTGAAGAACTATATAGAGAAGCCAACAATATAATCAACTCCACCTGCTAAATACTTCCTCAGTTGGCTTCTCGTCACCCATCTCCATGACTACCATACTAGCCATGACCCTCTCTAACTACAGCCACAGTCTGGTCTCCTTTTCCCTAACTCCCAGGGTGATCAGAGTAGTTTTATCTAATGCAAATTTAATGATATGACTCTCCTACTTTAAAAACCCTCCCAGTGGGCTTACCCCTATGTTTTTAGGCTACAGAATAAATTCCTTCCCTGGACCCACAAGGCCCTACCTATGCCTGCCTATCTAGCATCTTCTCTCACCGTCCTGCAGCCCACAAATCCTCTGCTCCAGCCACAATGTCCTTCTTCTGTCTCTTTCCTATACCTTCTTCTCTCATGTCCCAGAACCTGTGTGCCCAGAACATTCTGCCCTCTCCTCTTCACCTAATTAACCCATGGCATTTTCAAGATCTCAGCTTATCTGCCTCTGCCTCCTTGCCCTCTCCAAGTTCAATGTGCCTAGCGTTATCATTGATAATATCACGAACCTCTCCTTCAGAGCACTGATCACCATTATATACTCAGAGCCCAGCAGCACCTGGCACATAACACGTACTCTGCAAATACTTGTGGAATACTGATTAAGTTTTAAAAATCTATCTTACATTTTTAAAATGAAAAGTAGCTAACACTACTCTTTCTGGGGCTGAATTTTATATTAAAGATATTCAGACAATGAGTGTCTATGGCAAATTGCTCTGTAGTGTCTCATCCCCCACACTTGTTGCTGATTCTATATAAATCTGATTGTAATGCATCAGGTCTCCATAAAGGGTTGTGCATCACTAACCTGAACAAAGCCACAGGTGGCCCATGGTAGACACCTCCTTTCTCTACCCCCGTCCATCCTGAGTGGGAGAGGGACACATATAATCCAAAATTAGCAGATGATGCAAAATCAGCAAGTAATCTAGGTCCTTCAACGATCCAATAGAAAATTTTTTGACCCTAGATTTCCATGTCTAGATAAACCATTAAGCCAATGTGAGAGCCAAATAAATTTTTGACATGTCGAGATAGAGGAAAATAGAAAAAACAAAAAACTAAGGTTCAAGCACTTGTTGGCCATATATTTTATCCTCCAAGCTAAGATCTTCTGAGAATTAAAAGAAATTATTGTATTTATATCAGGACACAGGAATAAGCCAGAACATTACTGGCCCTGTCTACAAAAGAATACTTGAAGGTAAACCTCAAGAAAATGAAAATCAGCCCCCCCAAAAAGAGGAATGGAGCCTAAAAAAAGGAAGCACTAATGAAGCAGTAGAATAAACATTAACATGACAACAGGAAGGCAGACTGAGAAAGAAATCAGTACAAATTAGAACATCCAATAATACAACAAAGACGCTGGTATATCTCAGTACAATGGTAAAGAAACAGATGTTTCTTCTGTCTAGGAGGAAGATAAAACAATTAGAAACGTGAGACAAAAACAAAAAGCTATATGAGAAAGCTACAGCCCAAACTCACGTGGCAGAATCTTGAACAACTGTCAGAGCATAAAACAATCTACCTGATCTCAAAGCTCAGAACACTTCTCATCACGTCACACAGATTTAGTTTGACGATCGTCAGCTGAGCTACTTGATTCTGTTGTCAATAATCAAACAAGCATAATATTCTCCATATTTTATTGGTTTTCATTTACCGTGGTCTAGATTACATCTGAAGCATTTCCTAAGTATCTCACACTGTTCTCTCTTCTCTAATATTTTCCCGATATGTGTTTCCCACACACAAGACTATATGCTTTTGGGGGGTCTGATCTGCATCACTAGACATTATAGCAGACGCTCCCCAAATACTTCATATTGTCTGAAAGGAATAGGCTGAGCAATCAATACAGGTCACATCCTGGAACAAATGTTTTTTTAAACGTCCAAATGACACTCCCATCTGAGAATTTTATTATATCAGATGTGACTTGAAATAAAACGTACATCATGCCTGGAATAAGAAGCCTGAAGTTTTTAATACCACGGTGTGTGTATACTGATGGGAGTGTTTCACTTCTGCAGAGAGAAGGCAACACAAGGTAGTTGCTTCACACGATCTCAAATCTGTGGTGGAAGGATCTCTAGCTGCTCAGTAAAGGAGAGGTAAGGTGGACTAAAACCTGGAATGCATATCACCCCTGTTCATATTGCTTTGAGAAGTGTTCTTTTTCAAGGGCTTCCAGGTGCATTATGTCACAATTTAATGGTGACCTAAAGGGAGCAAATAAGAGTGTCCCCATTTCACATGTAAAGAAATGATTGACCTAATCTCACATCTAGTTTGTGCTGAGATAAGCCTGCATCCATTTATGCAACTCTTCCATTTTATAGATAAAGAGACCAAATCCCGAAAAATTCAATGACTTAATTAGCATCACACTATGCAAAGAAAGAAATGAATGAATGAATAAATGTCCATCTGTCTGGGTAAGACCAAATTTATGCATGCTTGAAAGAAACATTTTCTGGTATTTTCATCATCATTCTAGACACTTTCCTTATTAATGCCTCCATTAAAAAAAAAATCTTATTCATAGACATATACTGAAGAGTCTTCATTCCTGTACACCTAAGAAATAGTGAGCTGGCTGAAGGCAGTGTATATCAAAAACCCAAATCTAGGGGTCTCAGTTCCCAAGCCAATACTCTTTCCAAACTATTATGATGCCCCTCACTGATGAGATCTTAGAAAGGAACTTAATAAAAGCAAGCTCAGCTGCTCCCTGCCCAAATCCCGACTAGATCTAAGAAAAAGAGGAATCGTACCCACTCCCAGGTAGGACACCATCTGCCAAAAGGTAGAGGAAGCCTCTGTGTATTATGAAGACCCCGCACAGGCCCTGGAGTGAGGTGAGGCTCCGTATCCTTGAGAAATGACAGGGAACACTAACTGGGAGATGTCATCCCCTCCTCAAAGCCCCAGCACCATGTTCCTCCACTCAGGATCACCCCGGAGTGGGTGCCTCTCTTCTGGTAGAGGCCAGCTCAAAAGGAGGACCCTCTCATTAGTAGGGTCAGTGTCTTAATCTCCCTCCCCACATCCAATACATACCACAGGAGAGCCCTAAGCAGCTTTTAAAAGAGTCTGAGGGAAATTCTTGGCTTGGTTTGAGGGTTAATCTTACGTGTCTGTTTCACTGAGCAGTGGGATACCTGGATATTTGGCCAAACATGAGTCTGAGTGTTGTGTTTCTGGATGAGATGAATATTTGAATCAGTAGACTGAGGAAAGCGCATTGCCCTCCCAACGTGAGTGCCCTCGCCTCAGCCATGAAGGACTGATTAGAACAAAAAGGCTAAGTGAGAAATAATGCTTTCTCTTTGCTCGACTATCTTCAAGCTGGGTCACTGGTCTTCTTCTGCCCTCAGACTCAGACTCAGACTGGAACTATAACAACTCTCCCGGGTCTCCAGCTTCCCACCTACAGATTTAGGACTTTAGCCCCCATTATAGTGTCTGATAATTTCTTATAGTAACTTCTTTTACATATATATACTTCATATCTTATTGCTACATATCCTACACACACATATGCATACCTATTGCTTCTCTTTCTCTAGAAAGCCCAGACTACACACTTGAAAATAACCATTGTATCTTAGTTCCCCCTCCTCTGGAAACATACCCTGAAATGAAGACTTGAATTCAAGTAGCTTTTCTGGGAGGTGATCCCAAGAAATATTGTTAGCGGGTAAGGACATGAGCGAGGGACGGGAAGGTAGCTGATAGAGCAAACTAAGTTACCATAGTAGGCAAGTGGGGCTGAATCCCTATGACTCTGGGAGACAGTGTGGAAAACAAGTCTCAGATTCACTCCACCCCAAAGTGGAAGGGAACTGGGGTATTTATCCACCAACTTCCACAGGTCATTGATAAGTGGCTGATCCCTATTCCTTGATGGGAATAAATTCCCCGACACTTCTAGTCTGTGCCTTGCGTGATCAGTGAGTTCCAGGGGGCGAACAGCTGCTGGTGCCGGTGATTAGAAATCAGGCCAGCATGCACAGAAATGCCAAGTGCCAAAGGGATGTGGGCAGGGAACCAAGAGACTTGCTACAAATGGACACTCAACCTACCCCATTTCCTGCGTAGGCAAATCGTGAGAACATTCTTAACCAACATAAAAACCTATGATGCTAGACCCTTCATAGGCACTGTCTCTAAGCCTGCCAACAATCCAGTAGTTCACCATTATCCCAATTTAACAGCCAGTGAAACTGAGGCTCAGAAGCCTGTTCAAAGTCACTGTTGCTTGGGGACCTTCTCATAACCCAAAAGACACTTCAGGATTTTGAGAAATCTTCCAGTCAAAAGTTTGCTCTCAAGTATGAGTAACATTGACAGTAACAGTGATATGAGCAACTCTTTGCCTCTAAAAATAGCTTCCTCTACCTACCACCACCCCGGAAAACACATTTCCCTGCATCTCCAGTTTTATGGTTCCAAAACTCTTATTGTAACAAGTTCCTCCACTACATGTAATCACATACAGATATGGCAGCTTCAGCTACTTTTCAAGCCCTGGAAAAATGTTCAACTCAGTAATTGTTCTCCATCTCCCACTGAGAACAGATTTGAGAAAGAAAAGGTTCATTTCTGAGGCAGCAGTGTAATCTTTAACCTGATTCTAACCATCTGGAAGAGAAACTGCCTACCTCACCATAGAGGCCAAAAAGACTTGGGTGGTATTGAATCAGGCATGTGAGATCTGAGCCCTGGTGAGAGAGAATGAAAATGTCCAGAGGTGCAGGGCCTAGGCCTGGGGACAGCAAGAAGAGGTCTTCCTACCCCTTCAAGACACTCATTCTTTACCCAGGCAGCTTTAAGTATTTAAGAAAGTATTTATTCCATTCAACTCAGTAGGCTTCTATTGACTGAAGCCTAAACACAGCATGCAAACACAGGAAGTAAAGAGGCATAGAGGGAGAAAACACACAAGAGACAGGGGAACCAAGCTTGAGCCATCACTTCCCGCTGAATATACTTCTAGAGTCTTAACTGGGTCATTAATGGGTCGAATGACTGCAGAATGGACGTATTTTAACAAAACACCCATTTCCTTTTCTCTGCAGGGAGAGACTGAATGATCAACCACCCAGGACCGAACCATCTGTTGCCAATCAATACACATCGATGGGGTCACCAAACATCCCCTCCCATAATGCACCTGCAGAGTGCTATTTCTCTTCTTCTCCCCTTTGGAACAATTCCTTATGCAGCTTTTTTTTATTATTATTATTTCATCCTATTTATTTTCACTTCTTTCCCAGGGCAACACTCCCTCTAGTGTCTGTGGAGGGATCTCAGGCTCCATTCTTGGTGCCTAGGGTGTAGGCGGGAAGGGAATACAAGCCTGATCTCCAGGAGGAGAAATCGCTACAAAATAACTAGTGGTTTGGGCAGTGTGATATTCCTGGGAAAGAGGCTGCAGATATTCTGCAGATGGTCTAGTCATGGACATTCCCACTTCCCACCAGGCACGAAGCGAGAGAACCAGCCGATCAAGAGTAGGGGCAAAGCTTGAACAGCAAGGTCCCTCCTATGGCTTCCATGCAGATGAGTCTTTGGCCCTGCGGGCTCTATTTGCCACCCAGACCCAGCCATCCACTGTTCTCCTACTTTCTTGAAGCTACGCATCTCACTCACTTCCTTCAAGAAGTCTTCCGAGGTTAGCTGTGCGGTCTAGTTACGGATGCTCAAGCCAAGAGAGGCTACTCTTCACCTGTCTGGGCACCCACCTTAACCCTTCAATGAAATCCCCCCAAAATGTCCAACATATAAGCTATTCATTAGTGTGATCTTTAACCTTGTTCTAACTATATGATTCTAACCATTTCTATTACAAACTCTGAAAATGAATTTGAAAGGCCCCAGACATTCGCTTCTCTATCTCTTCCACTGTCTATCTCAGCGAAACACAGAGAGACATCACAGAGACTTATCTGCCTGAGGACCCCAACAGGAAGTGCCTGAAGTGAGCATCTTCCTGAGGGTTCTGGCCAAGGTTTTGCCATCAGCTCACTGGAAAACCTGTAGCAAGTATCTCCTTCCTCCACTTCAGTGCTTCCATCTGAAAAGGAAGGGAAAGCCGTTTCCAATATAAAAATAACAACCAAAGCAAACGAAAGGACCTGGAGGGCTTACCACAACTCTTACACCTCCTTTCAGCACTTTGCCATGTACATGATCTCACTGAATCCTTCCAACATAGCCCAAGATGAAGGGTACTATTATTACCGCTCTCTTTTTATAAATGAACAGTGAAGAAAGGATAACAACTTACCAGATGTTCCACAGCTATTAAGAGACAGAGGCAAGATTTGAACCTAGGCACCTGGTTCCAGAACCCATGCTGCTATTTACTATACAGCTGCTCCCAAGAAGTTCTGAAGAAGACTGCATTCCTGAGGAATACAATCCACAAGTATGAATCCACACCCAGACCCCAGGTAATCCCACAATCTACAGCCTAACAGGGTCTTTGACTGCCCTATATAGCTCTATTTCCAGCTTTTCCCCTAAACTAGGTTCTCTTCCCATGGGTGCCAAGTGACAGAGGCCCGTTACTAGCCCCACTGTGCTCCAAGTTCCTCCCATCTCAACCCAGTGGAAATGATTTCCTCTGCTCCCCAGCAAGGAGTTAATAGCAGAAAGCTATTTGTGCAATCCTGAAGTTCTTAGACTCCATTACTTTCCCCAAATTTACTACAGCGCATTTATTAGTATACTCTAAAGAAAAGCATTTCCATAAATAATTAAACCCCAACCACACTGATCAAAATAAATGAGCAAAATGTGCCTGGTGATGCAATCAGGCTTGATTTCACTCACTAACTCGAATAACGAAGTGATTCACAAGAGGCCCCCATTAACAACATTTAGTAAGATACAGCTTGTCCGACACTGAGGAGCTTGGTATTGATGATGTGCAGATACCTCCGTGGGTGGGCAGGGTAGATGTAGGACACAGCCAGGGAACCAGAGGGTCGAACCTAATCCTGAGCCTCTTTAGTTAGCCTCATGCACATTTGTCCCAGGCTTCAGTCTATCCCACCTATAAAATGGGCAGCATCCTACCTCACCTGAGTGAAAATGCATAAGTCCTCTTGGAAGAAGATGGTCCATAAACCCCAGGAGAAAGTAGAAATCTGGGAGTGAGTAAGGGATGGCTATACAGAGAAAAGGAACAGTAGAGTCCAGACCATAGGATGTCATCTTTCTGTCTGAGCCTCACACCCCTCATCTCTATGCAGAATGAATTGATGAAGACAATTACCCATGTGCACTTCTAACCTTGACATTCTGTGAGTCTCAATGCCATCGTATCTCCCCCAGGGACCCTCTCTCCTGAGCTCATAGACTGAAATGACTGCTTGACAATTAACTACACACCGCCCCATGGCTTCTATCTTGGTGTCATGTGTTATTTAACTTTACTGATAGCAGTCTCATATCCAAAGCATACTGGAAGGACCCTGAGACAAATGCTGTCCTATCCTTGTTTGTCTCTCCCTCCATCCCACCCCTACCAGCCCCACAGTGCCCAGAACACTGCCACACACATAGGAAACACTCAGCAAATGGCTGAATATCTTCTGTAACTCTATCTGACCTCTGATGTCCCAGTGGAAGGAGCCAGGGTTACTGTCTAGTCTCTATTCCTATCTTCTTACTAAGTGACATAGGGGTACCTCCAAATCTTGTGCTAAAATTCATATATGAAATAATCAACCAGGTATATAAACTCAGTGCTATTAAGAGACAGTGTTAGCCTGTCCTTTCCGCAGAGCTAAGGTATTGCCTGGTTCCCTGAAGTCAGTTCAGTGAGTACGTAATGAGCCATGGGACAAGGCCTGTGCCACATGCCAGGAGGAGAAGAGCAAACGTCATGCTGCAGGGTGGGGGAAGTGTGGCTGTAATTATTTCATCCCTCACCCCTCATCCCTCACTTTGAAAACACTTACAAAATAATACACAATTAAAATAAGCAAGTACTCAACTAAATCATGATCATATGTGTGGTGCTTTCTTTAAATTCTCCAACCAGGAAAAAAGGAAACAAATGCTCCTAAGGAAAGTTCTAAAAGACACTGCATTTGAATCTAGAGCAGAGCCATGAATAACAGGTGCCTCTCAATAGAGGAGGAAGGGTGATCCAAGTGGAGAAGACCTCAAGGGCAAAGGCTGAGTCAGTGGGGCTTGGGACAAGGAAGGCGCTCCCGTGGTTAGAGTGAAGGAACCCATTAGGAAAGAGTCGAACAGAGAGGTAGAGAATTAGACCCAGGCCACAGGCAGTGAAGGGCCCTGGATACCAGGCTAAAGGGCTCTGTATTTAAATCCAAAAAGGTGAAGGCACTTGAGCTGGAAGGTAGACATGCTTGCTGAAATACTCCTGGTTATAGTAAACTGTCAAGTGATGGAGAATCTGAGAATGTAATCACTGACATCCCAAGGGGCAAACACTCCTAATTCCTTCGTAGCTTCTGCTCAAGAAGACTTGAGGCTGTCAGTCTTCACACACTTGGTGGAACATGGCTGAATCTCTCTTGCATGGGAGGTAGACCCTCTCATCTTCACTCAATGCAGGCAAAACCAGAGCACCATGCAGACCCTTCTCTCCTCCACCCCCTACACCAGGGGGTGAGCATGGCTAGCCAGCTTCCACTCCCCCATGCTGGTTCCACCCACCCAAAGTGCCAGGCTGATGCTCACATCCCCTATTTTCCACCTCCAGCTCTGTAAGACCCCTTTTCTCCCAAACTTGCTGAAAAATTATCCTTCAACATTTTCTCTCTATAAGGAAAGTATCTCAAGCCTGCCAAGAGGCCAAAGAAAGCAGGAAATCAACATGTAAATCAAGCCGCCAGGCCTCAAATGTACCTAGCCTTGGATAAAGCCCTGGCGTATCTCCCTATCTCCACTGGTCTGGCTTCGTCGCACCTCTCTGCTCCTTAAGGGATGACTCACCCATCATCTAGTTCCAAGATTTCCCAGTGACAATAACAGATTTACACAGCCCAAGGAAAGAGTAGTTCTCCCTTGTGCCCCCTGAGCCTTCTTGCCACTAGAGCCACACCCACCCCCCTTCTCTTAAATCCAACACATTAGGGGAAGCCACTTCCCAGCACTCCTTCTTTGCCAACTATGAAGCAAGTTCCAACCACTGCATTTCTGCAATCATTAAATCAGGCCTCCCAATTAAGGAGTTTGCAAATTCTGCTCACCTTGGAAATCACTGCAGGATCTGAGAAGCAAATCACACGCTGTAACCCAGCCATCAGAAGAAACACAAATAGATACAAATAGCCTCATGTGCAGCCCCCTCCCCTCGCCATCCCTACCCCCAGGCCAACAGTGACCAGGAGCAATTAGTGCTGTTTTGTCCCAGGGCTTCTCCCAGCTCCATCTCAAAGGAGAGGCTCCCCTTGTAATATTAATTAAAAACAGATTCTTTTTGGCAAAGAACGGCTTTGGTGGCAGGCTTCTTTATTAAGCCTCTGAGAAGGCAAAATGCATTAAGATATTGTGACATGAGGACTGTGAGCAGGGACGATGAAGAAGAGACAATCCAGCCAAAAGCTATTTGAAAAACTGTTTGAGAGCCACAATTAGCTGCTCCAGTGAGTGAAATACAATTAATCTGATCAAAGCTGTCACTATTTTACACATTAGGAGTAAATATTTTAGAACACAGTCCAGCTGAATTAGTTGAAGGTATGAAATCCCACCTGGGAACATCTGTGTGCTCCACCTCCTCACGTGCTAGGGAAGGGTGATCCGGAGAGGACCCGGAATTATCAGCATCCCCTGCTTGTCTTCACCAAGGTGCATTGTTGAGCACATTAGTTGAAAACTATCTGGCAAGTCATTCCAACCAGACACACACTGCAGGGGAGCAGCCTGCAAATCGCTCTCCACTGCCAGTGAGCTGCTGGCAAGGGAGGGGGGTCATCCAAGGGAGAATGCAGCATTCTCAACTCAGCACCAGGAAGGGGGATCCCTGGCCAGAGTTACTCCAAGGAGGAGGAGGCATGGAGAAACGGACTGTCGCCTTCACAACTTTCCAGTCTCCGGAGCCATTTGCTTTGCCAATTCATGGAGCAAGCAGAAGGCATCTTCCTTCACTGGAAGAAGAGCAGAATGATGTGTTTTTTTTTTCTTTTTCCCTACAAAACCTGGAAAGGAGCTCCCTCCCTACAAGCTCCCTCCAGGTGTTTACGAAACACTCCCTTGCCCATTAATCACCAGGAACCCAGCGGGAGACTGCCAGAGACAGAGGGAGGCAAGTGACCTTCTAGACTAGAGGCTCCAAGCCCAGGTCCCCTCACCTCTCACCGGAACCCCTGGCAGGGTAGTAACAGTCAGAGAGGGACCCCGACTCCAGCCCCTTCTTGACAGCTTCTGGCTCAAGCCTTCTGGGTACATCCTCCTTTGACCCCCCCCCCAACCCTACCCAAGCTATCTGACCACAATCCTCAAACCAAAGTGAATCCATGACCCCAGTCTTGGACAAGGATCTCCCTCTGGCCCCTGACGCCCCCAGGCACACTGGGACAAATGGAGCAGACTATGCCCAGCTCTGCATGCCTGACAGCAGAATGTCAGAGTGGACTTTGATTTGAGTTATATGGGCTCACTGAAAACACTCCCCCAAAGGGAATTCAAGTCAAGGAATGAGGTCTACCAAAGGCACCCGGAAAGAGGCCAGGAAACCCCAATGTGTTCACAATTAAGCTGGTGGCCTTCCCAGAAAAGACATGTTTAGTACTTTGGAAGTCAGAAGAGAAGAGGAAACTCTCTTTTCATGCCAAACAAGCCTAGTGCTAGGACATCTCCCTCCACCTTGAAACCAATGATGAGGGAAGCTTCCAGAAAGTTCATCATCCTCATCGCTCCTCCCCTGGCTTTTATTTATAGCATCTTCTTTTGCTGTCTTCAGGAAAGGTGGACAGGGAACAAAACCAATCTGGTCATGTTGCAGACACTGGTTTCCCTGTTCCTCTCACAGGGGTGTTTCCTTAAAGCCCCTCCAAGACAGGGCCATGTGAACATGTTCCCCCTCTTCCCTCAGAGCAGCACAGACCTGATCTTCAATAAAGCTTTTTCTGCAGATACTGCCTGCACAGCATGGTCAGAAGAGGCAGTCCCTCTCCGCCAGAAAGGACAGGGCAACAGGACAGGGTCCCTACACCCACATGCGTTGCCTTGTCCTTTGCTTGGACACTTAAGACTGGCCAAGAACACAACCAGTAAGCATCCTGAGGGCTATTCCTGAATTGCCTAAATCTCTCTGCTGTTCCTAAGGGCTCCAGGGCCAACTGGTCCACCCCCCAGGTGCTTCTGCCCCTCTTTCACTGAGAAGCCATTTCTGGGGGGGGAGGACTAGGGCTAGACTTGCCCCCTCACTTCCTCTGCTTAACATCTGCATGGAAAGTGGACACAGAAGCCCATGCACATGTTACTGTTTGCAAAAAGCCTCCTCTCTAAAGTCCCATGGATAAGTCAACACATGAAAAAATAATTGGTAAAATAAAAGCACAGACAGAAGAAAACTCCTTAGGCAGAGTGAATTTATATTGTCCACATGTGACAGTAATAACGTTATAGATATGTGAGGACAGTACCTCCTCCTAGAGTCACTTCCACACATCATCTTCATCCTTCTCACCCAGTATGAACGTGAACACACACACACACACACACACTCCTCATCATCAAACTAAAACGAAGTTGAGATTCACATCCCCTGTCAGAGAATTACCTCTCCCTCTCTCCTACTCTCCTCTGGGGACTTGCAAGTCTTCTATCACCCATCCCTGCCAAGGCACGCCATACCCACCCCCTCCCTGCCCAGAGTGGTGCACTGCAAAGCCATGGAGGTCTTCATTGGAGGCAGATGAAGCTAGCCACCGTGACGCTGGGGAGCCGGACCGCGCACATCCTTCCACCCCAGCATCTGTATCCGGCGTGGGCTGCCTGTTCTGTGCTGTGTGTCATCAAGAACCAGGAATTCTGCATCAGCAGAGCCAATGTGCTACGCGCTGAGGACTCCTGGCTTTCCTGTTATTCACTCCTTACTTACCCCTGTACCACCCCCAGGCCCCTTTAAAATAAGGCCAGAATTTTCCAGGGAAATCTTTAATGCCAGTCATAAAGAGAAACACAAAGGGGAGGGGCGGTGCTTTCCGATCAAATGAGTTCCCCGAAGCTGCCTATACAGACATCCATCATCCTCCAGACTCTGCTCAACTCCGGGTTCTGATTTGATCCGGAGAGTCCGAGAAGCGGACAGGATTTTTGCAAGACTGGCTGGAAGTAGGGGACCGTGGACCGGAGGGGAGTGGGGTAGATCGCGGGAGGCCGCCCACCACCACCACCTCCGCCAGAGATCGCGTGCCCAGCCGTTTCTTGGCGTGGCGGCGAGGCGCTCAGCCCCGGCGGGCGGCGCGTTCCGAGGGCGGCAGGAGCGGCCCCGGCCGGCAGTGCTAGGAGCCCAACGCCGGGCCGCCAGGGCGCCGGGGCCGCGGGAGTGGACTCAAGGGCGCCACCTGTCGGTACAGTTGCTCTCAGGGGGAACCCGGCCGCGGAAAGAAAGCAGGTGGAGAGGTGTGCAGAAAGCACAAGGACCCAACTCCACTCCCCGAGCGGTTTGTGATGCGGCACGCAGAGGCCGAGGCGAGTTATTCTGCTCAGAGACTTAGGTATTCTTGTGCATGCGTAAGAGTGAGGGGTGCGGAATGGGTGCTAAATTTCACTTCGCGGTTTAAACTTTTTAGTGCCTCTGCTGTAGTTTTCCACGCAGCTGTCTGGGTTTTGAAGGGGGACTCAGTGTGACCTGAAGGCCCGCGCTCGGGCGGACTAGGCTCAGCCTCCCCCCGGGCTGGAAGAAAGCGCGCCTGGAGCAGAGAGCAGCGACCCTAAGGCCGGCCGGAGTCTGGAAGTCCGAGGGGCCTCCAGCTCCCGGGTTCCCTTTCGCTTGACTGGAGGGGAGAAGGGGAGAGGCTTGGCAGTGGCAGGCATCCCTCAGTTCGCCGATTCAGGCCGCGCGTCCTCACCCACGAGTTCAAGCGCTCGACAGGAAAACTGACTCTGCCAGCCGAGTACCAGGGAAAGGGAGCACAGATCCCTCCCCTGCTCATCTTGAAGACACTTCTTCCCCCTCTCCTCTCCGGGCGGCCCCAAACCTAGGGTCTCTAGCAAACAAACGTACACACCATCTTACAACAAACTCCGCTAACCTGTTGGGGGCGTGGGGGAAGCCAGATGAACCTGTTCTCTCTACAAGTCAGGGCGCCCTCGCCTCTGCCTCAACCCTCGAGCAACTATCTGTCCTCCGTTCCCGCCCTCCATTCTACCCTGCTGTCAGGAGACACACAGATCCGCCGCGGGGCGGGTACTCACGCTGCTGTTGTGTCCCGACCAGTGCACCATGGCTTGATTGTGGGCTGAGTCCCCGGTCAGCGCGAAAGAGGTGCTGGGCAGCCGGAGCTCTTCGGCCGCCGCCCCCCCGGCCCGCGGCGCCTTCACATCCTCCCGGAGACCCTTGGCCAGAGGGGGGCTTCCTTTGGAACCATCGGCCAAGGCTGTAGCCCAGGCGTCCCCGCGTTCCAGGGCACTGGGGGGCAGCGCCCGGCGACTCCTCCTCGCACCACCAGGCTTGCCCGGAGCCGGGATGCCTTGTCCCCACCGTGCGTCTACCGGCGACGGTCCCCTGGCTTCTTCCTGCTTCTTTCCAACGCTGCCGCTGCCGCTGCCGCCGCCTGGCTGGGGCAGAGGCTCTGGTCCGGCCCGAAGCCCCAGTGCGGCGCCTCTCCGAGCTGTCACCAGCTCCTCCGGCCACTGGCTTACCACTGTCCGCGGGAAGAGAGGAAGAAGCGCCGGCGGCCGAGAAGCCGGGGCCGCCGGGCGTCCAGAACCGCGCGTCGCGCCCCAAGTGATCTCGGCGCCAGCCAGGACCCACGTCGACAGGAGCAGGAGCCCCGTCCCGGCGAGAGGCGCCCCGGGCCAGCCTGCGGGTCGCTCGGTGCGCGCTGCCTCCATCCCGCTGCGGCTGCCACGGCTCGGGCTGCCGAGAGTGTGGCGTCCGCCGAGGTGCGGGTCCGGAGCGGGGGGTGTGCGCGCGCCGGCGAGCCAGAGAGCGAGTGTATGTCGGGGGGGAGTGGGGAGGGGGCGGCCGGGAAGGAGGTGGCTCGGGCTGGCGCGCCTCGCGGGTCCTCTCCACTCTTCCCTCCTCGCTCTCGATCGCTCGCTCTGTCGTCCAAAGGGTGATTCCAAAACCCAAGAAAAATTAATAAATGCCCTCTCGGTGCTTCTTCCCTCTTAAAATAAGCCCCCCCCCAAAAAAAATCTTCCTCACCGAGCTCCTCCAGAAATTTTGTTAAAAGGAGTGTTCGAAGATAATGAGAAAAATCCTCTTTTAAAACATGAAAATCAAGCCGGATCCAGGAGGAGGGGCTGACGACGGACCCCAATCCAGAGTCTCTCCTAAATCCAGCCTCCAACCTGCTCCCGCTGAAGAGTTGGGAGCTTCTTCTGGCCGCGTTTGGGAGGTTACTCTTTGGGCCTGTTGTGGGGAACGGGAGATGGCGTGCAGGGAGGGTGTGGGGTCTCGAGGGAGGAGGAGGAGGAGTAAAGTGTGTACAGCGCCAACAGTTCGGGTTCGGAAGCCGAAAAGGGAGACGAGAGCCTTCGCGTGGGGAGGCACCGCGCGGAAGCCGAGCGCGGGATGGACCCGGGACTCTGCTGGCGGCTCCCGGGCCCGCCCCTCCCGCCGTCCCCCCGCCCCTCACGGCTTGCGCCCCCGCCCGGTGCGGGGGCGCGGGGACTGCGTGCGTGCGCGTGCGTGCGCGCGGGCAGGAGAGGGTGAAGCGAGTGGTGCTCCAGGGGCTGGCTGGCGGGCGGGAGGACGCCGCCGGGTGGGGGCACCTGGCAGAGGCCGGGGCTGGTTCCGTATGCGGGGGCGCGCGGCTCCGTGCGTGCGCGTTTGCACGCGTCTGAGTGCGTGTTAGTGTGAGCCTCAGGGTGTGGGGCAGGGAGGGGTCCGCTCGGGCCACGGGCGCGCGCCGATCACGCACGGGCTGTATTTGCATTTCCTGGGGCTGTGAGTCCTCAGAAAGGCAATGTTGAGAGCAAGGCAGGCCGCCCTAGAGAGCCCCCTCCTCCTGGCGCCCCGCGGACCCATACTACCCCACGGCCCGCGGGTGTAACCTGGTTATTCCTTAAGCCTCCTGAGGGCGAGGGGAGAGAAAAAGGAGGCGCCGGCCGCAGGGTCAGCGGTTTGCCAGCTCTCCCCGATCCAGGGCTGTCTTTCCTGGGACCTCTGGTCGGAGCTTAGAAAAGACAGTGGCGATCGTTCGTTCCCACGGCGGCGGGGAGTGCATATCCAGCCCCCATCTTCTAGCCTGGGATTGAGGTCGTGCCCTCACTCTTCCTAGATTCGTTTCTGAGCGGGCTCAGTTATTCCTTCAAAGCGTTGACTGCCAGTGAGAGGGCCCCCGGCACAGCGCAGCACGGGTTTATCAGCCACCTTCCGCCCCGTACCCAGCACCCGGTACCCGCCGCAGAAGCGCAGCCTGGGCACGTGGGAAGCAATCTGGGCTAGGACCCTTGGAGCCCTGTAGGAAAAAAGAGACTTCGGAGAGATGGCAGCTAAACTCGAGGACGAGGAGATGTGGTTTACAGGCCCCGGCACATAGTGCCGCCCGCTGCCTCCGGGAAGCTCCCGTGATCTCTAGCTGTTGGAAAGGCGAGAAGCGCGGAGCTGTAGGAAGGATTATTTAAAAAAAAAAAAGAGTAGGATGGAGAGAGAGGGCTTGCAGAGCGTGACAGCCTAAGGCCCTTCCTCTCCTCCTCGGGATTAGAGGAAAAGTTCTTTTGTGGGTGATGGTTAAAGCATAGCCAGAGGAAGGGAAGGCGAGAGAAGAGAAAGGGGGGGTGAAGGTAAGAAAAGGGAACGGAGGGGAGGAGAAAAAAGGGAAAAGGGAGAAGAGAGGAAAAATGAGGTGGAGGAAGGAAGGCGAGAGAAAAGAAGAGGCTCTTGAAGGGAAAGGCGAAAGAAAAGAAGAAGCGAAAGAGCGTCAGGGAGGACCAAGAGGGATGGATGAGACAGAGGCCGCCTGGGTAATCTGAGCCGGCCACGGAGGGTGGCAACTGGCGGTTCCCGGGAGCCCCCATTGGCGAACAAGCTTTTCCAACCGGAGCTCAACTCGGAAATTGGGAACCGAGGAGGATGGGCCCGAGAACCAAGCCAGAGACAGCCCAGAATGAGGCGGGTCTTGGAGTCGGGCTTTCGGAAGACCGCCGGCGGCGGAACACCCCAAGTAAAGTTGTCGCACGGAAGGCTGAAGGGGGCGCGGGATCGGCGTTGGATGGGAGCCGGCCATCCGCGGGTTCCCAGCGCCCCTGCCGGGGAAGGCCGGGCGCTGCAGCCTGAGCCCAAGCTGGGGATTCAGGAGGGAAGCGAGGCCTCTCCTTTGCGTGGATTCTGGGCAGAAAGAAGTGTTAGATGTCAGAGTAGATTTGGTCTGGGCTTTCAGGCAAACCTTCTGGAGTGGTCGTTCACAGAGCCCGGGAGCTGGAGGCCTCCCAAGCCCCAGGCCCACAGGGGAGGTGTGCTGTCCAAGCTCATGCGGGACAGTTGGCTGCAGGAGCAAGGCTGGAAGCTCCCTGCTCCCTCTCCCATCTGACCCGGACCTGGACAAAGCCTGCGGAAAGGTCGGATCCTCAAGGTGGACTTTGGGAGATGTGGCTCTTTAGTATTTGTTTGGGGGAAAAAAAATGGGTGAAAGACTAACAGATGTGGTACATTCACACGCCTGCCCCCAATTCATCCTCCTGGTCTTGTTTTATCAACTATAGTTCCTCCTTCTATCTTCACTCTCTCCCTCCTTCACCCCTTGCCTAACAATCCTTGCCCTCAGCCCTGTGCTGGCTCTCCCTTCCCACCCTCCCAGTCCCCACCAGCCTTCTCTAGTGTGCAAACCTACCTTCCTGGCCGGCCACTCCCTGTTGGACATTTGGCTAGCTAACATTTGCCTTCAGGTGATTCATCAAAGCCTTACTCCCAACAAACACCACCTGGTGGCTTCCTTGAGACAGCCTGGCCAACACCCTCCACTTTCTGCTTTTGTAAACGTGTTCCATCTGGAAAGATCTCCTTTGGTCTATGTAGTACCAGGACCTCCTGGGTCCTCCATGACTAGCCTCAGTCAAGCTCAGCCAACCTCTCTTCTCCTGCTCACATCTTAAACTCTGAGCCCTATCCTCCATCATGATCCCAGTTTCCTGTGCTTCATTCTCATTCCGCCCTCCCTCTGTGAGTGAAATCAAAGCTCTCACCCATTTCGCTGCTTCATCTGTCACCTCTTGCTTGCTGACTCCTGAATCTACTCTCTTTTCTCTCTGGAACTTCTCATCTGAATTCCCCATTGCTTCCTACTCATGCAGATCCACACTAAAACCCATAAGCATCAAGTTCTAAAAACCATCCTCCTCCTCTTCTCCATCACCCAGATGAGACACTTAACATACAACCCTGTTTCCTCTCTCTTTCTAATCCCCACATTCAGAAAAATCATTGCCAAGTCCTATTTTCAAAGCCTTTTACCTGTTGTCTCCTGTTTATTCCCAGAGTCACTGCCTTAGATCTGACCCTCATCCTCCCTTGTCTTAGAGTTTTACTCTAACTTCCTGTCTTCTCCTGGTCTTCAGTTCTTTCTTTCCTCAAGCCAGCCTCAATCCAATAAAAATAAAAAGTCAGCTACATAGGTAGGTTTAAATTTTCTAGTAGCTTCATTAAAAATTAAAAAGAAACTAATGAAATTAATTTTAATATACTTTCTTGAGTTGAATATATCCAAAATATTTTGATTTCACCTCATATTCAACATAAAAATTATTGAAATATTTTTATGTATTTTTGTACTAGGTCTTAAAAATCCAGTGTATATTTTACACTTACATTTCAACTGCTAGCTACACTTCAAGAGCTCAATAACCACATATGACTAGTGGCTACTGTTTCAGGCCTCATAGTTCCATAGAAGGCCCCCCTTTTAAAAAAAAAAAAATGTATTTGTCAGATAGAGAGAGAGCACAGGCAGGGGGAGCAGCAGGCAAAGGGAGAAGCATGCTCCCTGCTGAGCAAGGAGCCTGATGCGAAACTAGATCCCAGGACACTGGGATCAGAACCTCAGCCAAAGGCACATATTTAATGAAATGAGCCACCCAGGTGTCCCCATAGATGCCTTTTAAAACTTAAGGAAGATTATGTCATGTATTGCCCTCCTCAAAATTCTTCATGACCAACCATTGTCCATAAAATCCAAGCTTCTCAGAATGGTGTAAAGGCTCTGTACACTGCCTTACGTCCATGAACCTTCTTACCATACTCCTGAAGTCTGTAATCTGCCCTCTTCCACAACTGCCATCATGGTCTGCTCTAAATGCCAGCTCTTCCATGAAGTCTGCCCCCACTATCCCATGTAACTGATACTGAATCCATTATTGTCACCTCTACCATCTTCATCCTGGTCACCAAATTGTACTGCTATAAGATGGGAGCTGTCTGGTATCTATTAGGAATTTAAAAGCGAGGCCAGGGTTAGAAGGGACTGTCATTTCCCTTGCTGGCATAATGCCTACTTCAGCTGGGAAAGCCATGTTGGGAGCCAGGATTAGCCCTCACACCCCTGTCCAATGGAGAGAGCAAAGAAGGCCCTCCCAAGAATGCATTTTCCCTCCAGGCTCCTGTCCCTGTTACAGCTGCAGAAAGCAAACACTATCTTGTAAGTTACCCATGAGATTACACTGTTGCCACCCCTAATATGAATTCTTTCTTCAGTTGTTTTTTTTTTTAAACCATCCTAATGAAATAACACTTTGGGATACTATTCTTCTTCCTTACATCACAAATACATTCTCATTCATATTAATTTTCTCCCTGTCTCTCTCTCTCTCTCTTCCTCCCTCCCTCACTCCCTCCCTCTTTCCCTGATGCACCCCCCCCAACCATTTAATATTTTAACAGATCTTGCCATCAGCACCCAGGGCCAGCACATAAAGAGAAGCATTACAATTATGCTTGTTTCTCATATTTTATAACATGTTCAGTGCTCCTTATATGAGGATCGAAAGACAAATTCTTCATAAAACTTAGAGCAGGAAAAAGTGTATTTCTCCTGTGAAACTGACATCCTTTTTCAATGGCTTTCTTAAAGTGGCTTTGTTGTCTCACTTTGTCTTCCTCTTGTCTCCACAGTCTAGCTGAGTACCAAGTTCACTTGCTCTAAGTGTCTTCAGAACAAGATCTTTATCCTCTGTTCCCCTTTTACTAAATACTGTTCACTTTTATTGTTTGATACTCTTTGGTCTTACTATATCTGTGCAGTGTTGATAAGCCACTGCACATCCTTCTTGGGACTAAATAGGAAATTAATTGATTAACATCAAAACAGCAGTTCACATTGTAACTCTCTGAATTTCTACAGAGGTAAATGGTTATAAAACAAACCCTGAAATGCAGATGAAGGCAGTCAGAAGACCAGTGGAATCAGGACTTCCTACCACTGTGTGTTCATGAAGGCAGGAAGTGTCTATTTCACTAACCTCCGTACCTGCCTAGTGCCAGGCACAGCATTGACCCTCAATAGATGTGCGGTCACAGGTGAAACAGATGAGTGTAAATAATAACACTTATGCTTGCAATTTCTAGGCAGCTCTCCTTTTTAGCACATGTACAATTTCTAAAGAAGCAAAAGATCTATGATTTGATGCTCATCCTTACCCCAGGTGACAATATGCTCAGCAGTCATAGGTATAGGTAGTAACATTTTTTTTAAGATTTTATGTATCTATTTGTGACAAAGAGAAAGACCACACAAGCAGGGAGAGGAACAGAGGGAAAGGGACAAGCAGACACCCCACTGAGCATGAAGTTTGACAAGGGTCTCAATAAGGGGCTGGATCCCAGGACCTGAGCCAAAGTCAGATACTTAACCAACTGAGCCACCCAGGCGCCCAGGTACAGGAATTTATATTAAGAAGCATGGTCATTAAGAAGCTTGGTCAAAAATTAGCCTGGCCACAAAGGCACCAAAGACTTTCTGATGAGGAAAAGCAGAAGAGAAAGAGGAAAGAACGTAGGAGCAGGAAAAAACAGCATTGACACTGATGTTTAATAAGGACTTTAAGTCCCACTCTGTGGCTTCTGTGTCATTGCTTTATTGAATTCTGCCAAAGTAGGTTTCCTTGGTTCCAGTCTATAGACTGAGAAACAGAACGGTACGCAGATGAAGCTGTGATGATAAAGGCCATCATATTGATGTTAATGATAAGTGTTAACATACCCTGAGCACTAATTCCAGACTGGATATGTAATAATGAGTAATTAAGAGTCCAAACTTTGGAGCTAAATTACCTGTGTTCAAATGCCAGCCATCCCAAACCCCGCTGTGTGACCTTGGACAAATTGCTTAACCACTCTGTGCTCCCATTCCTCATCTGTAAATGGGGATGGTGAAAGTACTTATGGTACAGAGTCATAGTAAAGATTAAATAAATTAATGCCAGTTAAACAAAGTGTGGCACAGATAAAGACCTAGGTAAATTTGGCTGTAAATGGTCTTACTCTTCTTAACAGTCCTGTGGAGGTCAGTGCTTGGTCCCCATTTTACAGATGAGGAAAGCTTGATGCAGAGAGGTTGAGTTGCATAGCTTGTAGGAGACAGAAGGAGACAGGAGACAGGTTTGAATCCAGATCTGTCTGATGTTAGACCTACGTTCTTATAATGGTTTATACTATCTTCCTGCTCTGGATCATAAAATGTAACCTAGGCAATATTTACAGTCGGGTCTCTTTGGCTGTAAAGCCAGGGTTCTTTCTGCTGTCCCCATACAAGGACAAACAATAAGGACTAATGCTGGTAGCTGATACTAATGGGGCACATGGTTCCCGCAACATGCCTAGCAGTTGAGAAGAAGGTGGTGATTTAGATGGTGACATTCTTATCACGAGAATGATAAGGATGTCATCCCTAGTAAGGAAAGACAATGACACTCCTAGTAAGGAAGAAAAAAATTGTGGTTGGTGAATTCCAGGCCTGTGTTCAAGTAGCAAATTCAGACTGAAGAGGTAAAGTCAACAATGGAAACCTAACAACCTCCAGGAAAGAACACACTCATTAAGCTGCTGAAAGTCATCGACAACTTTGTCAACACTTGCCCCCTACTCACATCTCCAGAAGAAATCTATCTAATGAGGTGGGTGCAATGAAAAAGAAGGTTGGAGGAAACATGTTCTTATTTTACTCTTCTCCCCAATGACTCTAAAAGCAATGCTAAATTTCTAGAGAAAGGATGGTCCCTTCAAGACAGCATGGGAAATGAAAGCATCTGAGACCCTTGATGTTGGTAAGAGGTGAGCCAGGAGGACACACAAGTGAGCCTGGAAAGGGGCAGCTTGAGCAGTAGGAGGGGAACCCATGGACAGTGGTATTTCCTGAGTGCAAGTCTGTATAAAAGAGAAGCAAAAATGAGGAGCCTGGGTGGAGAAAGAGGGGGCAGGGATTAGCTTCCAGAGGAGCAAGAATAGCCAAGACCCTGCTGAGGCTCAGAAGAAATCCCACTGGGGAGAAGGGTGGACACCCTCAAGCTGCAGCCAGAGGAGAAGGAGACAATGTATCATGGATGCCCTGTGGCCCTCCCACCCCTGTGCTTGGACCATGACTTTTTCAGCCACCCACACTCAGAATCAGGAGCATCACGGGGGACCTAAGAAAGCTGGCAGTTCTTGGAAAATTGTTCAAACATGGCAGGAGAGCAAAGCAGGGAACTAAATATAGCCTGAAAACAAACATGTGGTTTACACCCAAGTTCAGCATTAGGAAGGTGGAAGGAAGAGGGAGTGCGCTCAGGTCACAAGAAACAGAGCCCAGAAGAGACATCTCCTGCTGAAAACCATGCAAGATTTGCCAGCACTTCTGGAAGAACCCTGGATGCTCGTGCTCCCAGGTGCAGGCTTTTCTGCAATGGGGTCTTTGCCTATGTTGCCTTTCCCCTCCCCATCTGCCTAATGTACTCTCACCCTTCCTTCAGATCTCATGTCTAGTTTTACATCCCTCAGGGAACCTCCCCTGACCTCAGAAACCCCCTATTATTAGGGTGACCATGAGCCCCAACTTTGGCTTACTTTCCCAGCCTAATTAATAACAGCACCTCCTTTCACTCTCAAAAGTGTCCCAGTTTGAGCATTAAATTTTGTGGTCACCCATCTTATTACACATTCTCCTGGGATTAGACACCTCTTCTTTAAAGCATTATTACAGTTGAATTGTTATGTGTTTACATAGAGATTTAATAAATGACTCTCTCTTCTGGAGTGCTATAAACCCCACCAGCAAAGGGGTCATACCTATTTTTTAATTAAACTTTTAATTTAGAGGTAATTGTAGATTCACATGCACTTTCAAGAAGTAACACAAAGATATCCCATGTACCCTTTGCCAAGTTCCCCTCAATGGTAACATCTTACAAAATTACAATACAGTATCAACAGTTATATTGACACTGAAACAGACAAGCTACAAGACATGTCCATCACTCAAGGATTCTTATGTTGTCATTTTATAGCCGCACCCACTTTCAACCTGTCTTAACCCCACCACCACCACTAATCTGTTCTCCATTACTGTAATTGCCATTTCAAGAATATTCTACATGGAATCATATAGCATATAACTGGCTTTTCTCACTTAGCCTGATTCTCTGGAGACTCATCCAAGTTGTTACTTGTATCAATAATTATTCTTTTTGGTTGCTGTGTAACGTTCCACAGAATGGATGTATCACAGTTGTTTAATCCACTGAAGGACATGTGAGTTGTTTCCAGTTTGGAACTCTAATGAATCAAATCACCATAAACATTCACATCCAGGTTTTTCTGTGAATATAAATCTTCACCCTTCTGGGATAAATGCCTAGGAGTACCATTGCTTGGTTCCATGGTAGTCATATATTTAGTGTTTTAACAAACTGCTACAGTGTTTTCCAGAATGGCTGTACTGTATTCCCGCCAGCAATGTGTGAGTGATCCAGTTTCTCTGAATTCCTTCCAGCATTTAGTGTTATCACCATTTTTTATTTCAAAGCCAATCTGGTTGATACATGATAAAATTTCATTGTGGCTTTAATTTACACTTCCCTAAGGCTAACATCTTCTTTTTCTATTTTTTCCTACTTTTATGTTTATTAAAAACTGGCACAAACAAAACCTGTACAAAAAGTACGTATCACTTTGCAATAGTAATCTTGAGAGACATGATCACCTAGGACGACCTCTTCCTCTACACAGACCATGTCCTCTTCCTCTTCCTGAGTCTTTTCCTGCAACAGCCTCCCTTTTCTCAGAGTTTGCCTTTGGCTCAATATCCATGAATGGTGTGTCCAGAGGTAAGCTGTCTGGCAGAATAAAATAGCGAATGTTATTTCCTCAATTACCCAGGGTTTCCAGCTGTTCTGGTTCTCTGTTCTTCAAGGTCAGTTTCACAGCTTTGAGATGCATATTCATGTTGACACCTACACTTGATTGTGCCGTGGGTCTGTGTTCCATTCTTTAATTCAGTGGTTACGGTTTTGTGACTTAATTTCATCAAGAAGCTCACTAGCTTCATCCTAGCAGAGTTGTCGATTTTTTCCGTTGCATAGTACACAAAACCATGCAACCGAGATCCCAAAGACAAGGAGTATGAATGCCCGGGAATGGAACATTTTTTAATGTACTATTTGCCAACCATATGTCCCCATATATCTCAGAAATATATCTTCATGTCCTAAACCCATTTTCTTCTTGGGTTGGTTTGTTTTTCTGTTGCACTTTGAGTGTTCTTTACATATTCTAGATATTGGTTCTTGTTGAGCATGTGGTTTAAAAATATTTTCTCTCAGTCTACAGCATGTCTTGTCATCCTCTTAACAGGATCTTTCACAGAGCAGAACGTTTAAATTGTGATGAAGCCCAGTTTATCAAAAAAAAAATTTTTTTCATAAATCATGGTTTTGAGTCAACACTTTTTGCCTAGCCCTGGGTCTTGAAGATTTCTTCCAACATTTTTTTTCTATTAATTTTAGTTTACATTTTACATTTTAGTCAATGATCCACTTAGATGTCATTTTTGTATAAAGTATGAAACAAGTTGAGGTTCACTTTTATGGCCAAAGATGTTCAATTGCTCCAGCACCATTTTTTTTTAAGATTTTATTTATTTGACAGAGAGAAACACAGCCAGAGAGGGAACACAAGCAGGGGGAGCGAGAGAGGGAGAAGCAGGCTTCCCGCTGAGCAGGAGCCCAGGTCTCCAGGATCATGACCTGAGCCGAAGGCAGTTGCTTAACCAACTGAGCCACCCAGGCGCCCCCCAGCACCATTTGTTGATAAGGTACTTTTCCTCCAATGAATTGCTTTTGTACCTTCATCAAAAATAAGTTGGGCATGTTGCTAGTCCGTGTCTGAGTTCTCTATTCTATTCCACTGACCCATCAAATGTGCCAGTACATACACATTTCATTATTGCTGCTATATATTAAGCAGCAAAAATGAGGAGCCTGGGTGGAGAAAGAGGGGGGCAGGGATTAGCTTCCAGAGGAGCAAGAATAGCCAAGAAATAAATTCAGTTAGATTTATTTCTTCTACTTTATTCCTCTTTTCAAAATTGTTTTATCTATTTTAATACTTTTGATAAAAAGCTTTAGTCTTCTAGTATAAATCTACTCTCTCCACAAAAAAAAATAAATGAATAAAAAATTTAAAAAATAAGAAAAAAATTTTAAAACTCCCTGGGATTTTGATAGAAATTATATTAACCTGTACATTAATTTGGGGAGAACTAATTTTTTAATAACATTGAGTCTTCCAATCCATGAACACAGTATGTCTCTTTGATTACTTATATCTTCTTTGATTTATCAATATTTTACAGTTTTGAACACATAATTCCCATACTATTTTGTTAGATTCCCACATAAGTATTTCATTTTTTTGAGTGATTATAAATGGTATTATTATATTTTAAATTTTGGTACCATGAATTAATTACTGGCACAGAAATATAATTGATATTTGTATGTTCATCTGTATTCTGTGAAATCACTTATTCTAGGATTATTTTTGTAAATTTCTTGGCATTTTCTATGTAGACAATTATGTCATATGCAAACAGGGACAATTTTATGTCTTCCTTTTCAATCCATATGTCTTTTGTTTGCTTTTCTTGCTTTACTGCACTAGCTTGAACTTTTAGTTGAATTCAGTTATGTTGAAGAAAAACAATAAGAGTGGACATCCTTGGAGGAAGAGCATTCAATATTTCACCATTAAGTACAATGCTCCCTATTTGCTTTTTTTTTTTAAGATTTTATTTATTTGACAGAGAGAAACACATCCAGAGAGGGAACACAAGCAGGGGGAGTGAGAGAGGGAGAAGGAGGCTTCCCGCCAAGCAGGCAGCCCAATGTGGGACTCGATCCCGGGTCTCCGTGATCATGACCTGAGCCGAAGGCAGTCGCTTAACCAACTGAGCCACCCAGGTGTCCCCCTATTTGCTTTTTGTAGCACTCTTTGTCCAGAAAGTTTCCCCCATTCCTATTATTGTTTTTATCATAAACAGGTGTTAAATTTCAATTGCTTTTTCTGCATCAATTGATATGATCAGTTGATTTTTCTTCTTTAGCCTATTAATATGGTTTGATGTTCTTATATTAAACCAATCTTACATCCCTGCAATAAACCCCACTTGGACATAATATAAAATTCATTTTATATGTTGTTGGATTTTATTTGTTAATATTTTGTTATAGATTTTTGTGTCTATATTTATAAGTGATACTGGACCATGGTGCTTTTTTTGTACTATCCATCTGGTTTTGGTATCAGGGTAATAACTAACTTCATAAAATGAATTAGGAAGTGCGTTTTTTATTTTCATTAAGTTCATTATTTTTTTTAATTTCTCTTGAGATTTCTTTGATCCATGAATTTTTTAGGAGTATGTTCTTTTAGTTTCATGGTTTTTTTTTTAGATTTTCCTAGTATCTTTCTATTATTGACATCTGGTATGATTCCATTATGTTAGAACACATTCTACATCATTTCCATTTTTTATTATTAGAATATTAAATAATTTTATTAAAATAACAAAATATGAACATATTGAGGTTTGTTTTATAGCCCAGGATATGGTCTATCTTGTACTTGAAAACAAAATATATTCTACAGTGAGCTGTTTTATAAATACTGACTAGTGTTGTTTTATAAATACTGACTAGTGTTCGACAGTGTTGTTGAGTTGTCCTTGTTGATTTTCTATCTAGTTTTATCAACTGGACAACTGAAAGGGGTGCTGAATTCTCTAATTATAATCATGCATTAGTCTGTTTCTCCCTTCAGTTCTATCAGTTTGTGCTTCACACATTTTTCAGCTTTATTGTTTGAGACTTACACATTTAAGATTGCTATATCTTCTTGTTAGGCTGACCCTTTTATCATTATAGAAGGTCTCTGACTCTGGTAATCTTCTTTGTCCTGAAGTCTACTTTCTCTGTCATTAATATAGTTAGTCTTACTTTCTTTTAATTAATGTCTTTATGATATATCTTTTCCAACCTTTCATAGTTACATTTGAAGTATGCTCCTTATAGACAGTATATATGTGGGTTATGTTTGTTAGTCCACTCTGCCTTTCTGTCTTTTATTTTGTATATTAGGCCATTTATAGTTAATGTGATATATCAGTGCCGCAGCCCAGAAGCACGGTCATTCATATGGGTTCCCTCTGCAAGGCACGGAACACCATGACCCTCCCTCGAAGTGATGGAGTTAGGCAGAGTCACGGTTATCAACGCCATGCAGCTTTGCTTTCTTTGTTCTCCCTTTCCGCTTGAATAGTTCTGAAAAACACTTTTCTCCTTATACCTACAATGATATCAAACCTTCTGCTCCTACTTTTACCTTACTTACGTCAAGCCTCAAGTTTCACCCTACCCTTTCAAAACATGATAATAGTAGTAGCTGCATTGTAACTAGCTTAGTTTAAACAATAGAAATCTCATAACCACACAACCGCATGTTCACCTCCCTGCATTTAAAGGGGAGGCAGGAAGTCCTGATAGGCCAATGATTGATAGAAACCATCTATGCAAAACGCATCATGTATGGTTGCCAGTAGGGTTAAGATTTGTCTCTAATTGATTGTTCCTTAGATTAGACTTTAACCAGAACATCCTGTGTAATAGTTGGGGTCTTCATGGGCACTATTGTCACACAAAATTGATGAATCATAACTTAAAAGAAACTTTGTGATCTAAATCGAAACTCTTTGATCTTATATGTAACGCTGTGCTATAAGGAGCCCGGAGAACAGTGTTTTCAGGAGATACACACATACACTTCAAGTCCGAACTCATTCAGAATCGCCGATGCCATCCCCACCTTCTGGGCCCGCTGGTTACTGGTTACTGGGGTTGGCTCCTGGCATATCAGTGCTTACCTCTGCCATTTTATTTTTTGTTTTCTGTTTGTTCTCTCTGTTTTTAATTTCTGTTTGGTTTTTCCTGCTTTCCTGTGAGTCACTCGAATACTAAGTTCTAGTCTGATTTCATCTATAACATTTTTTAATATATTGCTGAACAAATTTTTTAGTGCTCACTCTAGGTATTGCATTAAACATACACAATTTATTGTAATCTTTCAGTTCTTCCTTTTACCAGTTTGAGTGAAGTATAAATATCTTACTTTTCTTTTCTAATTTTTCTTTATAATTGCCTTAAATTTCCTATCCATATACTTAGAACCATATGAGACAGTGTCATAATCTTTGCTTCTGCTATCAAAAATTTTAGAAAACTCAAGAAGAAAAGGAAAGCCTATTTTATTTACCAATATTTTGGCTTACCACATTCTTCCTTCCTGATGTTTCAAAGCTCCTTCTTTTATCATTTCCTTTCTTTCTTTTTTAGGATACTTCTTACAGTCATTCATTTAGGGTAGGTCCACTGGGGAAAAATCCTTTAGTTTTTCTTCATCTGAGAATGTCTTCATTTCCCCTTAATTCTGAAGGATATTTTCACTGGCTATAGGATTCTGAGTTGGTATTGCTTTATTTTCAGCGCTTTGAAAAAATGCTATGTCACTTCTTTCTGACCTCTATGGTTTCTGATGAGAAATACATTGTCATTTGAATTATTTTCCCCTATAGGTAATGTGTCATTTCTCTCTTGCTGCTTTCAAGAGTTTTCTTTGTCTCTAATTTTCAGAAGTTTGATTGCAATGTGTCTGGCTGTGGATTTGGTTTTTTCTTTGTTTGAGGTTCACTCAGCTTCTTGAACATGTAGGTATGCCTTTTGATAAATTTGAAAAGGTTTTCAGCCATTATCTCTTTTAGCATTTTTCTTTCCCCATCGTTTTTCTCCTCTGCTTTCTGTTGCAGGGTGTGAATGTTAAATCTTTTATTACAGTCTCACAAACCCTGGAGACTTTGTTCTTTTTTATTTTTTCAATCTATTTTCTGTTGTTCAGATTGGATGATTTCGACTTTTCTATCTTCTTCAAGTTAAATTATTTTTCTGTTCCCTCTATTCTGCTATTGAATTGGTCCTCTGAGATTTTTATTTTTAGTTACAGTGTTTTTCAGTTCTGAAATTTCCATTCAGTTCTTATTTATATCTTTTATTTCCTTGCTGAAACTTTCTAGGTTTCAATTTGTTTCCAACTTGTTTTTAATTGATTATTGAAGTATTTTTATAATATCTGCTCTAAAATTGTTATCAGATAATTTTAATTTATCTGTCATCTCTCTGCTGGCATCTATTGTCTTTTTACATTCGGTGTGAGATTTCGTGGTTCTTGGTATGACAAGTGGTTCTTTTACTGAAACCCAAATATTTTGAGTATTATGTTTTGAGACTCTGGATCTTATCTGAACCTCTGCTTCAGCTGGCTTCTGATATAGCCTGGTGGGAGAAGAAAAGGGGGTGGTACCTTGGTGCTGCCAGAGAGAACTATAAGTTCACATCCCTTACTTGGCCTCCATTGGTACCTGAGGGGTGGGGCTGGGCAAGACTTGGAGCTTCCTCTTCTGCCCAAACCTCCACTGATACCTCTCTGGCTGGAAGGGTCAGGAATTTGTCTTCTGACTAGTTCCCATGTGTTCTCACTGATTCAGAAACATGGGGGAGGGGGCTGGCTTCATTACCAAAGGCAGAGGTAAAAAATCTCGACTCTCCAGCAAGCATTCTCTGGTACCACTCTAGCAGGGAGCAGCAAGGGTGCCTCATTACTGCCATATGGGGGTGGAAGCAGCTTTCACTGACCCGGGCCAACAGAGCCTTATTACCATCTAGAGCAGATGAAAGTCTTGACTTCCTCTATGGCCTTTTCTGACACTACCCCTGCAGGGATTGGAGCCCAATGTTACAACCTCAAGAAGGTAGGAATGTAGAGTCCCCATTCAACCTTTGCAGGTATGGGTAGAAGTGAGGCCAGAGTTTTTTAGTTTTTTCTGTGGTATTTGGCTGGAGTAAAGCTGTTATAGTCTTAAAGTTCTCTGTCTTTTTTTTTTTTTTATTGTTACTAAAAATTTTTTTTCCAGTGTTTGAAGATTCATTCCCCATTTCCCACACCCAGTGCTCCGCGCTTAAAGTTCTCTGTCTTACCAAACTGCACCTCTTCTAGTCCTTTGGCTAGGGAGAGCAGATTTGTATTGTTTGCATGCACGGGCATTTCCAAGTTGATGGCTTCTTCATCTCCAAGCCTGGGATACATGAGGCCAAAAAAACAAAACAAAAACAAAAACAAAACCTAAAAGTGAAATGATAATAATAATAATAATACCAAGAACCAGAAACAAAAACTGAGAAGTCACATGTTATTCCTTGGGTCCCAAGGTCTCTAACTGATTTGCATCTTCTTCCCACCTTTCAGTCTTCTTATGGTTGTTTTACATACAATGTTTAGGGATTTCGTTGTACATAACAGCAGGGGGTATGAGGAAAAGTACGCTGGCTCCATCTTCTCAGAAGCTGATGACACCTACTTTTTTGTTCATCATTGTATCTTCAACACCAAACTCAGTTCCTAGCACCTTGTAGTAGACTATATGAAGAGTTGTTTGATTGTATAAATACAACTAAAGCCACATTCTCCAGAGTTTAAGTAAGCCCTTCCCACATGTAAGCTTCTAGTGGGTCTATACTCTCCCAGGCCGTAAAGGAACCTCTTTAAGAAGTAAGTGATCATGGGACGCCTGGGTGGCTCAGTTGGTTAAACAACTGCCTTCAGCTCGGGTCATGATCCCGGAGACCCGGGATCGAGTCCCACATTGGGCTCCCTGCTCAGCGGGAAGCCTGCTTCTCCCTCTCTCACTCCCCCTGCTTGTGTTCCCTCTCTGGCTATGTTTCTCTCTGTCAAATAAAATAAAATCTTTAAAAAAAAAAAAAAAAAAGAAGTAAGTGACCATTTGTTTTCCATAGTAAGCATGTCTCTGAAGGGTTACCTGTCTGTAAAACTGAGATAATCATAGAACCCACCTTACAGGTTATGGTAAGGATTAAATAGGGAATCCACATAATTGCCTCTGTCAGATTGTAAGCTCTCAATAAATACTATTACTGTGTAAAAACCTGAATTTTTTTGTCAGTTAGATTGCATTCTTTTTACTGATTTGTCTTATCATTTTAGAGGTGATGTCACTTCATTTCTGATTCGTTTTCAACCTGACAATGGTCCCCAGTGCTTAGTTTCCCAGCCTCCCTCCCAGCCTTTGTGACATGCTATCGGTAATCTACAAATGGGCTCACTGCCTCTGCAGCCAAGGGTCTTTAGAATTCATTGAATTCTGATGTTCCTTCTTTGGTCCAGCCCTTACATCACCCTTTAATTGTTCCATTTCATAACCTCACATATTGGTGTCTTTAAATTGTGCATGTTTGGAGTTGAGCATAATTAGCTCTTCACATGCCAGCCTTCATGAAGATTTTCCATTGAGTCATCACAGGTGGCCCAGTTATAATAATATCCAGTTTTTCTGTTCATAACAATAATAATAACAGTTGCTACTTATGGAGTATTGATTATATCCCAGGACCATTTTTTGAGAGTTTGACTAGCATTTTCCTAATTCATGCTCATAAAAGAACAGGATATAAGCTGTCTTCCCATCCCCACTTGTAAAATGAGAAAACTTGAGATTTAGATTTAAGTAACTTGCCTCAGTTTAGAGGGCTGCTAAGGTCTGGAGCCAGGACTCCCACCCAGGCCTGCCTGAGATCCAGCCCAAGCACTCTTGCCTGGGAAGTGGGACCGCCTTCTTTAGCCACCACCACCACCGCACAAATCAGTGATGTTTCCCCAGAGGCTCCCTTTCCCAGAGGTAAGGCAGCTTACATCCTAAGCAAACCTGGCTCATGGAAATAAAAAATTCAAACAGGCTAACAGGAGGAGGCCTGAGTTCTGCTTAATTGACCCAGTATAGTTATTTCCATTGAATTGCTCTACATCTGGGGATGGGTATTTACTAAGCAGACTGGCCCAGTGGTTCCCTTCAGCACCTGCTTTAAGATGGAAGAAGTTAATTGCATGGAAAGTTCTCATCTAAATCACTGAGTTCCTTATTCTCACCAATGCCAGAAATGCATGTGTGTGCACACACACAGAGTGCCCTGTGCCAAAAGGCCTTTGCTAGAATATGGACTTCCCATTAGCTCAGATGCTGCTTCTGAATAACACAGCTCAGCCCATTTTGAGGCTCTCACCAGCATAGTTATTTCACACAGCTGAAACAGGGTCCTCTGCATTGCAGAGGGAAGACACGAGTGAGCGGTATGGTCTCTGGACCCCCAAAACAGACACAGCCCCCCACTTCCCCACCACCAAACCAGCAACAGGATGCAGCGAAAATGTGCTGGGCCAAAGTTGTCTTTTTTTCCTCTTTGTAAACACAGGGAGAAGATAAATTACTGCTTCTGCTAGTAACATAATTACTTTAATTAAAATTTAGGGGGTTGAAAAAGCCAATTCTGAATGTCAGATTTCCAGTGATGTGTGTTAAGCCAGGGAGAATAAAAATATGGCCCTGTAAATAACTAGCATATTGTAACTGGAGCTGTGTGCATTCTATTCACTTAGAGCTAGAACAGCAATTAGATGATAACCAGGATTCCATTCCCTTGCCTCTCCTTCATTGCACACACAGTTAGTAAGACAATGGTGGCTTTTCCCTTTCTTCATCCAAGCAATAGTCCACCTCCAAGGCCCTTCTCAAATTCTTCCTTGAACCCTTTGCTGAAGATTGTCCCACAGAGACAGATTAGTCTCACCTGTCCTAATCAGCCCTGTACTTGTTTTCTACACCATGCCTTTTCCTCTTAATTGGACTGATTTCAGCTTCATACTATAGTCTGTCATATGCAATCCTCTAATTGTGTCATGTTTCCCTAACAAGATTATAGGCTCTCAGGAGGCACTGAATGTGTCATTTGAAAGCACAGACATTTAGAGCTGAAGGGATCTCAGAGACTACACTGCACATGAAAAAACAGGTCACAGAGCTATCTGGGGACTGAGCTAGGTTCAAGATGTCTAACTCCTAGTTCCTTGTAGGTTCCAACCCCTCGCTGGCTAAGCGGCATGTCAGTTCCATCCAGTATCACCCTGGTCATGTATAATGGAAAGGGAGGGCGGGGGGAGCTTTCCTTAGGTGACCACCAATCCTTTAAGCTGCCTTCTAGGGGCTTGTCCCATTGAATAGGGTGTAAGAAGGCAGGAGACTGCTGGTCTAGAACATCATGCTTTTGGCTATCAGACCACAACATAGTTCCTCTCATTTGGCTCAGGGGGAGGGTCTACGCTCTGAAGAACAAGAGACAGGCCAGGCTGCCCCAACTTCCCTGTAACTCTCTGATCTGGCAAAGGACTGGGCTTGTCCTGAAGAAGTCTCTCTGGTCCTTCCCCTTCTCCTTTCCCATCTGAGGTTTCAGCTTCCCCAGAAGCAGACGGAGTGGTTTTCAAAGGTGGTACTTTCCAGGAATGTGGGGGAAACAAGTGAAAAAGAGAAAGAAGCCAAGGGTACAAGTTCATGAAAGTCCTGTGGAGGACAGCTTTGCCCTGATCCCTCTGCGGTGCTCTGTAGTGTAAGTTACCCCTCAGGCGTGGTCCAACCTGAGAACAGAGGGTTTGGCTCTCACAGTCTGAACTCTAGGCGTTGGCGAGAGATCAACATGGGGGGACATAAGTTGTCTTCTCTTTCTTCATATGACTGGGCAGAGCAAGCTCTAGGTGGGCAAGAGCAGGCCTCTGAAAAGCAGCCCATAGGTGCTGACTATTAGAAACTCAGGAACACTACCGGGGGGATCCATGCAGAGCACAAACATTGTCAGTAGTACTGGGACATTTTTATTCCATCAACAAAAACTTAAAAAAAACAATAATGTGGCCTTCTGTTTTCTGGTTCCATGAAGGGAGGACTTGTATGTAGTTAATTGGACCAGAGGTGGTGAGGAGCAGGTAGGATTTCCATGAAGGGGAGACCCTCAGGGCACAAGTAAAGGAATGTGGTGGGTTTTCTTTTCTTTTCTTTTCTTTTCTTTTATTTAAGATTTTATTTCTTTATTTGACAGAGAGAAACACAGCTAGAGAGGGAAGCCCAATGCGGGGCTCGATCCCAAGACTCTGGGATCCTGACCTGAGCTGAAGACAGACACTTAACAACTGAGCTACCCAGGCACCCCAGAAATGTGGTGGTTTAAGGAGGAAGGCATTCTGAGCAACACCTTGAAATACCCTCTCCTCACACTCAGCATGCACAGTGGGGTGGGAGTCACAGGAAGGCTGGACGAAAGCCTGCTAGGAACTTCCTCAGGTGCCATTACCCTCACTCACCAGGAGGAAGTGGAGCATATTGTTTAAGAACACACACTGGTTTCAACACCCAACCCAATGACTAACTAACTATAAATGAAGGGTGTGTGTGTGTGTGTGTGTGTGTGTGTGTGTGAGAGAGAGAGAGAGAGAGAGAGAGAGAGAGAGAGAGATTAAGCAAAGTTATTGAATATAGTAAGTCCTAAAATCAAAGAAAAACTTTACTTTTCCAAAGGAAACCACATTATCTCCCATCCCACATGCTCTTTAAAACCAGGCCATTTTCCCATCTAGACTTTCCCAACTAGACTTCCGAAGGGGGAGTCCTGTTCCCTTCACTCTGAATCTGGATGGACCTGAAACTCTTCTGTAACAAATAGCAGGTAAGTGGAACTGATGGGATTTCTGAGGCAAGACCAGAAAAGTTGATAGCACTGCCACCTGGTTCACTGAGAATCTTGCTTTTGAAGCCCTGAGGACACCATATTGTGAGAAAGTTCCAAACAACTCACATGGAGAGAACAAACGGAGAAGTCCTGAGTCTACATGAAGACAGAGAGACGCCAGTTGACCCTCAGCTGTCCTAATTATTCACCACAACCCAAGCCACAACTGCTCAGCTAAGTCTTCCCAAATTCTTGATCCATTAGAAACAGTGGGGGGGGGCAGGGTGGGATGAAATGATTGTTTTTTTTATTTAAGCCACTAAGTGGTTATTTGCTACACAGCAACAGACAACAGAGATGGGGCCTCATAAATACCAAGGACCTTGTCCTTCACCACAGCACTAGGATATCATCCACAGCCTTGTAGGTTCTGAAAGTGCATTTTGTGTCATTCCAGAGAGAGTGAATAACCATCTCAGGGATAGACTGTCACTAACCAAGGTCACAAGGGACTGATGTACAGCCCAGAATGCCAATTTACTACCATGCCAGAACTGCAAGGGGGTTAATGTTCTGCCCTCAGGCCAGATTATTTCTTTCATGTCAGATGTTTACTTTGGAAAGTAGATAATCAGATTGTCTGGTGAGCATAAAGTGAGAATAAGGGAAATTAGTTGTCCAACTCAAATGATCCTACATTATCAGTCAAGGGGACACATGGCGTTATCTCCATGGAAAGAACCCGCCATCTGCGGGATGCAACAGCCCAAACTTTAGGCCAAGATACCATCTCCTTCAAATGTTCTTGGATGGACACTGACGCCATTAGTCCTACTGTTTTTCTTTTTTTCAGCTTCAATATAGACCAGTTCCCTTTCGGAATGATATATCATTTCTTTAGTCCAGCAGATAGTAATAGTATCCTATGAAAAAATATTCTATAATGTTGTATAAAAATATGAGTCATATAAATTCAGGAAATACTATATCCAACAAAGCAAAAAAAGAATTCATTAGTATAGGACTTCTCAGAACCTTAACAAACATGCTAATTCATGATGCAAACCATCCAGAGGAAGATATAATAAGACAGTGGATTCTCTCACCCACACATGCCTCCCCACCAGTCCCAGATTATAGTTTGATTTATAGTTTGATTAATGTTATTTTAAAAACAGCTTCAGGGGCGCCTGGGTGGCTCAGTTGGTTGGGCGACTGCCATCGGCTCAGGTCATGATCCTGGAGACCCGGGATAGAGCCCCACATCGGGCTCCCTGCTTGGTGGGAAGCCTGCTTCTCCCTCTCTTACTCCCCCTGCTTGTGTTCCCTCTCTGGCTGTGTTTCTCTCTGTCAAATAAATAAAATCTTTAAAAAAAATACTTTAATAAAAAAAAAAAAAAACAGCTTCAATCACATTATGCCTTGAACCAGAAATCACTCTGGCCACTGAACTCATCTTTATATGTGACTTTGTTGACCCATTAGGTTGATTTTATAATTTAATTATCAGAAGATTCTTCTCATTTGTCTTCTGTCCAAATTCTCTTGAGGGGTGTTACTCTGCTGCTTTTAAAGTGTTCTAGATATGGGATGGGGGGAGCAGGGGATAAAGGGTATATACACAGTAATTCAGGGAAGGTGCTACGATAGAGAGCCAAAGCATTCTGATGCCTACTGGAAATAATGGAAATGACTTTGGAGAGAAGCAGCCTTCAAGGTGGGTTTTGAAGATAGAATAGGAGTTTGACAGGAGTTCAAAGGTTTAAAGACAGAGGTAAAGAAAAGGCACCTCAGGTTAAAGAAGGTTGAACTGAAGCCTGGAAAGAAGCAAGGAATGGAGTATTTGGGAAGTTGAGTGGAGCACATAATGGTAGAGGGATAAAGCTGGTGGTGCAGGAGGGGTCTAGAAAGTTCTATTAAAGACACTGGGCTTTATATAAAGGTGTAGGGATCCAGAGATGGGCTGTAAAAGACTGAGTATGAACAAGTTAGTCTCCCAGGAGCTGGAAAAAGAACTCTGAGACTAGTGTATGGAAGGCACTGGAAAAGTAAAATATGGGAAGTCACTTAGGAAGTTACCACAATATCCCACAGGAACATCAGCTGATGCTCAGATATATGAGGTGGCTCCGTAATGTTCTTTATATTTCTCCGTGCAAAGGAGACAGACTATTAGAACATCTGCTGTTAAGAAAAAATAATACTGAGCTCTGTGCTTGGGGCTTTTTGAAAAATCATCACCAGATCATTTCAGGCATGCAGCTTCACACAATGACAAAACAAAGAGAAAGTGCTCCTTGGTGACAGTGCATAAGCAAACCACATAAATCCAGCCCTGCTGGTAGAAGAATGGGATTCATCCCAGTTCTCGAAACAGGGAGACATGAGGATACAGCCAGACATCCCCAAGGCTAATATATAACAGTTGATGTCTCGTCTATTAATCAATACTCTGTTCTGAACTCTATCCCATATCACCAGAGGATATTCAGTTCTGTAATCCTGGGGGCCTTCTTTATGTGCTGTTCAGAATTTCCAGGGTTCTTGTACATCTTAAATTTTCAGACAAAAATCCCCTTATCTTCAGTCCTCACAATTACAACTGAGTGCTCCTGCTCTAAGCTTCTCTGGACATCTGAGGTGACAGATTCAAGTCTGAGCCCAGAGCTCTTGCAACACAATGACAAAGGGTACAGTCTCTGGTCTCCCAGGCTTCCCCCAGCTACCTCGCTCCAATCCTAACACGAGGAGTTGGCCTCTTCCCCTCACAAGACCCACAGAAGCCAGTTTTCTCCAAGGCTCAGAGAATCTCAGCTCTGCTTCCCTCTCCTGCAGCCTCTGCCCCTCCCCTCCAAAAGCCCTGATCTAGCCCAGGAGTCAGAGACTCAGCTACCTAGGAAGCCCAAAAGGTAGTGCAAAGGAATGGTGCCTCGCAGACGGAAGATGACAAGATGGCAAAGAACTCAAATCTGGGTCAGGAGGATGAGAAGGAGTGGTTGGGACTATGACCAACTAGACACACATGCCTTCTGATGGGGACACGCCCATTGCCGGCACTGCAGATGTGCCGCTGATATGGATAAAGTGCTCAATTTTCTAGAAAAATCCCTGAAATCCGGGTTTGGATATAGAATCTCTCCATTTAAAATATTTTAACAGCCATCAAACTTAAAACTCTGTACTGACGAAGCCTGTTCAGACTCTATCAGACACACATCTCTTCACTGATGTTGGCCCTGGGCTGTGCTTCTGTGAAGCACGACTGGTCTGGCGTTTTCACAAAGCCTGGGCTTTCAAAAGCAGAGGAAAAGTCTGCCGTAGCCTGGCAACACACAAGTTCCTGAGGCAGGGGAGTTCAGAGGTTTGTCTGTGTTCTATGCTCTTGGACAAGCTTTTGAAATCTATGTTGTAGCTTTAACGACAACACAAAGCACAAATTGAAATCTCGATATGGATTCCCACCACCACTGCCTTCCCAAAGCAGCCGTGGATCTGGTAAAATGCCTGTGGGTGCCCATAACCTCCCAAGGCTCCCTGGAGGAGGGAGCGTCATGGCCAACGCTGATATTCAATTAGAACACAGTAGTTTGATTGTGCCGGCTGTTAAAATATTGAAATAGAGGATTCGCTCTCTTGTCCAAAACTTCACCATCCAAAACTTTGAAACCACAGACATTCAGACAATTCGGTTCTCTTTATCTGAACTTACTACCTAAATGCACACTGTCCAGGCTCTCTACCCAAACTAAGTATTCAGAGCTTTATTTTCTTGGGCTTACCCATCAGGTGCCAATGCCCAGAGGGGGTGAGTGGAAAGGAGAGCAAGGTCTGGTGATACCTCTGAGCAGCTCCCCCATAGCGTAGCCCTGGTGAGAGGCAAATCCAGTGGGATCCTCTACAGAATAATAGAAGGGTCAGCTACTATGATGGGCCCTTGAGTTTATGGAGAATGACTCCAACCCTTCCAAAGATTCCCTTCTCAGTTGCCTTCTTGATCTCATGCCAGGCTTGGGGCTCAGGAGCCTCTGTAAGGCATGCTGCGGTCCCAACCCTACAAATATACCCACCAGCTCTTCACTCTCCAGGAATCATTCTATTAAATTCTATTAAAGAACCATTGACAACACTCACTTTCTCCCCCTACATTTCCAGTTTGGAGGGAAATCTCCACACTCCCCACTAATTCTTTAAGATATATCCCACCACGGGGCACCTGAGTGGCTCAGTCATTAAGCACCTGCCTTCGGCTCAGGTCATGATCCCAGAATTCTGGAATGGAGCCTTGCATTGGGCTCCCTGCTCAGCGGGAAGCCTGCTTCTCCCTCTCTCACTCCCCCTGCTTGTGTTCTTTCTCTTTTCCTCTGTCAAATAAATGAAATCTTAAAAAAAAAAAAAAAAAAGAGAGAGATATCACACAGTGCATCACCCTATTTTCTTCTAGTTTTCTCCTCTGAAAAATTCCTGCTATCCCTCCATTCCCACCATCCTTTAATCCCTGGTAGTCTAGTAGACCCGTGGTCAGAATCAGCAAGTATGAGTTTCCTTTTCCTCAAAGCAGAAAGGCTTCAAATCCTCTTACTACAACAAAAACAAGGACTAATAAGAAAGCTGTTAATTAGTCACATGAAAACAGCCTCGGTCTTCACATCTTGCTACAAGCAGTGTGTCCCTCATTTGCTGCTTTGGTCTCTGGTACATTCCTATCCTTTGCCTTGAAAGCTCCACTTGCCTGACTGCCTTGCTAGCTGCCTTCTGGTTTAGCCAGTGGGAGTTCATGCTGGGAGATTGGAGGGCAAAAGAGAGAAAGAAAATAAGGTATTTCCTCCCTTCTTTCTGCTTTGATTGGCATCTTCTCGTCTCTGGTTCCAGCTCACGTCAGGCAGTCTTTTTCATAGATCCAGCTCCTGGGGAGCAGCCCCTCATGCTCTAAGTCCTCCTCGATGGCCCCAGCATCCTGAATCCGATCACACCATCTCCTCCCTTTATTCCCTGCACCTTAGAGTTTGTAGAGGCTTCCTGCTTTGTTAATATGTGGGTTGCCTCATGGTCCCATTAGGCTCCTGATTTCTTCCAACGCCTTTGTAATCAATTTCTCATATTAAATTCCTCCTATTGGACTACCTAGCATGGACTGTTTTTCTGACTAGATATTGACTGTTTCAAATAGGCTATCTCCTCATCAGAGCACGAGCGTCTGGGCTCCTATTCTTGGTGGCACTTTGGGAAGGTAGAATCAGTCCACTGAGAGACGGACGGCAATGCATTAGCAGGATGTCATCCTTAAGATCCCAGCTCTGCCAGGCCACCACAATCCAGGAGCCCATCTTTTCCAATGTGTATCGTAGTCCTACTATAACATTGTTATTTTAGTTGAAAGTGAGAAATCTCATTTGTTTAAAGGTCAGATGACAGGAAGTGTTGTGTTTGCTTCCAGGAAACTCATGAGATGAAAAATAACTCACATATTCTGGAGGAAAATAAATTAGTCAAATATTAAAACCCAATTCCAATCTCTTACCAGTCATGAAGGTACAGGTTGGACCTAAAGGTCTTCATCGTGAGTATCTCTCAGTTTGGAGATTAAAAATAAACTTTTTCAGACTAAGTTTTTTATTATTCTTTCTCTTTGTCAACTGCTGGTAAAAAAAAAAAAAAAAAAAAGTGGAACTAATTAATTTCTCCAAAAAATATTTAGTTAAAAACTTGTCATGATTATGTGTTTTTCTGCTTATCCAGCATCCTTCCTGAATTCTCCTGATAATAAAATTCAGACTTTCCTCTGGAAGAAGCACTATTGCCGCACTCTCCCAACTGTCCCTTAGTAGAGCTGATTACTAAGCCCCAGGTGCCATGGGTAGTCACATGATGCAGGTAAGTCCAATTAGAATACCACATGCCCAAGGCCATGGTGATTGATTGGCTCAGGAATGGCACAGGACCTAATCCAAGCCTATCACATCAAACACAGCTAACCCTGAGACTTTCCCTTGAGCAACCAAGAAACGAGTGTCCTTTTTCTCACAGTTCAGGACTGTGAAGATGCAGACTTTGAGCTCCCACGTGGAGGGTGACTGGCTCAGAGTGAAGTCAGAGAGAAATGCACTGAGGAGAGATGAGAGAGAGAATCCAGGTCCTGCTGGCATAATCGGGATCTTTTTATCTAGCTGCATCTAAAGTTTGCCTGCTGTTGGATCGTCTATACACATTTTATGTTTTTTGGTTTAAAGACGTTTGAGTTTGATTTCTACCCCTTGTAACCAAGAGTTCTGATTACCATACCTATAACAAGTAAAGCATTGCATTAGGCACTGTGGAAGATTATAAAATGAGCAAGCTATCAGGTAGTTTACAAAGGAAAGAAACGGATCCATTAGTTGAAGCAGATGATGTAATGAGAAGAGCAGATAGAAAACACAACTAGTCCACTTCTCTGTTGTCTCCATTATTTCCAGAAAACTAATCATTCATATAGAGAGGGTAGAACAAATGTTTTTCCAGGGTTCAGAAATCTGAGATAAATGAGAAGAAAGAAGAAAGCTCAACACTGCTTTGATGAGTCCAAATTGCTTATCCCATCTGAGACACAGTGAAGTGTGCTTCCAGGACTTAAAATGAGAATGCTGAGCCACTGGAGGTGCCCTCCGAAGGACTGGGGGAGCTGCGAAGTAATCTGTATTTTTAAAAATGGATTTTATTATTTAGAGTCTAATGAGTTACATTTAATCCTTGGAAAATTAAATAGTTGGTTCTCGAACACAGAAAAATGTGTTCATTTTTCAATTAAATATTTTTTGAAGGAATTAATTAGTCCCATTTTTTTCCCACCAGCAATTGCATATGACAGAGAGAAACAACAGTAACAAAAAAACTTAATCTGAAAAAGAAGTTATTTTTAATATACAAATTGAGAGATAGCTCACGATGGGGCCTTTAGGTCCAACCCATACATTCATGAATTGTAAGAGATTGGAATCGGATTTCAGTAATTGATGAATTTCTTTTCCTCCAGAACAATAGCACAGGTTTTGTGAGCAGCTACACCAAACCACTCGAATCTCCTTTCTTTAATAAAATGATCATATGGGCATAAATGGGACCATAGCAGACATAATTAATCTAAATGGTGAAGTGGTTGGCAGTTTTTTTTCCTGTTTTTGAAAATTCATATTTTCAAATGAGGAAACAAGCCTTATGTTAGTATAGATAAAATGATTGATTATCAAAGCCAAAGAGGGTTTGATCAATGGGGTAATGAAACATAGAGAGTGGCCTCCAAAGGAATGCTATGAGGATCTATCCTATTTAAAATGATACATCAGTGATTTTCATATTACTGATTTTAAAATCATATAAGCCTGGGAGAGATGGGTTGATGAAACTGGGACTTAAAAGATCATAACAGACTATAATTATTTACCCTAAAAGCAACAAGATAACTTTTTTTTTTAAGATTTTATTTATTTATTTGACAGAGAGAAACACAGCGAGAGAGGGAACACAAGCAGGGGGAGTGAGAGAGGGAGAAGCAGGCTTCCAGCTAAGCAGAGAGCCCGATGTGGGGCTCGATCCTGGGTCTCCAGGATCATGACCTAAGCTGAAGGCAGTTGCTTAACGAATTGAGCCACCCAAGCGCCCCCCCCTTTTTTTTAAAGATAAGATAACTTTTAATAAAAAAGGGAGCCAACACTTAAGTTTAAAAACAACAACAGCAACAGAATTATACAAGTACAGAATGGAGAAGATCTGGCTTAACTGCATTTCATTCAAAAAAAGATATAGGTGATTCATAAGGAACAGTATGTCACCATCACTACAGATGATAATATAGAAATAATTCCCTGATGTGAGGAAAATCCTCATAAGATTTTCTTCAGTGGATAAAAACCAGTTTATTAAAAAAATACACATGTGCACACAGATATTAATAGATAAAAAGCTTAAAAGGTAGCAGCAGTTAATTGTCAATGGTGAAAATATAGGTGATCATATTTCCTTCTTTGTGTTGTTTCATATTTTATACATTTGCTGCAATTACTTTTTATAATAAAAATGTCGTTTTAGTTCAATACGAATCAACAATGTAACATGGCTGATAAAAACAAAAAAAGAATGCGATCTTAAGCTGCATACGGAGAATTCCTTTTCCCAGAAGAGAGATATTGATCAGTTCCCTGCACTCTGTATGGGGACAACCATATCTGGGATACTGAAGCAAGTCCTGGACATCATGTCTTAAGGGAACACTTTGACAATTTAGACTCATATGAGCTTTGGGAAGGGTACCAGTGATCTGAAGGTTAAAGACACTTGCAAGGATGGCCTGTAATGAAATAAGGTAGTGGAGATATGTTTGCTTTCATTGTAAAAATGAAGTGTTCCCATATGGAAGGAACATCCCATTTGTGGCCACAAATTCTTTGCTACTTGTGCCATTGAGAGATGGGAATCTACATCCCCTCCCTTCAAATGTAGATAGTTTCTGAGGCTGCTTTGATCAACAGAAAATGGCCAAGGGATACTATGCCCATTTCTAGGGCATTACCTGAAGAGATTGGCAGCTTCCTCTTCCTGTCTCCTGGTGAAGCCAGTGGCCTTGTGAGAAGTGTGCCTACACTATGACTACCAGGCACAAGGAAGCACACATTAGCGGTGTGGAGAGACCATGTACAGGGAGAGATGTCTGAGCAGACCCTAGCTGGTCGAGTCATCCCAGCCCGGGCACCAGTCAGGAGAGAGAGGAATCCCTTGCACAATTTCTGGCTACAACCATATGAGGGATGCCAAGCAAGAATCAGCCCACAGAGCCCATCAATCCCAGAATCACAAGAGGGGAATAGTTATTTGTAGTTACTGTGTTTGGGGATAGTCTGTTACAAAGCAGTAGAAAATCCGAATGTGCATGCTGTCTAGCTTCCCTAATATTCAGTAGGGAAAGATTAAGGATTTTCGAGCAAGAGAACTTGACTCGCCCGTCATGGTAAGTGCTCTGCTGATAGAGCACAGGATGGAGGGGTCTGTGGCCCCTGAGACAAGCTCAGGGGTGACCTGTCCGGGTCTGTAATAAGCTGATAACTCCCTCCGGTCAGGAAGACCTGACGGCAAAGATAACTAAGTTGGTTCCATCCTCAAGAACTCCCATGTGCAGGGGCGCCTGGGTGGCTCAGTTGGTTAAGCATCCGACTCTTGATTTTAGCTCAGGTTGTGATCTCAGGGTTATAAGGTAGAGCCCCGCATTGGGCTCCCCACTCAGCAGGAAGTCTGCTTGAGATTCTCCCTCTTCCTCTGCCCCTCCCTCCCCTTGTGCTTGCTCTCTCTCTCTCTCTCTCTCTCTCATAAATAAATCTTAAAATAATAAAAATACCCATGTAGAAAGGGACCAGAGGCAGAAATAGGGGGCACAAGCAAATGGAGGTGGTGTTTACTAGTGAACTTGGATTATCATCCCTTGGGCTGGTACACACACGGATCCAAGTGATGGAGCACTTGTGCCTAATTTGACGATTGTTTGCTGTCCTGGTTTCTGGCTTCTTCTCTTGGGACCACCTTCATCTCTATTTTCTCCACTTCTCTGCCCCTTTTCTCAGAGGCCCTGCTTTTCCTTCCAATTCCTTCTCGGCATGAGCCACCTGGCTTTTGGACCCAACAGACCTTGGGTCGAGAGTTCAGGGCCTCTTCTGCTCAATGCATGGGAATGAATTTCATCCCAAGAATTCTGAGTTAGTCTGGAAGGAGAGGGAAGAACTCGTTCTTCCATAGCATCCTGACCTTAGCAATGTGAAAAAGAGGAGTACCAGAACACTTCCTAGCATTTCGCCAGAAATCTATTAACTATATATATTCACATGTCTTTGATATAAATCCTCCTAGAACACTAATCCCAAGAAGACGGTGCACTTCACCACAGATCTAACCGTCTCCCTTCTGAGAGGGGCAGCTTCTTTTAGCTATGGGTCTGCCAGAAGTCATTTGTATAGGATTGGGGGAAATTACTCATCCCTGACTTTTCTCATCTGCAAAATGGGGTCTTTGGGTTGGGTGATCAGAAAACACTCCCTTCCATGTTTTTCTTTCATAATACACATACTTGTTTCACTCTGAGAATTCATCACAATATGTAAAATGTCTATTTGCTCTTTCCTTGACTTGTGTTCTGCTAGCCAGTAAGTTCATGAGGGCAGACACTGACCGTGTTCATGACTGTCCCCAGCTCCTCATACAGTACCCAACACAAGGAAGATATGCCATAAATAGTCACTAAATAAATGAGTAATTAAGGCTTTATTTAACTTGATGTCACTGTGCCTAAATTTATATATCAGTTTCATTTATTGAATGCATACTTGGGAAACTTTCCACACACATCAGACTCAGCAGAAAAGGAGAAATAATGGAACTGAAAGAAACCAATTATCAAAATTTCAGTTTGGGCTTGATACATATTCACAAATAACTAGGGGCCAGCCTGCTTTGTGGTGGATTAAAAATAAATCACTTCCATGTGATTAATGTTGCTATCTTTCCAAACATTGTCATTTAGTCTCTGTTGACAGGACATCAACAAGCAGAGAAGAAGACAACTGTTGTGACCAAGCAAAATTTAACAAAGTTACTGTTCTGAGTGCTGGGGGTCTGTGTTCTGTGGATTCACGTTTAAGTCAGTTCTGAGCCAATGCAAGGAAATGCGCTGCAGGTGGACTTGAAGAGAAAGCAGGTGCCCCCATGGAAGACAACTGGCCTTCAGCAGATTTGGGAGTACACGTTGGGGGGACAAGACTGGGAGGGAAGGAGCTATAGTCTTTGTCCCACTTCCAGTCACCAGTAAGGGCAGCAGCTCTGTAGGAATCTTACAGCTGGTGGGGGATGGGGACATGCTCCAGGTAAGGATTTCCATATGGAGATGCAAATGAGGGCCCCTCTGCCAAGGTGTCTGAAAAGAGCCAATAACCTGTGGAAGTGCTTGGAAGCAACTTGGAGAAAGGGAAAGCAGGGTGGGAAGGAGATGGAATGTCTTTGGCTAAAAGGACATTTTTTTTTTAAGATTTTGTTTATTTATTTGACAGAGAGAAACACAGCTAGAGAGGGAACACAAGCAGGCAGAGTGAGAGAGGGAGAAGCAGACTTCCTGCCGAGTAGGGAGGCCAATGTGGGGCTTGAACCCAGGACTCTGGGATCATGACCTGAGCCTTAGGCAGATGCTTAAGGACTGAACCACCCAGGTGCCCCTAAAAGAACATTTTTGCTGTTGTTATTGATAAGGATGCTTTATTCACATCAGGTTCTCTGAGCCAGGGTCCCAGGTCACAAGCAACAGACTGTTGGCCTTGAGGCTTAGCACCAGAGGAGAAATGCTCTGCTCTTCCAGCCCATCTGGTCTTAAGGCCCCTCACACCTCACGCCCATACTGTTTAAGTTCCTCACTGCAAATGTGTGTGTCTCTTCTCTGCACCCTCTGCCTCAGGTCCCTTGAACACAAGGTGATTCCTCCGCTTGCCCTCTAGCCCCCAGACCTAGATGAGCAATGGCCAGTCGTAGGGTGCTTCACAGCTATCTAAACACACCACATCTTCATGACAACCCTTGTACGGAACCCAACTCAGAAAGAGGAAAATCATGAGTAACTACTAAGGGTAAAGTCTGGGGAGCTAGACAAAGTGGACTGAGTTTGAGTCCTGCTCTCACTTCCTCACTGTGTGACTTCAGGGAGTTACTTAACCTTTCTGGGCCTCAATTTCCTAATCCCAGGCTGACTTTCAGCCCAGGAGGTAAAAGGGAGTTTGGTTAAGAGCTCAGACTCGAGCCTGACTGCCTAGGTCAAATCTCTGCCACTGTTGGCCATTTGACGTTGGGCAAGTTACTTAACGTTTCGGGGCCTCAGTTGTTGTATCTGGAAAATGGGGATAATGAGAATCTCTCCAACCCAGAAGTTGTGAGAATTAAACAAATAAGTATGATGTAGAAAAGTTGTTAGGGTTTGAAGCCAATGGCCAAGAAAGGATTCTTGAGATGTCTTTGGTACAAAGTGGTTTTAGTAAAGCAAGGGGGACAGGACCTGTGGGCCGAAGGAGCTGCCCTGGGGCCATGAGGAGAGGCCCACTATATACTTTCAAGTGGGGGGGGGGTTACAGATAGTGTAAGCCTCCCAGGTATTTTGGACACAAGGCTTCAAGGATCTTTGGGTTATCTATTGTTGGGAAAGGTCATTTGTTAGTGTTTAGTAAACCCTCAGTTTTGAGACCCTTCAGATGTATATCAGTGGATCTTATGCTTGGAGGATGATTGCCAACAAGTGTTGGGGGGGGCAGTGATAAAAGACGTTTCCAAAGGAATTTTTACATATTAAAGTAGACTTACAGGGTCCTGGGGGTTGGGCAGAGATTGCCCCTTTTCCTTTAGCAAAGTATCAACATCAAGGCAGCTGAGTCCCTAGAGGAATGTCACTCTGTTTCAAGGACTTGTCAATGGGCTGTAGGTAGTAAGGAAATTTAATAATTTTTCTTCTGCCTTTGTTTCCCACATCAAAGTACACAAAGCCTGCCATGCTGTTATCACTATGTGAGCTTTACTATTAGTCTTATCTTTCTTTACAAAATATATTTTTTCCTGCTACCAAAAGTAACATTGTCGAAACCCTGGGACATCGCTATTTTGCTATTTATACTTAATTATTTCTTAATAAGAGCCTTAGTGAACACTGCTCCAAAATATTCAGCCACTGGCTCCTCCCCATGGTACCATGGCCTCCCTCCAGGCTGTCCCAATAACTGAGCAAGGACACAGGGGTGAGAACCCAGGCCCAGCTGCACACTGTCCACCCACCACTTTCCCCTCCCCCAGTGACAACAACGAACAAACAACCAAACAACCAAGAAACAAGAGGATTCAAATTAAGGCCAGGAGGGTCTTCCTCCAGGCTGGCTGCCTGGTCCTTTCAGGACTGCGGGTTGTGTTTTAATTTGGCCTTTCTACCTCATCTGGTCTCCCTCTGGCAAGTAGCCCCTCCCCTGCAGAATCTAGGAGGATGCCAAAGTCCCTAGAGTGTGTACTGACCTGGAAAAAGAGAGGATGAAAATGAACATCCAAAACTTTTCCGGGAGAGGGAAGGAGAGGTCTTGTCCCTGGTTCTCTGCTCCTGTGGCCTCCCTACCGACACCCTTGAGAAGCCCCCTTGCCTTTCCGATCCTTCCTAAATGCCAGAGGTGACCAAGTGGTACTTCCAACCACACTCCTTTGAGCTGGAAGGAGGTGTTTTTCTAAATTAGATCAGGAATGGAGAACCACTCCCGTATTATCTAGCTCAGGACAGTTTGCAGGTGGGAAGGGGACGCAGTTAACAATGACATCAGGAAGGCAGGCCGAGACTGGGAGAAGCAGCCACTCCATTAACGCCCCTGTCTACTTAAGCTGACAGTTCCCTTCCCAGGTCCCAGGGGTGCAAGTGCCTTGCAGCTGGGACCTCCTCATAAGAACCCCAACTGCCAATTCCAAGTCCCCCCCACCCTGCTCCTGGGGATTCAAGTGGCCCCACCTTAGTTTCTCCTTCAGAGTTATTGTACAAGATTAGTGTTCTGACTAGGGTCTAGGAAAAAATATTCCTCCGCAACAGCAGAGATGTGCACGCTTCCTCCTTAACGAAGGACGAAACCTTATTCCATTACCGAGTACACACTTAGCATAGGCTTTACTAATATTTGTTGAGTGAATGGTGTTAAATTAGGGGAGTTCTCGAGATAATAGAAAACACTGTGCTTTCTCAACGACAGGCACGATGCTAAATGCTTTACACATCTTGTTCATAGTAACCCCAGAACATAAAAGACACCCAGAAATAAGAGAGGAGGACACGGAAGCTTAGGAAGTTTGAACAATTATCCAAGGTCACAGCTGGTAAGTCGCAGAGCCAAGACTCCAGCCCAAATCTTTCTTCCACCAAAATCCATCCTTTTAACCACTAACAACAATAGAAGTAATGATGATGCGGAGAGTCACTGTGTGCCAGGCACACTTAGCACTTTACGTAGATACATATTATGTATGTGTATATGTATGATTGCTAGAACACTAGTATTATTGCATCCTTCCAGCAGGTGAAGAGATTGAAGCACAGAGAGGCTAATGGACACATCCAAAGCCACACAGCTCTTAAATGGCCTGAGCTGAGACACAAATCCAAGCAAAGACCCTGAGCGCCCCTTTGCTCTCCCCCTACCTGGCTGCCCTGTCACTCCTGATGACCCAAGACAACACAGTGTGGGTGGAAACTTTTCTCTGGCAGGACTCTGATAAAATAAAGCCCCAGGCAGACATTTGCATCCAATGTGATAAATCTGTATTACATTCTTATTTAGCCCAGAACTTCATAGGAACCGTCAGGGACACAGCAGAAGACACATATGTCCTTTGGCACGCTGAAGTTCCTTCAAAGCTGAGATCCTGGAAATAGGATTTACTGAGTACCAGCCAGACACTTGCCCTCTGCTGGGTCCTTTTGCATCCCCTGTTTCCTTTGATCTGCACAACCAGCCCAGTATGGGATCTCTCCCTTGGGGATATATCCCTGTGGGGGAACTGTTCTCCCCATCTTGCAGATAAGCAAAGAATGGCTTTCAGGAGTTAGGTTTCTCAGCTACAGACTCTGGTCCCACCTGACCAGGAATTCGGGCAGGCCCACCTCCAGGTCAGCTAGCCTCACACACAGCAGCAGTCAGTACTCACACATATTTTTTTTTCTTAATATTCAGCACACGCACTCACACACACATGAAAATCCTAGCTGTTTAACAGCTAAATATAGAACTGATTGCTGGCTTCAGTGTTTATCCTAATCCGTGCAGGTTCATAAAGTCCATTTAAGACCAAAATAAGGCTGACTCACATATGTAAAAGAAAATCAGTTCATATTTACAAGCTTCATAAAACCTGCTGCAAATAACTTAGGTAGAAAGATACAGCAAATGCATTTACAACTTTATCCAAATGTCTCACTGGCAGTGGTCTGGCGGAGGCTCAGCGAGGGCTGAAAACCAAGGAAGTATAAGGTTCAAGGGATCTGTGAGAGTGATCTATTCTAATTGCTAAATGATCCAGGCAATCTAAGAATATTGCACTCAAATGTTCAAAAGCACTGCAGAACACTCCATAAATGAGGCTTACAACACGTTTAGAGGACCAGACTGATACACACACACACACACACACACACACACACGTTGTAGGGGACCAGAAGTGATAACCTTTCTGCCAGAAATGTTTGGACAACCGCTGACATTTCCGGGGGCAAACACTCCCTGTGCCCAGCCTAGTGCTGCCCAGGCTCATCATTCTTTAAAACAACAACTACTATGCCCCCAGCACCTCTTACTTGCCCTGCCCTATACTGTGCACTGAGGGAAAGATAAGAACAGAAATGCCCCAGGCCGCCTGGGTGGCTCAGTCAGTTACGGTTAGGCGTCTGACTCTCGATTTTGGCTCAGAGCATCTCAGAGTCCTGACGCTGGGTGTGGGGGTGGAGCCTGCTGGAGATTCTCTCTCTCTCTCCTCTGCCCCTCACACCCAACTCTATTAAAAAAAAAAAAAAAATAGATTTGCCCTCAAGAAACCTACCATGTGGGCGCCTGGGTGGCTCAGTGGGTTAAAGCCTCGGCCTTCAGCTCAGGTCATGATCTCAGGGTCCTGGGATCGAGGCCCGCATGGGGCTCTCTGCTCGGCAGGGAGCCTGCTTCCTCCTCTCTCTCTGCTGCCTCTCTGCCTACTTGTGATCTCTCTCTCTGTGTCAAATAAATAAATAGAATCTTAAAAAAAAAAAAAAGAAGAAGAAGCCTACCATGTGACACCCATGGCTTATTTAAAGAAGAAATTACTTGGGGTTATTTGCTGAGGGGAAAACAAAGCCCAACTGACCCAAGGAAATTGCTCAAGCAGAAAAGGGAGATTTGTTGGCAGGAACAGCAGCTTCATGAGGAAGCAGTTGCGAGGAGCCGGCTCTGGTCCCTTTCTCCTCCTTGGGACCCCTGGTTCGCCCTCTCATCTCCATTCTCAAGACTCTTCTCACTTCACCTTTCCCCACTAGCCACTCTGCCCCCACAGGGCCAGGCATGTGGAGAGTGGTTGATGTGACAACCAAACCCAGCTGTGAGGGCATCAGGAGACTGCTCAAGAGAAACACTCAGAGTCCTGCAAAATCATGGCTTCTGAGGGGCAGGGGCACCACCTTGAAGACTCCGTACCCACAGGGAAGGAGGAGTCCAGCTCACTTCACATGGGCTCTGAAGCTACCTCCCTGAATGTGATTCTGGCTTGGGAGCAGGAATCTCTGCCGAGGGGTCCTTTTCCAAAGTGGGGCCGTCACTCATAGCGATCCTCCATCTTTGTGGATGTCCAGGCTTCAGTAACTGCATCTCCTAGGATACAGGGAAGAGGAAAAGGCCTGTGTCCCTGAGCCTGTGAGTGACAACATAGCCACTGCAAGCTGCCTCAATAGAATTTAATGACTCACAATAGTCCCCACTCTGCAGGCATGAATGGGGAGCCTGCAGCAAATCTCTGCATGGCACGAGGGGCTCAGAATCAGCAAACACAGTCACTGACCTCAAGGACTCTGAAGCCTACCAAAAAGCACAGACATGCCCTTAACCAACCATAATCTACAGTGAAGGTGGAATTTTTCTCTAAGTGCAGGGATGAAACTAGCATTTTTTTTTAAAGATTTTATTTATTTATTTGACAGGGAGAAACACAGCCAGAGAGGGAACACAAGCAGGGGGGAGTGAGAGAGGGAGAAGCAGGCCTTCTGCTGAGCAGGGAGCCTGATTCGAGGCTCGATCTCGGGACTCCGGGATCATGACCTGAGCTGAAGGCAGTCGCTTAACCAACTGAGCCACCCAGGCGCCCGAAACTAGCTTTTGTCAAAAGACAACTCTATACAGCATTTAGGCCTCACATTCTACCCGAGAGACACAAGGGATAACCCAGGCCCAGAGAGGATAAGAAACGTGCCTGTGGTCACAGTGTTTGTTGCAGGATTTGGACCCTGCTCTTTCCCGTTCCTGGAACCGTGCATTGCCTGAGAAGGTACAGAGGGCCCAGGAGGTGGAGAGGAGGAAGAGGGAGGAGACAAGATTGCATTGCACAGATTGGCACCAGCCATGCTGGGAGAATCACTGCACAAAATTGAATTACTAATATACCTTCACAGCCAACAGTGTGTGGGGAAATAGATTTTATAAGATTGTGTGAAGCAGGCACAATCTGGGATTAACGATGACGAAGACAGACCTAAGGAGGACCAGGAGCCAATGACAAAATAACATTCAGTGAGCCTATTGAGTGTAGGAACAAACGGACCCCCACCCCTCAACCAGCCCTGCACTGCAATGTTACGTGGTAAGTGGTGTTTCTCTTCTTTTTTTTTTTTTTTAAAGATTTTATTTATTTGACAGAGAGAAACACAGCCAGAGAGGGAACACAAGCAGGGGGAGTGAGAGAGGGAGAAGCAGGCTTCCCGCCGAGCAGGAAGCCCGATGTGGGACTCGATCCCGGGTCTCTGGGGATCGACCTGAGCCGAAGGCAGTCACTCAGCCAACTGAGCCACCCAGGTGCCCCGATAATTGGTGTTTCTAATGATTGCCCTGGGTTGTCCAGAAATGGATACATGACGCTAACATGTTGTCTAAACTGAATAGAAGGTGCAGTCGAGATTCCATTGCCTTTGCCTCCGTCTTGGGCTAGCTGTGTGATCTCAGAAAAGTCAATTAACTCTTCTGGCCTTAGTCCTCTCCCTGGTGAAATGAGGGTTATGGCAATTCTGAAAGTCAGAAAAGCAAAGTCTACAAGCAAACCCAGGAATTCCGGAAGGAGAGATTATTTCGGCACCCCCAGCGTCACCAGCCCTTGTGGAGGGCCGCCATGTTCTCCCGCTAGACCAGCCGATCCGTATCTAAATGTTTATTCCAAAGATGCTGTCTCCTCGCTCCTTCTCTACTCCCGTTCCCCAGAAACCCTACTTCACGGCAATTCCACGTTTGCCCAGGTTGTCCCTGGGGATAGCACGACCATAACTGTCTTAAAATCAGGGTCACATTGCTACTTATGAGAAAGGCAAAACATAGGAATGTGGCAAAATTCCTTCTGTGTAGGGCACGAGTCATGCTGTTTAGATGCTAAGTGACTTTTGCCATCTCTAGGCAACAAAAAAGAAAATGTATGGCACAGAAGCCCTGGGCAATCCCACCTTCTACACTGGAGGACGTGGAGGCTGAAACGGACCTGGACCAGCTCTGCTGAAGCCTGCACGGGGCTGAGGGCTCGGAGGATTTTCTATTGTCTGTCCCATTTGCCCTAACATGGGTTTGAGTGTCAAAGCCAGTCAGGGCACGAGAGTTGACCCTCCCCCCACCCCATTCCACAACTTCCAAGTCCAGTACTGCAAGTTACAGCCTTAGAGGTCCAGTTCGGGGAGCCTTGCTCTTTAACTTCCAGAGCACACGGTTTAAAACCAAATACCCCTGGGGGAAACAAGATCTTAATCCACAGATGGTAAATAAGTTTCATCTAAACTACCCACAGTTGATCAATTGGTAATGACTGCCTGGAGCATTGTACTGAGAAGAAATTTTAAGCGGTTCCCCGGGGTGATATTCAAAAGATTAAAGAACACACCAATGAGCACGACAGCAGCTGAAGAACTAGAGCCAGCTCTACCAGCTCACCAACCTAACCCTAGGGCTTCTGAGCTCTTCCAGACCGCCCCCCCCCCCCACCAGCTTGCATGCTCACTCTCCTGGCTCAGTGCAGTGGACAGGTGCAAGGGGAGCTCTGCAGGCAGAGCTAATCACCACTGGTCGCAGAAGATGTTTAAACCACCTGATTTCAGGTGGCCTGTCGACTCCGTCTGTCCCCTAGGCTCAGGGGAAGTGGGCAACGACGGGTTAGCCTCGGCCACCTCCCATGGAAACAAAGGCGAGTACAGCATCCTATTAAGCATTTTCTTTCCCTGCCTGCAAACTTGACCTAACAAATCTGCGTTTTCCTCGGTGGGTCATCTGTTGATGGCACTGTCAACTTTGGCTGGGTACAAAGCAGAAGTTAACGGGGTGCACGGCAGACATGTTCAGACAGGATGTGGTCACACTGAGGTGCTTTGCACGGTCAGTGACCTGTTGACCTGAAAGCACAGCGCTCCTTGGTCATGATGTCATTCTACTAGCATTAGTAGAATGACATTAACCTCCGACAGCTAAAAATGACAGAATTGCTTCTTTTCAGCTTCAATTAAATTTATGGATGAGGGCAAGCCTATTCGTCTGACACAGATGGTGGCTTCCAGGCTCTAGGAGTTGCAGAAAGGTGGCCGAGTATTCCTGGCCCTTTTGAGGTGCTCACTAATTAGAAGCTATTGCTCAAAATGTTAGGCAGAGGGTAGCTCAAGGCTGGCTTGCTCTTGGATGCCTGGCCTGGCAGATAGAGCAGATCACTATGTAGCCCTGGAGGACGTCGGGGTCAAGGACCTAAATCTCACATACCTCATGGTGCATCACTGGGAATGGGTTAAAAAAGATTCAGGGAGCTGCCCTAAAAGATTCCAGTTCAGCAAAAATCTGCATTTTAACAACTTCTCAAACTGACTCTGTTGCAGGTTATGGATCACATTTTGAGAAACTTGAGTCTATGGATGAGAACCCAAGAGGCTTCTGAGGAGATAGAAGCAGATAGCAAAATGGGCAAAGACAGTGAAGTGGGGACATGGGCTAACAGACATAAACTCCACCCACTCCCGCTAACAGGGGGCGGGCCGCTGCCTTCATCAGAATAACGGATCAGGTCCGCTAATTGCTGCAGAGTAACAAGTGCTTGGTACAGCCGCAGCTGCCTGGAAGGTGGACATTCATTTTTAGGTGAAGAAACTGCGGCCAACAGCACACAACTTAAAGGTGGTAAACCCAGGACTTGAAACCCGACAGCCTGACTCTAGAGCCCGGGCACTCACCACCAGCCAGGGCTGCCTGTTTTCTAGAACAATTCTGATATACCTGACGTAATTCCTCATCATTTCCTCATGGATTGACTAGAATATAAATATAACCATCAGCTCTTCTCAGTTTGTTGTTATTTTCATTTATTTATTTATTTTTAAGAGGGATGAGCAGAGCGGGATAGGTGGGGAGGGAGAAGAGGGAAATGGAGACTCCAAGCGGACTCCTGGCTGAGCTCAGACCGTGACACAGGGCTCCATCTTAGGACCCTGAGATCATGACCTGAGCTGAAATCAAGAGTCAGACACTCAACTGACTGAGCCACCCAGGTGTCCCTGCGTTTCTCAGTTTATAATGAACACTTCTGGTAGAAAACACAGAATGGAAAATAGAACTGACAGTGGCTGAAACTGTATGTAATAAATTTCATTATAATGAGAATATAACCAAAGAATCTTATCTCCTTGACACAATTTAGATTTGCAAAATCGAGCCCAAGAAAACTGGACCCGATAAAAGTAAAATCAGTCATCATGGCAAAAGCTAGAATGGCCAAAAAAGAAAATGAAAAATAAGAACCCTGAGTGACAAACCAAATATTCATTGTACAGAATATATACAATAGAATTTCTCCTAATAAAAATGGAAATGAAAATCAAAATGATTAGAAATCTTTAGATTTATCACATATCAGATGATCAAGAAATTAAATGTACTTACTAGAGTTTGCTCTCCAAAATCATTTTTTGACAAAAATTAATGTTAACATAACTTTATTTATATACAAGGAATCAAAATGTCCTCAGGGGGTCAAAACGGCAAGGAACGAGCTTTCAGGAGGTATTTATAAATGTGGCGCATCATTTAGGTGGCTACCCAAGGGCCCTCACTCACACTTAGGATCTGTGTAGTAATCAGGACACAAAATCACGTGGCAGTTGGTGGGATGCTGGCGTCGGACGTGTCCCGTGTCCTCCCCCATGCTGTGCTCTTACCAGTTCCAAAGGAATCCCAGCTGACAACAGTGATTGCCACACTGAACTGACACACTGGTTTTGGGGTTTTTTGTTGTTGTTCTTTTTAAGTGTGCTCAACGCCCGTGTGGGGCTTGAACACACGACCTTGAGATCAAGAGTTGCACGCTGTCCAGGTGGAGCCAGCCAGAAAGCCCAGTTGTACCGTTTCCAATGCAAATGCACAACATTCCCCTCAAAGGCAGGAAAAGTGTTTGAGAAACATTGCTTTAACTTTGAGAACCTGTCCTACTTCCTTGTGTCTCCCTACCCCCACCCTCTCTGCCCCGGGTAATTAAATATCCGCACACTGCTCGTCAACTACTGCTCCAGTCTACACCATTGCTGCTGCTCATCTGGACCACGACAATAACCTCACCAGGCATCCTGTTTCCACTCTGCCTCCTTAGCATCATTCTTCATTCTGAAGCCAGAGAGATCTCTCAAAAGCATAAGTCAAATTATGCCCCTCTGCTTAAAGCCATTCAGTAGTCCCCTGTTGCACTTAGAATAAAGCATGAAATCCTTATCCTGGTTTACAAAACCCTTTACGTTCTGACCCCTGCCTATTTCACCAGACGTATTGCATCCCGCCCTCCCATCTCTCACCTCATTCCTCCTGGCTAGAGTCCTCTGTGGCGATCTTGTCCTGGTTGGTTCCTCTTGACTTTCAGTTCTTCATTTACATGTCATATGCTCTGAGAGGCCTTTCCTGATCCTTGTCCCAATCCAAGATACCATGTGGTCACTGTTTCATCCTGCTTTAATTCTCTGCAAAACACTACATCTCATATTTTGACTGATGTGTGTTCGTTTCTTATCGGATCCTTCTGGTACATTGAGAAGCTCCATAAGGGGAAATACTAATTTTATCTTGTTTACTATACATCAGCGCCCAATATCTGTTTATGAATATAATGAATGGATAGGGAAGTGAATGAATGAGCAAGGGAATGAATAAAGTACCTTAAGGCTGCTGAAATGTTAGGGGCCAGTGTGCTGAGAATACCGAAGAGAAATAAAGGTAAGGCACCGCTTCTTTCTCTCAACCCAAGACCCTCCCCCAAGTCCTCCTTTCCAGTAGGAAGCCTACCCCATCTGCCATGTCTTCACCCTCCATTTACAGTCGCGGTCAGCCCTCCCGTTCCTCAGTGCTACTATATTGCATTACGTACCATACGACATTGCTCAGTCCCCCTGCACTGGATTGGATGTCCCCCGCTAGAGTCATATTTTGCAGGTAGGGAGTATATTTTTTGCAACCTTCAGCTCCTAGTGGGCACCTAATAAATATTTCATAAGCCATAGGAGTTCAGGGTTGGAAGTGATCCGAGAAATCACCTTCTGGAAACTCCATCCTGGAGGGTAGAGAGCCGAGGCCTAGAGACAGAGAGGTACTTGCCCAAGGTTGAGTGGCCAGCCAGACATAGAAGACCTGGTCTGCATCCTGTTTCTGAGGCCAGGATTCTTTCCACTGCGTCAATGGAGACCTTATTAGAAATGCAGACTCTTGGGCAACCCCTCCACCACCACCACCAGACCTGGGACAGGCCCCAGCGGCAGGTGTCGAACATGGCAGTGGTGACGGTGGGCCTAGGGGCCCAAAGATGGTCCTGCTTGGATAACCCGCTGTTAGGTTGAGCTATATGAAATTGCTGGCATTCAGGCACTTTTGATACACAAACTGACAATTTCATATGGTTCAACCTAATGCTAGTTTCCTGAGTGAAAGGGTTAAGAGCACCAGGGGGAAAGATGTAGAGAAAAAATGATAGCTTTCTAAAAAAAAGGAAGGAAGGAAGGAAGGAAGGAAGGAAGGAAGGAAGGAAGGAAGGAAGGAAGGAAAGAAGGAGGGAGGGAGGATAATAAAGAGACTCCCAAGTGGAAATTTCCACGAGACAGGGAAAGCCTCCTTTGCTGGGGACAAAGCTGCCCAAGGTGCCAGGAAGGACACGGTGTATAACTGGCCATAGAAGTTCCTCATCACAGAGAAGGTTATGCACAATAAGGAAAGATTCTGGTTTTTTATTTTTAAGAAAGCTCCATGCCCCACATGGGGCTCGAACTCACCACCCTGAGATCAAGTCACAGGCTCTTCTGATTGAACCAGACAGGCACCCCATAGAAAGCTCTCGGATTTGGCATTTATTGGGGGGATTACCTTGCCAAGGACTGCTTTAAGCAATTTACATCCATCACTTTATCCTAGGGCAATCTCACTTGGTCCCACTTTACAGATGAAGAAACTGAGGCAGGGAGAGGGTAAGAAACTGGCCCAAGGTTGTGGATCAGAGATGATAGAGACCATGTCCTCACCCACTGATAGTCCTGGGCAAGTCATATGTCCACATAGCACAGGCTTTGAGAAGCTGTATCCAGCATGGGGAGGGCAGTTGGGATGGAAGACCCTTCAGGAAACCCCCAGGCCTGGGATTTTAGGGTTCTAGGACACTGAGTGAGTGTTCTGATGGACACCACTGTGTCATCCCCCCCGCCCCCGCCAGTACACACTCCCCGCCTCCCTCCTCCCCATCGCGATCAGACACACACTGTGGCTCGGAGGTGTGTGCCGTGGGGCCAGGAGTCTGGGGTCACGACCGCCAACGTATTATACACCTGCTACGCACCAGGCACCAATCGGTCTATCCACAGAAGACACCGTATCTCACACACTCCGTTTAATACCACTGAAGAGGCATCTTCCTTCATTTTACAGACGAGACTGAGGCCTGGCCTTAGCTGGTTACATGGTCCATAGCAGAGCCAGGATTAGAAGCAGGGTCTGTCAGATTCCAGAATCTTGTGCTCTTTCTACAAAACCACAGAATACCTAGGGAATATTTCCAGATAGCTGTGGGGCCAGAGAGCTAAGAGGAGCTAAAGGGAAGAAAAGGAGCTTCTAAATTCTTGCTTCTGGCTGAAGATTCCCTGTGCCTCCGGGCCTCAGTCCCTGCGTCAGAGAAGCTGACCCCCCAGCCACGCCTGTCCCATAGGAAATTGGACACCTCATCTCCAAAGGCATGATGTGGGATAAGCAACGAGACATTTCCAACTTTAACTGAGCAACAAAATTGGAAAATCACAGGAGTCTGTCAAGACCATCTGACAACAAACAAAAGGAAGTCAGGTTGATCATTAAACATTTAAAATCTAGACTACCCAGGCCTCCCAAAGTGCTCTTCGCTTCGGGGGCGATTAGTAGAAGCATGTGTGCTGAGCAGCCAGGTTCCCGGCACCCCAGCTCGGGCTCCCGCCATGGCAGGGGACAGATGCCGCTTCCTTCACATGCCTGACACTGCTGTCCCTTACCTGGCGGGTCCCTCTGGCTGGTTCAGGAGGCCCCAGGAGTTCTCAGTTAGCCACTCCTCCACCATCTGCCCGAGAGAGCGAGGCTATTCGTGGTGGCTCCTGTCCCTCCTAGGACCTGGAGGAAGCGACACAGAGCCTGGCCCCTGCTGCAGCCCCAGTCCCCCCAGCCAGGAGAGAGCAGAGACCTCCCAGAGCACAGCCGCCAGGGGCTGAGCTGACCACCACAGGAGAGAAGCTGCTGCAGTTCTACGGCTGGCTCACCTTGCCGGCTCGAGGGGCCTTTTCCCGCAGAGCTCTGCCTGGCAGGTCCAGGGTCACCCACACACCCTCCTGAACGTCTGTCAGCCAGGGCCCTGGGGCCAGGGACCTCGGCTCTGCCTGTGGACGTGGGGGGAAGCGGGGAGGGACGCCTCGGCAGCACTGACAAGCCCGGCCTTTGAGCGAACGTGAGCTGTGTTTCTGAAACGGTTCTTCAGAACATTCAGTCACAGATGTTCGATTTAAATGTTCCTTGATCAAATACAATGACACGAGTTCAGGCGCAGCTGTTTACCCAAGAGAAATGACAATCTATGTCCCCAGAAGCACTTAGACACACATGCCCGAGCAGTTTTACTCTGAATCATCTAATGCCCGTCAGCCGGGGGCTGGGGCAGCAATGGGGGTGTGCAGACAACGGCTGTGACTTGGCGGTGGAAAGCAGCCCACTGCTAATACACACAGCACAACTGAACCTTTAGAAACACTGTGCGAGGGCGCCTGGGTGGCTCAGTGGGTTAAAGCCTCTGCCTTCAGCTCAGGTCATGATCTCAGGGTCCTGGGATCGAGGCCCGCATTGGGCTCTCTGCTCAGCAGACAGCCTGTTTCCTCCTCTCTCTCTGCCTGCCTCTCTGCCTACTTGTGATCTCTCTGTCAAGTAAAAAAATAAAATCTTAAAAAAAAAAAAAAAGAAAGAAACACTGTGCGAAGGGGAAAAAACAGAGACCCAAAAAACTACGTGCTGTATGATTTCATTTATAGAAACCTCTAGGAAAGGTGAAACTCTAGCTATTAAAAACAGATCAGAGTTGCCAAGGCTCAAGAGTTGGGGGGAAATGTTCATCGCAGCAATGGCCACAATCGCCAAACTGTGGAAAGAGCCAAGGTGCCCATCAACAGATGAATGGATAAAGAAGATGTGGTCCATATATACAATGGAATACTATGCCTCCGTCAGAAAGGACGAATATCCAACTTTCGTAGCAACATGGACTGGACTGGAAGAGATTATGCTGAGTGAAATAAGCCAAGTAGAGAAAGTCAAGTATCGCATGGTTTCACTTACTTGCGGTGCATGAGGGGCAAACTGGAGGACAGTGGGAGAAGGAAAGTAAATGGGAAGCAGGGTAATCCAGGGAGAAAAAAACGAAACAACAGAGACTTTGGACACAGAAACAAACTGAGGGACTTGGAGGGAGGGGGGTGGAGGGATGAGAGAGCCTGGTGGTGGGTACTGGGGGTACCTATTATGTGGCGCACTGGGTGTGGGGGATGGGGAATGAATCTTGGAACACTGGAAAAAAAATTTAAGTAACAATTAAAAAAAAAAAGATGCCTTGTAAAAAAAAAAAAAAAAAAAGAGTTGGGGGAAGAATGGCCACAAAGGGTCATGAGTGAACCTTCCCGGCAGCTGGAAACCTCTTACATCTTGATGGTGGACTTAGCTCCCTGAGTGTGTACATATGTCAAAACTCACTGAGCTGCACTCTTAAAACGAGTGAATTTTATTGTTTGTAAGCCATCCCTCAGGAAGACTAATTATTGCTTAAAAAAAGCAAACGGGTCTTTTTAAACCACCAGGACTTTTGGGAGCCCTGGATATGTTGGTGTGCATTTTAAATCTTCAAGATGGAGTTAAAAGGTCCAAAGTTTGGCAAATTCACTTAACAAGTGATTTAACAAAAAGTTTTACAGAACACTGATTACAATCTTGAGGAAACAGGTAGAGGAGATCTCATTCAAGAATTACCAGTCTGGATAAAGCATTGTCCTCTCGTCGTTTCCTTTTAAAACTCGGACGCTCTTGAGAAGGCAGCACACTCCGCATGTCTTCCGGAGACATGGGCTCACAGACGGCTCTCTGCAGATGGGACAGCCAGGGCTCAGCAGGAACACGCTGCGCGTGCAGAGGGCCCTGGGCAGGGAAGCAGGCCCCGGGAGCCTGACTGCGACCCCCGCAAGCTTTGGCCATTTGTCCCTCCACCCACTTGTCATTGGTCCCACAAGGCACTCCGCCCAGGGCCAAGGAAACAGGCCGCCTATGGTTGCCGCCTTCTAGTAGCTCACAGCCTCACTCGCTCTCATCAAAGAGCTGCTGTCCCAGGGTCCCTCCCTCTCTTCTCTTCTTCTCTAGCATCTCAGAGGGAAAGTTGCCTTGACAGGTTGCCTTGTCCCAGAGGGAAAGCAGGACAGGTCTCTGAGGCTTGGGCTGGCACATTCGCAGCCATCTCCAGCCAGCGTCCCCAGCTCTAACCAGCCGGTCGTCCCAGGCTCATGGAGCACGAGAAGGAGCTCGGCACAGGCCCGGGGGTTCTGGCAGGTGACAGCAAATGGAGAGAGCCTTCCACCTCATTTCATCTCCAGCCCCGTCCAACTCGTCCCCACCCCTCGCTGCACCTGCCTGTTGTTCCGAGTAGAGGAAGGAGGGTGGGAAACCAGATGAGAAAGATCACAGAGCCTGCTGTGGAGAACATGCCTGCTTTGTGAAGTGAAGGAGCCTCAGTCCAGCCAGCTCTGCTCTCCCTGCTTGTTTCCCTTCTGCCTCTCTCCCGTGTCTCCCTAACACAGTTACCCGGCCCCTTTCCAGAAGTAGCCATGTCCAGGGAACATCCTGCTGGGACCCTGGTTTGTTTCCAGAATCCGAGCTCTTAGCTGTTGCACTCCACTGTTGTTGTTCCCTGCGCTGTACCTGGGAAAGGACGCAGCCCCAGAAGTGTGACGACTCTCCTCACCCACCCTCTGTATTCCCAGCACCTTGCCCAGCATCCAGCCACAAAAGATCCTGAGCCTCCACAGCTTAGAAACAAAGGTGCCCAGGGGATGGAGTCCGATGTGCTAACACACCACGCACAGCCCTTCTCCACACTCCTGGGGCTCCACAAGGGAGGTTGAGAGAGGGCACCTCGGGCCCCAGGAATTTCTCTGAAATGTGCTGTGGCTGTGGGAACTGGTCGAGTTCTGGCTGCCCATCGTTTCCCACTGTGGACTCATGGGTGTGAGACAGTGCCAGCTCCTGGAGCCCACACCATCCTCGGGGTTCCCTGGGCTCCGGGGAGGCAGCTGGGAGACACACCGCCCCAGACCTCACAGAGGAGCTGGAAACAGAAAAACATCTACAGCTGCAGCCCATCGCATGGGAGTAGGGGGAAGCAGGATGACAGTGGCCCACCCACCCCATGGAGCACAGACGCACTTGCCGCCACCTCCTAGCTCCCCAGAGAGGGCGGCGGGTGCCTCCTGCTGTGTTCACCACTCTGTCCCTGATCCTAGAACCCTTTGAGGTACTCAACACACGTGTGAATGACTGAATGAATAAAATGCATGCATGCATACATATATTTTAAAGAATCTACTTAAAATGCTTGAAATTTTTTCAAAGGAAGAAAGTAAAAACGAAAGCCTAGATGCCTTTGGTGATAAATCACATACGGGAATCTCCTGGCAGCAGAGTATGTGAGGAAGCCAAGGAATTATGTAGTCCATTTTCAGTTTCTTTCTTCACAACGGAATCATTATTCCAAATGGAATCTTCCACCACCCAGCGCAAGAGAAAACGGGATTTGCTCCAGATGAGGCGGGAAGAGAAGACCAGAGCTCCCTGGACAACCTCTTCAGCTCTCCTCCAGTCACGCTCCAACCCCCTTCCTCTAATGCACCCACCCTGCACGCCCAGGAGAGATGGGGGTCAGGAGTACTGAGCCCCAGCATCCAGGGGGATGAAAACCCGGCCCTGTTCCCAGCCCTGGGCTCTGTGAACCACACCCCTGTACCCGGGAAGACTTCCCGCTTTGTCGCATTAGCCAGTTTGAGGAAAGTGTTGGTCACTGGAGGCTACAGTGGCCTTGGTAAATTGAGGTGACCTGTGGTGGGTGCTCTCCCAGGTGCCCCTAAGCCAAGATGGGCCCTGATTAGAACCCTTGGGCTGAGGATAGAGAAGCAGCATATGAACCCATGAACTCCTAACTGACCAGCATGGTGCCAGTCTGCAAGGCTGGGGCCCTTCACACTCCAAGAAGTCAAAGTTAACCCCCTGAACTCTCTTTTAGTAGAGGTAGAGAGAGAGAGGTTGGGGAGGGGCACTCATTTCTGGCAAGAGCTAAATGCAATTCCAACTCTGCAGATCCATGAGAAAATCGACAAGAGCCAATCCTTTGCACAAGGCATGCTCTGATTTCATGCCGACAAATTATTTTTTAAAGGGCATTAATATCACAAGCTGATGACTTTTAGCCCTGAGCAAATGATGCATTTTAATGTTTCTTTACACATAGCTCTCAGCCCAAGTGAAGCTGTCTTCGGCAAAGCATTAGCAAACATTTACATTTCAAAATTCAACAGAGGGTTGTTGTTGGGTGTTTCTTTCTTTCTCCCTTTTCATATATGCCCAGGCAGAGAGATCATATTTCACACACTACATGGTATTTCTAACCCCTGGCATGATGTCAGAAGACAGCAGCGCTTGGTTTTCAGGCCTACGATGGAGGACTGATTCTGAAAGGGAGAGACACCGTGGCTTCATCAAGCACCATGACTTGGGGGGCAGGCAGGCTGTTCGTGAAGCCACCGTGTGCTTGCAGGTGCCTTACTCCTCAGCACAGGGAAGGGCACCCGGCATTTGCTGCCTTCTGCTGAGGGTCAGAGAGCAAACAAATCCAGCCGTTGGTGTTTATTTTCCCAGCTGTAGTCAAAGCCAAAAGGACCCTGAGCCCAGGGCCCCATGAGAATCAGAATCAGTCAGGGATAGGGATTCATTTTCCATTTTCCATAAACTCAAATTGGTTGAGAGTCACAAAATTAGAGGACTGCAGCATGCCATCAGGATCTGTCACATTTAAAGTCACCTGACTGGGGCACCTGGATGGCTCAGTCAGTTAGGCGTCTGCCTTCGGCTCAGGCTGTAATCCCAGGGTCCTGGGATCAAGTCCTGCGTCAGGCTCCTCGTTCAGCAGGGAGTCTACTTCACCCTCTGCCTCTCTCTCTGTCTTGTGTGCTCTCTCTCTCTCAAATAAATAAACAAAAGCTTAAAAAAAAAAGAAGAAGTCATCCAACTGTGGCTGTGGAGGTCCTCACTCTAGACCAAAGCCTCCAGATGCCTCACGCTGTACTAGCTGGGGAATGCTGCCCACTGACTCTACAGGCAAAGAGGCATGTGTTCGAATCCCAGCTCAGCCACCTTCTGGCAGTGAGACCTGGTCCAAGTGACTGGACCTCTGTTAGCTTTCTTTCTCCATCTGTGAAATGGGAATAAGAAGGCTACCTATCTCCCTGGGCTCCTGTTAAAAACAGACGTAATAACTCACACGACGAGGCCTGCACGAGCCTGGCCCATTGGACCTACACAGTAAGAAGAGCAGCTCTTGTCAGTGTTCCCTCCCGACCACTCCAGCATCTGTATCTTATGCGGCTTCTCCTCCCATTAACATCCAGGTGAATCAGTCGGAGAAACAGGGTAAGAAAAACAGACATCATCTTAAAACAGGATCTCGGTGAAGGTGGTTCAACGCCACATGCACTAATACCCTCTGGACGTGGCCAGTGAGGGAGCATCACGGTATGCAAATGCATACTTCAATACAAATAGACAAATAACCAAGACAGGAAAGTTACCAAGGTTCTGAAATTTTGGCTGACAAAGATTCACACATGGGCTGGAATCTCCCAAGTGTCTGAAAGTTAGGGTCTGGGTCAAACATGCCTGACTCCTCCTCTCCTGTTTCACCCCTCTGCTCTGTGCCCCAAGGTGGGGACAGTGGATTGTGTGCCCTGAAGACAGGGCTGTCAACTCCTCTCCCTGGAGGAAATTGGCACCACCTACACCCACCCCACCCCACCCCCCACCTCCCCCATCTCCTTTCCATCCCCAGGTGACATTACTAGGAAGGAACTCAATGAATATGAATGGCTCAGAGGGGGGAGATTCCTCAAGGAGCCCAGACCCAGGAGCATCCTGTTACTGAGCTAAGGGAAAGCTACCAAGACAACGCAATCCATCCCACCTAACTATTCACTCACACTGACAGCGCACCTCTCCCACACACTCATTCCCACAAATATTTATCTTGCTTCCTCTCCGGATACACCATAGGCCCTAGCTGGCTGTAAGGGAGATGGCATTCTCCTGAAAAACACCTTTCCCTGTGCCGCATGCACTCTGTTATTTGGCAAGAGGCAGATGTCTGGAAGGGGCTGCATCTTAAAGTCCCCAGGACATCTTCCATGTGCTTCCTTTCCTTCTCCATCTCTGTCACCCTGGGGTAGGTGCAATCCAGCCTGCCTCAACGTGACCATGAAAGGAGGGAAGGAACAACTCTCCCAGGTGCCTGCACTGGACACATCAACTTCTCCTTCTCTTTAGAAGCGGTGCATGGCCCTGCTCTCTATTTGGGATTGCCTCCCCCAGTCCCTCTACGCCCAGCCTCCACTTCCCATCTCCCAAGGATCTGTTCCTTGCTTCCATCCTACTGAGCGTTCTCCAGATAAGCAAACTATAATTCGTGGCTATGGTTTTTCTAATAGCCTCTCAGCAATAATGTAAGGCAAAAGAAAAACACAAGTGAGAATCCCCATGGCCAGCCCAAGAGAGGGGCTAAGATGGGCAGATGGTCACTGCCCTTGCTGTCATCGGGCCCACCCAGGGCCAGTGCCACCAGTGTGGCTGACCCAGCCAACCAAGTGCTCAGAGGGCAGCAGCTTCCATGGAGGACAGGGCAATAGACACTGAGGATGAGCCCAGGGCAGCCTGTGGTCGCGTCCTTCCTGCTGATTGGATAGATCTTAGGGGAGCTTGATTTAAAGATGCCCTGACCTGCCCATCCCCACCCAGCCTCTGCTCTCCTCACAATTTTTCTCCGAACAGACCAGTCCTGTGCCAGGGTTTTCTGAAGCCACTCTGCAAAGCTGAAGGCCCCCAAATAACTCTGGCTTCCCACTTTGGGGCCTCAGATGTTCTCCCATGCTGTTTTCTGAAGCCTGTGCAGGTTCACGGTCTTAGCAACTCCCTGGGCTTCCCCACCAGCCAAGAGGTTCCCTCAGCCGTCAGAAGCTCTTTGGGTGGCTGTCCAAGGCTTGGCTCCCTGGTTCCCCAACAAGTGCTCACACATTACATTATTCTGCCCCAGAGGGTCAGTTTCTGAAGAAGACAGAGAAGGGAGTGTGCAGCACTGCAAACAGAAAGGGCTCAGAAAGCTTTCCCAAGATTCCGCCTATCTCTGCTTCCCCGGGGTGGCTTCTCGGAAAGTCTATACTTCTCCCTCTAGCCAGCTCTGTCCTCTCAAAAAAACCCCTTGATCATTCTCCTGATTGTCAGCCCTTAATGAGCTTTAGGACCAGATGAGCCCTTCTGGCCGGCCCAGTCCTGCCTTCACAGACACTCCAACCCCGACCCAGCACCTCCACTGCCCTGAAGCCTCCAACCCGGGAAACATGGCGGCCATCTCTGCAATCCCAGGGGCCAGCCATATACCTCCTGCTTTCTCCTAATGGGTGAAGATCCCCATCTGGCCTCCAGGCATTTAGCCCCTCCCCTTGAGTGTGCCAATTATCCCATTAGTCAAGTGCCTCTCACTGGAGCTTTGACTTGGAAATCCAACTACTCATTGGACGTGTCCACGTGGGAATGTGGTAGCATTATGCCCTCCCCAGGACCAAAGAGAGCACAGATCTGTCCCCTCTTGGCACTCTGAAAGCCCTGCTCCTTAATAAATCTCACTGCCACCCACCTTTCTCTCTCACCCCTCTGGTGGCCATCTGCCAAAAAATGCTACTAGTCCTGACTCCCCCAACAGCAATCATGGGTCTCTTTGCTTTTCTCCATCTTCACCAGTGTCACCCGGTGCCTCCCTTGTGTCCATGCTTGTGCTCTGCTATCTGTTCCTCTCAGAGCAGCCAGAGGTAAAGCACACCATGGCTTGGCTGTCTCCACAGACCCCCATGCCACTTGGACTAAGATCCAGACCCCCTTCCATGATCCACGTGGTCCTACTAATCCACAGGCTACCTTTCAGACTTCATGTCCCACCCACGCTCAGTGAATGACTGACTGAACCAGCACCTGCTTCATGGACTTCATCTTCCTTTGCTTCTGAAAGAGAAATGAAAACATCCACAGGGGGTCTCCCTGGTCCTGAGCATGCTAGACCCTCACCCCACCCAGGAGCATTTCCTCACCTCTCCGACCACAGTAAAAACCAGAGGCATCACCTCAGCTGTCTAGCCACAGTTTTCAAGCTGGGGCTTAAGCTTTACCTTCCAACATCATCCCTTCTTCTCAGTTCACACTATTACCTATATTCCCTACATGGCAGAAAACGCAGACAAGGCAGGGATGCAGAAGTAATGGAAACTCTTTGGTGCCCCCTTGTGGTCATGTCTAGTCAGCCGGTGGAAGAGCACCTCTAGGGATGCAGGCTCCTCTTGCATCTTTGGAGGTAGAGGGAAGGCTGAGCTGGGGACTTTGCAAAAGGAGCTCAAAGCTCGAAAGGGAAGTACCTCTCCATGCCCCTCCTAGAGATGGACGTCCACCACCCGCAGGGAGAGGAATCCAGGAGATGCTTGCCAGTCAATTTCTCTGCCTCTCAGATTCCTGTTTGGTAAAATAGATATAACTCCTGCCCAACATTCTACTAAGCATGTTGTGAAGCTAACATGAGATCATCTGTACTTTTTTGTTGCTTAAAAAGGCATAGATACAGATATAATACATATTTATATATTCTAGTACTCAATCTTGATCAATTCTAAACCACTCCTTCTGTGCCTGCACACTTGCCTATTCATATAAACCTTCTGCAATCACCAAATGAATCAGGCAGAATGGGAATGAGGATGTACTTAAGATAATGTGTGTCTGGCAAAGAAGTGTCCATATGCCACACCTCATCAAAGATGTCCTGGAGAAAACACCAGTGGGAAGACTTCACAAGTGGGGAAACAGAAAGGGGGGAAGGTGTGGTATCTCCCTCAGGAGGACCCAAGAGCAAAAGGTTGAGTTCCAGCATCTGCAAAGGAATGGAAGCCCAGGTGAAAAGCCAAGTATCTCCGGTTAAGGAAACTAGCCCTAATCTCTTGTTTCCAACCCTGTTAGAGTTCTTAGCTTAAAGATACTCATCTTTGCAGCCTGGAGCTTATTACAGTGTCTGACACCAAAGAGTACCTAGTAAGTGGACAGCGCACACACGCGCGCAAGAATGAATGCACCATGAAAGAAATAATTTGATTGAGGAAATATTTGTAACATAGCCAACCTCTAGCTTTGAAGCAGCTTACTTTCTAGTCCTATCCAAGCCCTGAGGAGACTTTTCAGAGTCTTCTCTTATCTCCTATTTTGAGTATAGTGAAGAGGCTACATGGCTAATTATGTCATGAATGCCTGGAGTGTCTAATTCCCTGTCTCTACACAGCTATTTTTGCATTGTCTGCCTATCACAGTGTCTTAGTCTGATTAAAAAAAAATCTGCCTAATCCCAACAGTGAAAATGAGTAATTTTTTATTCTAAACCAGTAGTTCTTAACTCTGGCTAAACATTAGAATAAGCTAAGAAGCGTGTACACACACACACACACACACACACACACACACACACACACACACCCCGCATACCCAATACCCAGGTCCCATCCCAGACCAATTGAATTAAATCTCTAGGATCAGGGCCTGGGCATCAGAGTTTTACCAAAACTTCCAGCTTGTTCTAACACATGTCTAGGGCTAAGAACCAGTATGAAAGAGCTGGCCTTTGCCCAGAGAGCAGAGACTCACCAATTATGCATGAAGCAAAAAGCAGGCTATGTTGCCTTCCACACACCCTGAGAGCCAGGCCAGGAAGAAAGGGTCTTGAGCCCAGGGCTGGTAAAGAGTTCCAGCCCTTACTCCTCCTTGGACACCACTCTTGTTGACAGCAGAGGGGAAGGGGACCACAAGCGAGATCTCCTCCACCAGGTTGGACAGGAACAGCCATCCAGGAGCAGGTTCCCATGGGTGTAATGGCATCAGCAGACTCTAAGATGGTCCTGCCTACTCAAGGAAGCCTGGAAAGCAAGTCATGGTCATGGTGAAGGTGGTGGGAGGGAGCTGTCCCCTTTATGGTGCTGAGCGGAAACCGGGTTTCCAGTGCAAATACCCAGACATTCAAGGAGACTCTGCATAAGGAACCCACTCCATTGATTTTAAATTATGCCTCCAGCCGCCATTCATAAATTTCAAATGCAGCACGTGAACCTAAATTCAATCTGCTGCATTGTATGTTCTTGCTTTTAATTTATGGCCTTGGCTTCAACAAATTGAAGGGCAAGCTCGTGACCAAAAGGAGACCATCATCTCACAAAAATTGTCATTAGCATAAGGCACTGCTTCCCAAATCTGCAGTGGAACTGAGACTTAAAAATCTTACCTTTTTAAACTATGGACTTTTTAAAGTGTTTTTTTAAACTCGAGCCATATATAATAAAGTTTGTCTTTTAAGGTGCTAATCATGGCTGTGTCCATTTCTTCTACTCTCCACCCAGCTGATTGTTCATGTAATGTCTCCATGGTCTTTCTTTTTTTTTTTTTTTAAAGATTTTATTTATTTGACAGAGAGAAACACAGCCAGAGAGGGAACACAAGCAGGGAGACTGAGAGAGGGAGAAGCAGGCTTCCCGCCAAACGGGGCACCTGATGTGGGGCTTGATCCCGGGTCTCCAGGATCATGACCTGAGCCGAAGGCAGTTGCTTAACCAACTGAGCCACCCAGGCACCACCGCGTCTCCATGGTCTTAAACATTAGATGGCTGCCTTTGAAAACACGGGATAAATACGGGCACGAGTCATCACTTTGTCATGTTCAAACAGTGGTGTGATCAGGTCCCGCTGGCTTTCAGTGAGAACAGCAGTCATCAGCTCATCAACAAGCTCCAAGCTGATATCAGAAGGCCCACCCCAGACACAGGATACCAGTTGCATGCCACTGATGGTTGGAAGCATTGCCATAAGGGCCCTTTGTGTCTGGAGGGAAACACAGTGGAGAGGGCCATGTTTTAGGGTCTCTGCAGGCAACCCAGAGATCGGGAGGCACTGCTTCAAAGGACAGAAAGCACAGTGACATTTATCTTGATGGCACCAGCTAGCTCCAAGCAGGGGCTCTGAGCTTGCCAACCTGGGGTGTCCTGCACTGGGTAGAGGCCTGCAAGAGGCACTTTTGTTCCTAGTGGGTATAGGGAAGGAAAAACTCTCCCCCCACTCTGAAGGTCTTCCAGCCAGATTAAGCATTAAATTTACATGTACAGATGAACAGGAGAAGAAAACCCAAAGTTTTATTAAGTGTACAAGGATGCCCAGTAAAACTTAAACATATGACCAAGGCAGGCAGTTTTTATCCATTTTAGACAAAGAGGTCATAAATCTTCGTGGAATTGATGACAAAGAAAGCTTAACTTTGGGAGCTTCAATTAGTAAGAAATTTGAAGCAGAATTTGGGCTTTAGAAGTCAATTGGGAAAAAGTAACAAGTGGTGTTTGTACAGCATTCTGGACCCTGAATTTCCCACCCATCTCTGGTGGCAAGGAGGTCTTTATCTCCTGCTACAGGGAGGGGACATTTTACCGGGGAGATTTATTTCCTGCCTTCAGGGGAACAGAGGATGGTTCGAGTGCCTGTCTTGCACAGAATGTAACTTCTATTAAAATAATTTAAAGTAAGTTTTATTTAAAATAATCGCTATGCCAAAGTGACACATTTTGGGGTGGCCCGCCCTTGGCCCTTCCATGGAAAATGAGTTGGAAGCACTCAGTTTAGTTTTCAGAGGGCTCATCCCTGGGATATGCAGGAAATTAGTCTATTTTTTTAAAAGATTTTATTTATTTATTTGACAGAGAGAAACGCAGCTAGAGAGAGAACACAAGCAGGAGGAGTAAGAGAGGCAGAAGCAGGTTTCCCGCTGAGCAGGGAGCCTGATGTGGGGCTCAATCCCAGGACCCCGAGATCATGACCTAAGCTGAAGGCAGACACTTAACGACTGAGCCACCCAGGCGCCCCTAGTCTACATTTTTTAAAAGCCCTCACTTCCCCTTGCCTCCCCATTCTCATTCCCCACCCCCTTTTTCTATGCTTGCCACAGAAAAAAACATTCAGTAAGTATTTGTAACAAAATTCCTAAACACTAAGCAAGCAATTCTCCATCCAAGAGCAAACCCATGAGATAAAAGAGAAGGAAATCCAGGATAAATTCTCCTTTTCTATAGAATTTTTGTTTGGAACTCTCATTCATTACAAGCTCATGAGCTGAAACATCACTGTCTTGATGGGACTTTTCAACTCCCTAAAATGTGAACAGAAGGTATTGCTAAGAGGAGCCGCAGATTTCTTATATGAATCCTGTTCTTTGGCGGAAGAGGGACCAGAAAGGCAGAGAATCACAGAGACCCACACACAGAAAACTGTCAAAAAATGTTGTTCGGTGAATAATGGAACACCGTGTTGTATGGAATGTGCCAAGAATTCGGTCTTGGAGCTCCTCCTCCAGTGCCCCATGCATGGCACCCTGCACAGGGAAGCAGGTCAGGACACAGCCTACACCGCCTTCCTGCTCCTTTGTGCCTGTGGGTTTCCACGGGAGCCCACTCCAGCCAGAGCACCCCACCTGGGTTTCCAGGGGACTGGAGAGATGGTAAATACAACCCAGTTTTGGAATCACCAATTCTTTGGTGAAACCCCAGATTATGTAGTTACCTATGATTGGGAACAGGGATAATAGAAGAAATGAGTTCAATAAGACATGGCTAAAAAGAGAGATGGTAGAAAATAGAAAGACATAGACAATCTTCAAATACGCGCTGCCCATCCAGCCTGAGGAGATGCTTGCCCTCCTGGAAGCCTGAGGAACAGAGCCTGAATTCACTCCTCTGACCTCACACTCCCTCCAGGAGGCTCACAGTGAGTGTATCAGGCTACTCTAGTAAAATGCCACAGATTGGGGGACTCCACAGAAATTTATTTTTCTCAAAGTTCTGGAAGCTGGAAGTCCAGAATCAAGGTTTTGGCAGAAGCCTGAGGCTTCTGTCCTTGGCTTATAGATACTGCCTTCTTCCCATGTCCTCACATGGTCTTTCCTGTGTGTGTACATGTCCCTGGTGGCCCTTTATGTAGCTTAATGTCCTCTTTCTACAAAGATCTCAGACAAACTGGATTACAGCCCACCTGGAAGGACTCATTTTAACTTAATCACCTCCTTAAGAACCCTATCCCCTGTTAAAAAGCAAAATTCAACCAAGTAAATTTGAAGATCTAATAGACTTTATTAAACAATTCATAAATACAGCAGCATCCTATTTAGCAAGTAGAGAGGAGCTCTGCTTAGCTAAACAAAAGAAAGGTTTTTAAAGGCAGAGAGGGGGCATTAAAAAGAAAGAAAGGAATTCATTAGTGAGACATTTATTGTTTACACAAGTTGTCCTCCCAAGGGAAGTGGAAAGGGTCTATCAATAAATGACCAAAAAATCCCATGTTGAGTGGTTGAAGGTTACATTTGTGGGGGTTGAAATTGCAATTATTTTAGTCTTGGTTTGCTGACTTGCAGCCTTGACCTAAGTAACACCATTTGGGGCCTGTGGTTTTCTTTTTAACACTCCACATATAGTCACATTCTGCAGTACTGGAGGTTAGGTCTTCAACATATGAATTTTGGAGGTAATGGATGACATGTCTCTCTCCCTCTTTCTTTCCCCTTCCTTCTCTCACTCCAGCAAGTAGAGTTGAATCTTTATAAGGTCCATGCACATGCCATCAGCATGAGAGGTTTCTAGGTTCAAGATACACACGGAGAGAATGGCAAGCAGAGTAAATATATCAAGCTCTGAGGACAATGAGCTCATGGAGAACCGAGAAGTTCCACTGGTGAGCAAGATAGGGGTTGTGACAGAATTCTGAGAGTACCTTTGGACAGATACCCAGGAAAGGAATTAAGAGTCTAACAGAGGGAACAGGAAAAATGACAGCATGAATGGTGGAGGGGCCAGGGTGTGTGCAGATGTGTGCTGAGCAGCTAGAGGGACTGAAGGTGGCCGAGGGTTCAGACCATGGAGGCAGGAGGGAGATCAGTCTAGAAGTCAAGTCAGAGTAGGTCCAATCTCAGAGGCACATGGATGTTAGAACAATGAGAATAAATTTACCTGTAGTTGTAAATCCATTCAGAACTTGAAAGTCCAGGAATGTCACAGTGAGAGAAAGGAAGGGCCTGCTGGATGCATAACACCAATCAAAAGGTATCATAAGCTTGCAAATAGCTAAAGCCCTGGGGTGACAGAAGACTTCCTGCAATATTCCGCTCAAAGTCAAGGTTAGAAAGAGCTATTATGATCTCAGTCCGAATACCCTCCCCCAAAATAGCGGAGCCATCACATGACTCATCAGCTTCAAGCCACTAATCAAAGTATGAAAGCCAACCTCATGCCAACAGAAATCAATTTCTGTTTTGCCCTTTGCTTTACAGGTGGTCTAGATTTTCCAAGTGCATTAGAAGAAATAAGGAAACTTTTCCAATAAGATTATTTCATGCAAGAAACAGTCTCCTTTTCAATAAATAGTTTTAAACCATTCTCCCTGGTTTCTGAATTACACTACTCTCTGAAGATATATAAATATCAGGTAGCAGTTTTATTTCCTGTGAGTGAGGAGCTTTGGTTTAATAAGGAGGAGAGAGGCAGGGTGATAGACTTTTGGAGATGAAGCAGGATCTATTAGATCATCTCGGCCATTTCACTGGGCCCGCCCGAGATTGCTCCCAGCTGCATTGGCATATTCACTGCTACTCAGACTAGTCCAGTTTTCAATGATTTAAGGGTCATATATTAAAGGCCCATGACCAGCTAAAAGAGGTGCTTCTTCCTGAGACACTAGCGGAGGCTTGGCTGTAATTGTCGATGGATGCTCCTGTTATCAGAGGTCCGAGGGCACCTTGCTGCCCTTCAGGCAGTACCACACCAGGGCCATGGGAGTCACATCCACTGGGGCTGTGCTCATCATGCAAGGAAAAGGGCAAAAGCCATGTGCACTTATCACCACCTGAGAGCAACCATGGGCTGTGCTGCTGACATAAAGAATTGCTTTCTTACTAGCCATGGCAAGGAGATAGGCTCATTCCATTCCTTTCTGAACCGAATTTGTATACAAGGAGGGAGGCATACCTCAAGCAGCTGATCTCGGGATGTAGGGTGGAGTGGGGCAGACAGAGTCACCTCCTCCTCCCCACTAACAGTTACAGTTGCCTCCACTGAATTCTGGGACTGATTCACTGTAGGACTGGGAACTTCAGAGCTAAGAACATCCTGACTTGTACACTCCTACATCCTTTAGGTCCATAGGACCAAATATTCTGAGTACAGTTTAACCATTTGAAAGTCTTGGTTGCATGCATGGTTCAGGGCTTAGAAATAGAGGAGCAGGTAAAAATAAATGGACTCAACCAAGGGTCATCAGTAGTCTCAAAACAAGTCTTTAGAATTACAATAATCAGGGGCACCTGGGTGGCTCAGTTGGTTAAGCAACTGCCTTCGGCTTAGGTCATGATCCTGGAGACCCGGGATTGAGTCCCACATCGGGCTCCCTGCTAGGTGGGAAGCCTGTTTCTCCCCCTCTCACTCCTTCTGCTTGTGTTCCCTCTCTGGCTGTGTTTCTCTCTGTCAAATAAATAAAATCTTAAAAAAAAAAAAAGAATTACAATAATCATCACTCGATTAAGCAAGCACTTACTACACACTAGACAACATATGTAATTTGTCCTTTTCTTGCATATACTTGAATACTATTATTATTCTTATTTGACAGCTAGGAAAACCGAGGCTTAGGGCAGTTAATTCACTGCCCCCCTTATTTCTATAGCTCTCCCCAAGCCATCCAATCAGCAGCATTTTGACCCCTAATAGGCTTGTTGTCATTATTCTTCACTTGAGGTACTGTGGTGTTGGCATCCCTTGCTGTGCATATATAGGAAGGCCTGGGATCTGGGCTGTGGGGTTGATTTACTATAGGAGATATTAAAGGTCATACATCTGATGAATTCCATCAAAGCCTTCTTAATATTAACTCTAAGAGAAATTTCTTCCAGCCTCAGCACCTGATAGAGCCACACATCTACTGAACCACTGGTTTGTTTTTACCCTCAGACACTGCAAGATCTCCAAGTGATGGCATTTTACTTTTTGCATCCCAACCAGGAACTCAGGGACCAGTTTCTATCCTGCCTCTCTTAAATGTGTGAAACATGATTCCATGTACCTGGGGAAACGTTTTACTCCTGGTTTTGTTGTCCTTCTTCTTTCATTACTTCTCCTGTATCCACTTTCCTCACTTAAGAGTATTTTTTTCCTCTCATTGACACTATGTGCATCTTTATAAGTTACCATAAGCAATTTTTGAAATGAGAGAAGATAGAAATATGTTTTAAAATATAAAATGATCTAGATGTGTATGCCTTGTGAAAATTCAAAACCTCATCCAGCTGTATACTATGTATTTGTTTATTAAGAAGCAGAATGGTGGAATAGGTAGTTCTAAGAGCCTATGCTTCTACAGAAATATTTTTTTTTAAATCAAGGAAAGGCTATCAGAATCAACTTTGTCAGAATTCTGAAAAACAAGCCAAAGTTTATAGTAATCAAGTGAATTCTGAAGCAATGAAAAGCAATAAAAAGCAATTTTACGAAGAAAGCTTTGTAACTTTTTAGTTACCCTTTGACCCGGCCCCTCTCCAACTTGACAGTGGTCTTGAAGAGGTTAGTCTGTGAAGGGCCACCTGGGTGGCTCAGTTGGTTAAGCGACTGCCTTTGGTTCAGGTCATGATCCAGGAGTCTTTGGGTTCTCTCTTTTACCCTCCCTCCTCTCAAGATCTCTTTCTTTCTCTCAAATAATCACAAAAAAAAAAGACATTAGCCTGTGTTACCCATAGGGGTCCCTGGTTCTGAGGAGGGGGGAGCAGGGTTTGTTCACATGGAAATGTATTTGTCTGTTGAAACCTATAGGAGATCCGTGCAGGGCTGCTGCAAGCTGCTTGTCCTTAGTTAGAACCCACTCAAGGTGGAAAGGCAGTGTGCATTCCTTAGAGATACTGTGAAGCAAAGGAAAAAATTTGAAGCCACCTAAGGCGAAAGGTTACAGCTGAGGCATGCGTCAATGTACCTAAGTCAGGGGCCTAAAGCTGAGGAGGAAGTGTCTTTGAGAATTTAGGGCATTCAAAAGTCCCCTTGTGGACTGGGGATTTAAGAAAGCCATATATATATACATGCTCAGGGGAGAAAATGCATGCCCAGAAAAGACCAGAAAAGTCCTTACACTCTCACCTGTGGCTGATCACTAAGCTCTGTGCAGGTAGGAAATGAAGGCTAAGGCAAATTTTTGAGTGGTCTAATTGAACACTGAAGGAGTACTCTTGTACAGAGCAAATCTCCACAGACTGGGACACATTTTCAATATTTGATTCTTTGAGGTTTTTTTCCTTTTTCCTCTCTCTCTCTCTCTCCTCCCACTCCCTCTCCTTTCAGCTCCTAGAATTCAGGAAAATCTTTTTCAAAATACTAGTTGAACTTGAAAGGAATAGAAACTTCAGAGACCACACTTTCAAAAAATGTAAAAATAGTTTAGAAAATTTTCTAAGCAAACAGTTAAAATCTACAACAAGCAATAAAAATAAACTCTGAAGATGAATATGATTTACAGAGTTACCACATTATAATGTTCAATGTCCATTTTTCAGCAAAAATTTAGGAGCTATGCAAAGAAAGAAGTGTGCTCCATTCGCACACAGACACACAACATTAACGGACACTGTCCCTGAGGAAACATAGATACTGGTCTTACTAGACAAAGACTTTAAATAAACTGTTTCAAATATGTTCAAAGAGCTAAAGGAAACCAGGAGAATAATGTGTGAATAAATAGAGAATATCCATAAAGAGATGGGAGTTATAAAAAAGAACCAAGGAAATTCTGGAGCTGAAAACTCTAGCAAATGAAAAACTTACTAGAGAGTTTCAATACCATACTTTAGCAAGAAAAAGGAAAAATTAGTGAACTTGAAGACAAGTCCATGAAAATATTCAGTCTAAGGAAACAGGGGGAAAAAATGAAGAAAAATGAACTTAACCAGAACTATAAAACTCCTAGAAGAAAATATTCAGTCTAAGGAAACAGGGGGAAAAAAATGAAGAAAAATGAACTTAACCAGAACTATAAAACTCCTAGAAGAAAACAGGAGCAAATCTTCATGACCTTGAATTGAGAAATGGATTCCTAACTAGGACAAGAGCACAACCAATCAAAGAAAAGATAGATTGGACTTCATCAAAGGTAAAAACCTTTGCATCTCAAAGAACATCATCAAGACAGTATTAAGACAAGCTACATGGTAAGGAAAAAATATTTGCAAATCATGTAGCAGTCTGGTGGCCAGAATAGATAAAGAACAGTCAGAGTTCAATAACAGAAAGACAAACAACCTGATTTAAAAATGGGCAAAGGAGGGCACCTGGGTGGCTCAGTGGGTTAAAGCCTCTGCCTTCAGCTCAGGTCATGATCTCAGGGCGCTGGGATGGAGGCCCGCATCGGGCTCTCTGCTCAGCAGGGAGCCTGCTTCCTCCTCTCTCTGCCTGCCTCTCTACTTGTGATCTCTCTGTCAAATAAATAAATAAATAAATCTTTAAATAAATAAATAAATAAATAGATAAATAAATAAAATCTTAAAAGAAATAAAATAAAAATAAAAATGGGCAAAGGACACAAACAGACATTTCTCTTAAGAAGATGTACAAATGGCCAACAAGCACCTGAAAGGATGAACAACGTGTTTGTATTTAGAGAAATACAAATAAAAACCACAATGAGATACTACTTCATATCCACTTAGGATGACTATTAAAAAGAAATTACAAGTGTTGGTGAAGATGTGGAAAAACTAGAACCTTCATACATGGCTGGTGGGTTTATAAAATATTCAGCTGCTATGGTTCCTCCAGCCACTAAATATAGTTACAATAGTTGTCAGTAATTCCATCCTAGGTACATAGCCAGAATAACTGAAAACAGGTACTGAAATATATGGACACACATGTTCATAGCAGCACAATATCCAAAAGGTAGAACTCCAAATGTTCTTCCACGGATGAATGGATTAAAAGAATGGAGATATATATATAGATATAGATATATTTCATATATATATATGAAAATTAAGAATTCCAAATAAAGGAATGGAGTACTGATGCATGCTACAACCAGGATGAACCTTGGAAATATGCTAAATGAAAAAGCCAGATAGAGAAGATCATACTGTATAAATTTCATTTATATGGAATAGTCAGAAGTGGTGGTAAGTCCACAGAAAGAGCATGTAGATTGGTGGTTGCCAGGAGCTAGAGGAGAAGACAATGGGAGGTAATGCCCCCTTCTGGGAATGATGAGAATGTTTCAGAGGTGGTGGTTGCAGGTATTGTAAACGTCCTTGATGCCTCTGAATTACTCACTCTAAAATTGCTAATTCTATGTAATGTGAATTTCACCTTAGTTAAAGAGGGAATAAATCAGATAAACCAAAAAAAACAGTTTAAGTGTGGAGATTCCTTTAAAAAGTAAAATAGAGTACCCTATGACCGTGCAATTGCACTACTGGGTATTCACCCCAAAGATACAGATGTAGTGAAAGGAAGGGCCATATGTACCCCAATGTTCATTGCAGCAATGGCCACAATCACCAAACTGTGGAAAGAGCCAAGGTGCCCTTCAACAGATGAATGGATAAAGAAGATGTGGTCCATATATACAATGGAATACTATGCCTCCATCAGAAAGGATGAATACCCAACTTTTGTAGCAACATGGATGGGACTGGAGGAGATTATGCTGAGTGAAATAAGCCAAGCAGAAAAATTCAAGTACCATATGGTTTCACTTACTTGTGGAACGTAAGGGGTAATATAGAGGACAGTAGGAGAAGGAAAGGAAATGGGAATTGGGGTAAATCAGGGAGGGAGATGAAACATGAGAGACTTTGGACTCAGAAACTAAAGGTCTTAGAAGAGAAGGAAGGGGAGTGGGGGGATGAATGAGCCTGGTGGTGGATACTGAGGGCATGTACTGCATGGAGCACTGGGTGTGGGGCATAAACAATGAATCTTGGAACACTGAAAAAATAAAATAATGTAATAAAAAAAAGTTTATTAAAAAACAAAGCTACTGAAAGTAGAAATAAAGTCCATTCATCTTTATGTCCCCTCATCCCCATGATCTTTAGCACAGGCGGGCACATAAAGACAATGAACAGTGTCGGCTTGGATGAAGGAATAATTTGAAGAAAAGCTATAAACCTTGGAGACTCAGAAGTCTCATAAGATCTTTCTCACCTTTCATTTACCCTTTTTATTTGTCTGTTAAAATGTTTCTTTAGATTTTCTTTTTTCAACTATAAAAGCAGTACTCACTTGTTATTACAGCCAAACAGACAAGAACGTGGAGCACCCCTACCACCTGCCCAGCTCACCCCCAATTCTGCCACCCTGCACTCTTCAAATACTCCAGGCTTCTGATATTAACAGATTGACAGTCTGGGACATGTCTTTCCACCTCTTGCTTCATGCTCATTCAAATGTCCCCCGAATGATGTGTGCAATCCGTCTCTCAGTTATTATTCTTATCTATATTCCAAGGATGAATTCCTACTGGTGCTTTTATTCCTTCATAGTCTCTCCCGAGATGCTGGGGGCCAAGAGGGAATGATCAGGAGACATTTTCCTGGGTCAAAGGAATGACACATCAGTGCTACATGGATTGCCTTATTACACGAAGTAGGAGCTTGAAGTGAGAAAGCTTAAGTGGGTGGGACATGTGGCAACACCCACTCTCCCACCCCTCACAGCAGCTACCTGTTATTTTATAACCGTCCCATTTGTCCACCTCCCAGCATGGATTTTATCCAAAAGCATTTTGACTTTTATCAATTCAAAGATGGATTTTCTTCACCTTCTAATATTTACTTATTTATTTGGCTTATTGTCTGCTTCCCCCCACTAGCATGTTACCTCCACAGGGCAGAGATTTTGGTCTGTTTTGTTCAGGGTTATATATACAACACCTAGCATACCTGCCGGGTACACAGTAGATGACTGAAAGTATTCACTGAAAGAAATTCTACCTATCCTCTTATAAAGCTTACATCCCTCTAGTAAAAGGTTGGGGGGTATATACCTCTGGAACATTTCCTCTTCTCTCCTTCCTGGTTTCCCTCCAACATTACAGCTAACAAGAAGGGTGGAGGAGTTGATCAACCAACAAAGCTCCAGCTCCCAGCTTCTCACCTCACTGGGTCCCGGTGAAGTTTAGGGATGATAAGGCCCTCCATGCACATCATCCCTGGAGAATCAAAAAGCCCTTCCACGTGATCTCATAGGATTCTGAGGCTGGAAAAGAGGTATCACCATTTCACAGAAAGACATCTGGGAGGCTTCTGAGTGTCAGGAGAGAGCCAAGACCAGAATCCATGGCTCCAACCACTTGTCCAGGATTACCCCCATCACCCAAGAGAAGGCCCACTGCTCCCTCACAAGGTTGCATGTCAAAACTCCAACTGAGTGTCCTATTTTTCTACCCCAGGGAGCAGCGTCCCCAAACCTATTTTGAGATCAACAGAGTATAAAAGCACAGGGTCAAGTTTATTTCAAAAAAGTATCAGTTGACCAGCTACTTTGTTCAATGCCCCTCAACTTGGATTTGTCTGATGTTTTTTCTTGATTAGACGGAGGTTATGTATTTTGGGCAAAAATACCATAGAAATGGTATTCTTCCATGGAAGTGAAGCTGTGCCCTCAGTCCTATACTCTTTGAAAGGGTCAAGGACATAAAAGGCAAGGAAGGACTTATTAGAGGCTGTGGAAGATGAAAGAGAAATCACAACTAAATGCGATGTAGGATGCTGCAAAGGGTCCTGGTATAGACAAGGGACAGCAGTAGTAGAACATCCAAAGCCTGTAGTTTAGTTACTAGATCAGACCAATGTTAATTTCCTCATCTTGATAATTACTATGGTAATGAAAGTTGTTAACATTAAGCAACACTCAGAAAAGGGTACAGGGAAACTGGACTATTTTACAACTTTTTCTATAAGTGTAAAATTAATTCAAAATAAAAGCTTCTTTAAAGTGGTTGTTCCTTGTGGAAGCTTTCTCAGGCATTTCTTACAAGGGCACTAATCCTATTCATGAGGCTCTGCACTCATGACCTAATCACTTCACAAAGACCCCCCCCCCAATACTATCACCTTGGAGTTAGGATTTCAATAAATAAATTTTGAAGCATTCAGACCATAGCACCAACAGCTTCTGTCCCTACTTCTTCCTGTAATAGACTAAATCCTGGACTCATCCTTCTAGGTGGAAATGAAAAATAGGAATGATTTGGGTCCAACCTGACATGAACTTGACTTTTGAGGTTCTAGACCATTATAAGGAAGTGGAATAAGGAACACATCCATTTTGGGAACAGACCCATGTATCCAGAGAAAGATTTTAGACTCCACCTCACTTTGGTGCATATAATGTTATAACCATGGATTTCAGAGGCCACTGGGTATGTCTTTTAGTCCCCACTCCTCATCATGTCCAGGCTGTTTGGGTTACGGACCTGGAAAGGTAATGAGTGAGATGCTCAGAGCCACCTCTCCTGAATGTTGAGAGGAGCCATTTTTCATTCAGTCGCTTCAGTGTCTCTCAGAGTGGGTGAGATACAGCCAGCTACCTTGTTGCCCAACATTACCAGGGAAGGGTGGTTGTCCCAATCTGCTTAGCCCATATTTTTAATTGCTTAATAATAGTGAGTGGGCTTCCCTCCTCTCCTCCAGCAGAGCAGTGTGGGGGGCTTTGACATTCAGGGCCCAGTGTGTGGGCAGGAAACACAGATGAGGCTGGGAAATGTCAACCTCCTACAGCTTCTCTCCCAATTAATCACAGCATCATATGACAGGGCATACCTCCAGTGAGGAGCACTGGGCTGGCAGTCCCCAGAACTCGGCCCCATCTCCAGCTCCACTGCTAAATTAGCTGCGTGATTGGAGGAAGTGGCTCACCCTCTGGGGTAGTGATTACAAGCACAGACTCAGGATCCCGACCCACTGAGTCCACCTCTGACTCCTTCCCATCCCAAGAGTGGGATCCCAAGGAAATGAATTAACGGACGCACATGACAACTCCCTCAGCTGCAAAATAAGCATGAGGATGCCTACACAGCCAGGAGGCTGGAAGGACTCAAAGCCCAGCAATGCATGAGATATACATTAATAATTATTAATGCTAGGGCACCTGGGTGGCTCAGTTGGTTAAGTGACTGCCTTCGGCTCAGGTCATGATCCCGGAGACCCGGGATCGAGTCCCGCATCGGGCTCCCTGCTCGGCAGGAAGCCTGCTTCTCCCTCTCTCACTCCCCCTGCTTGTGTTCCCTCTCTGGCTGTTTCTCTCTGTCAAATAAATAAAATCTTTTTTAAAAAATTATTATTATCATTTTTTAAATAATTATTAATGCTGCTGCTATTATCCCAATTCTAGTCACCTGGTTCGATTGACTATATCCAAATTTCCACAGGAAATATTTTCAAAGATGAATAACACATGGAATTTGCCCCCAGATACTCAGTCTTATGAGGAAGACAAACACGTGCATTAGATATTTGGGGATGGGAGAGGTGGGCTGCCTCGGTCATGGCCTATAACAGAGGCAGGTGCTAGAACCCCGTACAGGCTCTGCCCACATCTTCCCATTGAACCCTTAGAACCACCTGGTCAGCTTGATCCCACTGAAGCAAGTGGGAGGCAGAGAAGTTAAATCACTTGCCTCCAATCACATAGCTTCGACGTGTCAAAGACAAGATGCAAGTCTTAAGTCCCTCGCTCTTAAACTCCACGTCACTGGGGGATCGGGGGATCAGATGGGATTTGAGGAATGCCTCACAAAGAAGTGACATTTGGAAAGACCAAGCCTCCACATTTTTATTATGGAAAGGCAGGATTTCTGGAGCATCTCCCAGCGACGCTTCTTAGCTACATGGGTAAGTTTTTTAAAACTCTCTGAGCCCTGGTTTCTTTGTTTCTGAATAATTATAGTGCCCACCATGGAGCTGACAGAAGGAGTGACTGCATTTATGGATGTGAAACTCTTAATAGCACCTGGCGTGTGGCAAGCACAGAATAGATATTAACTTGCCATCATCGTGTCATCTTTCTCGTCATCAGCACAGTCACCGTGTGGGCTCAGCTGCACCTCAGCTGACAGGGCCACCTGTTGGTAGAAAGGGAACCTCTGCTTCCTCAAGGGCTCTCAGGAGCACTGGAGCAGTTCCCTGAAATGTGACCATCGGCCATTTGTTCCTTAGGTAAAGTATTTGTTCTGTGCCTGGGATCTCCAGGAGAACAACAAAGCCACCAAGAGCAATTAATAACACATAAAATCCTGAATAGCATTCAGTTAGTCATCTGAGAGGGGGGTCCATGCCGAGGAAGGATCCCTGAGAAGGTGAAGCAGAGGCAGACATGGCCTTCTCCAAGTGGAGACTGCCTAGAAAGAGGTGGGGTAGAGCCAGATGTGGGCTCCTTCCCAATTCCACCACAGGCTGCCCTTTCTAGGTCTGCCAAGAGGTCAAGCCCCCTTCCCACCCCAGCGCTCAGGCAGGGATGGTACATGAGCTGGGCCCTCATTAGCATGTGCTGCCAGAGATCTGAGGGGTGAGTGATGGCTCCCCCAGAACAGAGGCCTATTTGATGTAGGCTTGTCAGCCCTGCCATCCTTCATGGGGACCTGGGGCCAAGATTCATATCCTCTGTCAGAGGCTCATCCAACACCCTGAGCTGGCCTCTGCTGGAGTCCAATTTTCATACTCTCTCCCTGCGAAGGGAAGGCAATTTTTCATAGCCTGGCGATGGGGAGATACACAGCAGTGCTCCATTTTTCCTGGGACTAGCTTAGGGGCTGGGGTGAGGATAAACTAAGAAGAGAGAAAAGGAGGGGAGGACTAGGAAGGAATGTCATCAACCATGGAATTTTGCCTGTTTTCTGCCATTACTGCCTCCCTCCCCCAGCCCCGTCTTCTTTTGTTTTCTTTATCTAATCTATTTCAGACGAGTGTTTTCCAATTTTTCATTAAAATTGGACAACAGTAAAGATGTTACAAAAAATGATATCACACATCCAACAACATCAGCATGAGTTTGTGTGGTACCCACAGGGGGGACTCTGGCTTGAACGCCACCAATTAATGCTGGCTCTGCCTTCAGGTCCCTGTGTGACCATGGAGCCCCTCCAGCTCTGAGCCTGGTGTGTGTAGGGCTGGCTCTTCTGCCCCATCCACCAGGATACCAGAGAGCTCAAAGATGCTTTAAAACAGAGGTTCTGACCTGGATCTGTGGGTTATGCTCTCAAAACCTGATGCTGAGGAAACAAAATGGTGGCCCCAGATGTAGGTTTGGGGTCCACACAGGGTTTTAAAGAAAAGTGAATTCGTTCAACATTTTAAAACAAGGAGATCTTACATTTTAAAAACTGGATTTTCAGGGGTGCCTGGATGGCTCAGTTGGTTAAGCGACTGCCTTCGGCTCAGGTCATGATCCAGGAGACCCGGGATCGAGCCCCACATGGGGCTCCCTGCTCGGCGGGAGGCCTGCTTCTCCCTCTCTCACTCCCCCTGCTTGTGTTCCCTCTCAGGCTGTGTTTCTCTCTGTCAAATAAATTTTTAAAAATCTTAAAAAAAAAAAAAAACCTGGATTTTCAGCTGCTCTTAAAAAATAGAAAATCTGTTAACAATAGAGCAGAAGCTCAACCTGAAAATGTCTTCTGTAAGACTGGCTTGAAGAGTGGTTTATGTCCTTTGAACTGATTCTGACCCCTGCAGGTCACTACACTTCTCACCACCATCAGATTTCTTCTTTTAATCTACCTCCCTGGGCCCTGTAGTTGTCTGAGTGGGTAAAAGTCTGACCAGATCACCTAGAGGCCTGTGGTGTCCTATGCCCACCACCAGCTAGGAATTTACACTGACAGGCAGAAGCTGGCCCCATGAATTCAGAGGAAAGGGAACTCCAGGGTGTGGGGATGGGTAGGGACGGGGGTCAAGGAAAAGAGTTCGAAATGTATGTGTCCTATTTGCAGTCCACTTGTAAACCATTTTTGCCAGCACAGGGGACCTGGGGGTGTTAAGCAGGGATGGGTAAGTTGAGCTCATATTGTTGGAACAAGGGCTCCGAATGTTGAGTACTATTATTCTCAGCTGTTCATGCCGCAGACTCCAGATACAATGTGGGGTTTAGGGACTAAGTCTGCCAAGCTCACGCCTACACGCATTTCCACCCCCTACCTTCGCAACAAGTGGAGGTAGGGTCTAGTCTCGGGAAATACAGGGCTACATACAAAGTTCCAGGAACCACCTTCCACCTTCACAAACTCATCATCTGGGGTTTTCTAAAGTAGCCAGAGGTGTCCCACGAAGACCCGGCAGGAGCAGGGGGCAAACTTCTGAGTTGAATTCTCCTGAAGTAGCTCAAGGGAAATAACAGAAGAAAGAAAGAAGGGAATAAACCTCCTTTTGGCTTCATTAGAGCTCTTGCTTAACCAAGCTAAAAATAAAACTAATTGCTTTTGCTCTTCTAATGTGAAAAATCAGTTTTTAAAGGATCAAGATTCTCTCCCTGGCTGGAGAAATCATTGAATCGGTAATTGACTGCCAATGAATTATGAATGTCATAATCAAGCCTTCTTGGAAGGCCAAAGTCTTGGTTACAAATGGGCACTATAATTAGAATGATGCTGAAACTGCCTAAAGCAGACCCCCTTTTGTCTTTTTTTTTTTTAAGATGGAAGAGGCACTGCTCTTCTACCAGTGTCTGATTTATTCCAAACAATGCCTTGTTCTCACCATTAGAGGAGACATGGGAGTGCATGGAACACCTCCTTTTCCCCTCTAAAAAACCCAGCCTATCTCCCCCAATGGTAAGGGAGAAATTGTTTCAGTTTTCTTTACCTATTGCCTGGAATTTTAGAAACTAAAGGTATTCTGGGACAGCAAGCAGCCTCTTTTCAAATCCAAGAGGACTGGGTTATGGGCAGGGCTCAGCCCCCCTACACCATAGTGGGAATCAGTCTGATCTAGTCCTTGCATGTGAACAAATAGCTGAGCTCCACAAGTCGGAGGAGTGGAGGAGATGGGCACACGTATCAGAGAGGAAAATGAGAGAAGGGCAACCTGAAAGTGACGCAATGGGAATAAAACTGCCTCCAGCACCAATGCCCAGCCCGAAAGAAGAGGTCCCCTCATAACACTTAGACAACAAGAAAAGTCCATCTAGATTAACAGGACCAATAATGACAACAACATCCCGCCAAGAGAAAGGATTGTCTCAGAAGGGATTACCTTACCTTGTTTTCTGGAGGTTGGATCCATTCTAAGCAGTGGGGGGAGGGGGAGAGGACCAAAAACAAAAAAATCTAGGAGTTGCTGCTTTTCCCTCAAATCCTTTACCTTATACTTGGCCTCTGACATGGCATCTATTCTAACCAGAAAGCCCTTGAACCAGAGCTACTTCCAAGAGCTTATCTTAGCACAGCCTGAAAATGGCCAGTTGAGGGAAGGAGGTCAGGGCTCTCCTTCTCTTGAGCCCACAATGGAAGGATGAGCCCAGCTCCTCAGTCTCTTGCCACTTGCTGAGCACCACCATAGGGGCTTAATCAGTAGTTCTCAGCCCTGACTGCACATGGAAGACTTTTCCATGTTGTTGCCCAGGTCATGGCCCAGACCGACTAAATGTAGTATCTAGGAGTTGCTCCAGATATCACTGTTGGTTAAAGCTTTCTACTGATTCTAATGTGCAATTATGGTTGAGAACCACTAACTTAATCATGCCCTCCCAGCACCTGTTCTCTGTCTTCCTGCCCTTTCTCTCACTTCCCAGACCTGTGCTGAGGGACTTTTGTAGGATGAGATATTCCAGAAACAGCAATGTCTTCATCTCTTAGGGTGAGCAACAGGTCCTGAGACATCTGTGAATAGTCCCCAGGACAACTTCCCCTCACACCTCAAATAATTCCATTAGAAAGGACCTTAAGGCACATCTTATCCACGGTTGCAAATAGGATTCATCCTCAAGCCAACTTTGTTGGACCAGAAGCAATTCTCTAGGACACTAAATAGAAAGTTCTCATCAGGACATGTTGGGGGAAAATACCATCTTCAGTGATCAATGCCAGCCAAGAAAGCAGGAGAGAGAAATGGTGGTATCAAAACTGAGTATTCGCCAAACCTCAAAAACTTTCCTCATCAGGCTTACAAGAAAAAGAGAGCCAGAGAAAAGAAGTGACACGGCCATTAGCCAGGTCTGTAAATCAACAAGTTAACTTGAAAGGTTTGGTCTGTGTCTAATACCACAGAACCTTGCTACTCAAAATGAGGTCCACAGAGCATTGGGATCAGTATCAGCTGGGAACTTGTTAGAAATGTAGGATCTCAGGCTCCACACAAGACTTACTGGATCCTAATATACAGTTTAACAAGTTCCCCAGGTGATTCTACTTGACAATGACTTTTGAAAAGTCCTATTGGAGAAAAGATGGGACAGAAGATGAAAATCACAGCATGGTCTACCATGGTCCAGATGAGAAGTACAAGGAAAGCTCAAGAAAAGAACAATGTCAAGTAGTATAAGAGAATAGAAATGCTGTCTTGTCCCAGAAAGGAGGGAAATCCATGTAAATGCAAGGGCCCAGAAGCTTTGGAGAGAAGGCAGTCTGTGGGTTGGGTGCTAAAGGACTGATGGAGGTTAAATACTCAGAAAGGGCCCTGCCACTGTCTAGCAGCTGACCTCCTCTCACCTCTGGGAGCTCTCTGTCACCTCTGTTGCCTTAAGTTGTTTCTGGTGGGCTTCTTCTCTCCCCAACAGGCTGAGGATCTCCTTGAGGTGGGGGATGGTCTCCTCTCCCTGCCTGTCTCCTGTACATATCCACACAGGACCAGGCCAGAATGACCACTCAGAATGTTTGAATAAATAAATGAGTGACTGAGTGAACAAGGAAGGACAAAGCCAGACCTAGAAAACACAGACTCCAGCTCCCTTCTGCCCCTCTTCATCACCACCACCCTAAATTGACCCACTGAAATTTAGACTTATGCCCAAAATTACCAGGACATGTGTGACTTTAAAAAAAGAAAACTTAATATATTATCCCAAAATTCACCCAAGTCTTATTGGTTGCTAACTACATGGGGTCCCTTTATTCTGAAGAGAACCCCATGCTCTGTGATCCCAATATTCAAGGATGAATCCCAGGAAGAGTAGCAGAGAATAAGGCTTGAAGAGAAGGTGTGGAAACCCTGCCTAAAATGTTTTCAGACAGGGATAACAGTCTCTCTAGAGGGTCAGTTCTCCCCTAGGCAAGATGTTCCCTCTTAGCAGCATTCAAAGGCTCTGACCAGCCAGTCTGCAGACCCTCCCCACCTCCAGCCCATCTCACAAAATTAATGTGTGTGGAAGTACTTTGCAGAGAGCAAAGAGATGTGCAGTGTAAAGAATCATCATTGCTGTATGATGAGAAAACCTCAAATAGAATCTTAAGAGTCATGGATATTTTCTGTACACTTATTCTTTCACAGCCTTACATTTGTGAAATTCACAAAAAAGGAGAGAGAGAGTACGAGCTCTATTATCTGTTTTCAAATCCTGGCTCAGGCACACTTTAGCTGTGTGACCTTGAGCAGATTATTTACCTTTTCTATGCCCTGAGAGCCCTGTCAACAAAAGGAAGCCCACAATAATAACACCTATTTCACAAGATTGCTCCAGGGATAAATGAGCTAATGCATATGTGAGTTCCTAGAACATACTATATATTCAATAAACGTTAGCACTTAGTATCTGCTTTTTGACTCCTGCCTACCTTACTTCCCAGAGCCCACCCAGCTATACACATCTCATTCTATGCCCACTCTATGGGTGTTGCCCCCTGTCGCCCAGATCCTCCCATGTACATCACCCACACCTGGCATAGGGCAGTAACTCATGCTTCAAAGAAAACAGTGCCCTCTGACATTTTACTCTTTACATCTACCATCCTCTTTGGGTATATTCTCAGGAAACTGGAAGGAGAGTATTTGATAATCTAACTTATGTGGAGGTGTTACAGACTTATAGATGTCTATATTCTTTTAAAGGCACAGAATACCTGCTCTTTACAAAGGAACCTAAAGAGAAGCAATGCCTCAACAAAAGGAACTAAGCATTAGCACTGGAATTTCTGGCACAGTCCCAGATCAGGTATATTGGTGATTTTAAAATAAATGAGGGGAGAAACCTGAATGCCCAACTTGGGGACAACCTTCCTCCTGAAGTACAAGAGGACAAGGAGGCTCCAGAAGGAATTTCAAGGCAGATGTATTATTTGGTTAGTTCCCTATTCCTGAACTTAGGTTTGCCTTTAGGTAACAACATAAAGGAGCGTCTCCGTCATCCCACCAACGAGCAGTCCTCCTACAGTTAGAGACTACAGGTACCATCTCTCCCACTAAGAGTAAAATCCCCATTGGCACAGTGACCTCCATGAGCTGACCCTCCCTTAGAAATCTTCAAGCATAAACCAGCCAAAATCTCCACCATTTTCTCACCTCTATCCAAGGAAAACATGCTCCCTCCGCGTGCAGAGGAACACAGTACTAAGAGCAGGAAGGCTTAACAGCTTTAGCCCTGCTTTCTCTATGGCAGACCACATGTGTAGGGGAAAGCCTTAGGGGAAAGAAAGATACAGGGATGCCTGGGGCAATGTGAGGCTTCCTCGAAGCAGCATCTCAGGCCCCACTCAAGGGTGGCTCGAAGTCCAGTAAGAGGAGGTAAAATTTTATTTCCTATCTCTCCATACTCATTTGGCTACCTAGAGTTCTGACATCATCTCCCTGTCCTCATTATGTCCAATAACTGCATGCGCATGCGCCATACACAACCAAGACAACTACAGTAGACACAATAGATACAGCAGGAGGCAGCAGAAGCAGCTCTGGCCCCTGAGTGGTATGGACGCCATCTTTGTGGCGAGAAGGCTTGAGCAGGAAAGGACCCAATGATCCAACTAGCTTCTTTTTTTTTTTTTAACAAAGTGAAAAACCACCAAGTCAGTAAAAAGACTTCTCTTGCCCCAGGTCACAGTGAGCCTGCAGCTGAGTTAGGACCACACCCCAATTCTTTTTTATTCTCTCCTCCTGAGAACTCCTCTACTGGGTGACCTCAGACAGGTCATTTCTGATGGCAGCTGACAATAGGTACTGGAAGGATTGGTGATCCTGTACATTGACGGTTCTTCTTCCCCCATCTCTTCCCGCCACTTGACATTACACTGAGCCGCTGGAGCCATGAAGACTTGGCTATTTGCATGTTCCCCATCTGTCTGGATACTATTACCAATGTACTTCCTGTGATAACGCAGCCTTTGTCCTCTCCTCTGACAATGGGCAGGTTTTCATGCCTACATCTTCTCCCTAGAAACAAAGCCTTCTTTGCCATTTGGAGACATTCCTGGTTGAAGAGCCTCTATTCCAGTATCAATACCCTCTGAAACCTCTGGCCAGAATAGGGCTAGCAGTTCTTAGAGAAGAACCTTAGTATAGTCATACCTCCCTTCAGAAAAGAGATGGCATATAAAGGAAGAGAAAGATCTCTAGGTCCTCAGCCTATCCACAAATAACAGTCTGTCTCCCCATGCTTATAGACTCCTTCCCTCTCCATACTCTACAAAAATGCAAGACTGTTCAAGAGAAAGAATCAGTGATGTTGGAAGAAAAACAGTGGATTCTTATCTCAAAATAGTGTCTCATTCATATCCTCTATTAGCACCAGCTACATTCTTGATGAGTGTGTCACTTCTGTGTGCTGCTCATTTTCTTTGAGCAGGAGAGTCTTGTACTCAGGAGAAAGATGAGGATGGAGAGGGTACGAACTGAGAGAGTGAGCCAGAAGGAGCGGCTGCAGTCCAGTTAAATGCTACCAAAGAAACAAAATGAGGGGTCTTCTTCAGACTAGAGGAACATGAGATGCATAGGAAGGCTGGGGTCTCCCCTGGGAGCTGGCTGTGGAAGAGACTAAATGATGTGAAATCTGAGGGTGATGAGGAAGAGTGTAGCTTAAAGAAGGACATTGGTTGAAATCCAAATCCTCCACCTTACTTGCTATCTATCTTAGACAAGCATCTTAAATTATACAGTACTCAGTCTCCCCACTTAAAGTAGGATAATTTTTGCCTCATGGGAATGTTATTAAGCTTCAATGAGCCACTGAGTGTCAAGTACCTGGAACACAATTGACATTCAGTAAATGGAAGCCAATTGTATGACTTTTCAGTTTTCCTTTAAGGGTTTTTAATCCCCAAAACCAAGAGTCAGCATGTTTTTCTGCAGTGACTTTCAAATCTTTTTAGGGAGCAAAATATTTTCCTCAAAATAAATCACTCAGATTAAATTAGTCCCATCATCCCTTTCTCTCCTGAAAGGTCCCCTGACTGCCTCCAAATGCTTAGGGCTCTTTTGGTGCAGGACGAATCAGAAGACCTGAGTTCTCATACCTGTCATGCCCCTACTTCGCAGGAAGACCCTGGCCCAGCTACTCTCCACTCTGAGTCACAGCTCTCTCACGGTTACTTTGAGGAGTTTGGGGTGTGTAACCACAAATGACTCTCTGACTTCTATAACTCAAGGAAAGAGCCTTAGTTACTGGATCTGATTATTGGCTTTCCTGTCTTTTCCCCATGCCCAGCGCAATCAATCATGCTGCATGACTATTTGTTGGTACTCCATGAGATCGCTATAACCCCACCCTTCGGGTGCAATCACTTCTGTCAAATGAAAGCAATGTCCTCAGATGCTGCCTTGGTCCACTGCCGGGTATTTGCATGCAGCAAAATGGCACATGCTACAAATCAGTCATTCCCTAGCATCCTGGGAATGAAGCCATGGCTTTGTTCAGAGGGGGAAAGAAGCAAAAAGCTACCTCACTGCCTTGCTGCAAAGACCCTGAAGTACCTTCCAGAATGGGACGCCAAGAGTTGGGAGTTTCATGGGATTTTAAAGACCACATCATTTCTCTTTAAAAATAAATATCCTTAACCACAGAACTATCTATTATGAAATAAGATGAACACTTACAAATTGCCCGAAGGCTTTAATTTGTGTCCAGAGAATGTACTAATAGGGGGCAAGTTGTCTGATACTGAATTAATGGCAGGAACTTGAGCAGAAAGTACGAGAAGGCAAATTCTTGAGCAGAGGGCAGACAGGGGAAGAGGTCATGGAGGGGCTTGGCCCAGGACTTAAGGAGTTCAAGGAGTCAAGCGTAGGTCTGGGTAAGATGAATACCAAAATAAAAGCCAAAGATCTTGTCATTCCAACAAAGCCTATTTGTCAATATCTGCAGGTAAGGCAGAATGAGGCTTAATGAGAGGTTGAAAATCAAGCTGTAATTGTGAAAATATAGCTAAGGCATGGTGTAGAAATAGTCTGAACTCTTTGGGGGCCTACTACTAGCATACACAAAACTCTGTTTTCTATACATCGCAGAAATGATAGCAGAATCAAGTGAAAACACACTTTAGAGTCCTTTGAAGACAATTAAATGTCTAACAAACATAAGATGCTGCTCGTTAAGGTATTAGACTCAATCAGTGCTTGAGATCAGCATCAAGGACAGCTGGCAGCTGAGCTCATTGCTTTCTGGGTCTTTCCTCAGCTGGTAGGGCCTTCCAGGATAGGCCTTACCCCCAAAATGAATTTTGAGATTTAAGCAACTTGTCAGGATGGGTCCAAATTGCCTAAAATGCACATGAAACGTACATGTCATGTTACACCCAGGCCACATACATGTATTACATGTAAGCCATATTTTCCCAGTAAATGACTGGCTCAGCTGGGGAGCTTGCCTAGTGGGTTGCATGGAATTAATTCTTCAGGGTCCCCTTGAAACACACAAGCAGATGATCTAGAGTAGGGGGTCCCCAAAATTTATCCATAAGTAAATATTTTAGGCTCTGCAGGCTCAGTGCTATCATTGTAGCATAAAATCATCCATAGTCAATTTGTAAATAAATGAGCATGGCTGTATTCCAATAACATTTATTTAAAAAAACAGATGGTGGAATGGCTTTGTCCCATAGGCTGTTGTTTACCAACCCCTGATCTAACAGGTCAGTTATAAATCATCTGGGGCAGGTCTGGGCAATACTTCACTATTATACACCCAATATACAACCCCATTTGGTTGTATATGAGAGATATTTTTAAAAATATGAACTGGGCACCTGGGTGGCTCAGTTGAGTAAGCGACTGCTTTCGGCTCGGGTCATGATCCTGGAGACCCGTGATTGAGCCCCACATCGGACTCCCGGCTTGGTGGGAAGCCTGCTTCTCCCTCTTTCAGTCTCTCTGCTTGTGTTCCCTCTGTAGCTGTGTTTCACTCTGTCAAATAAATTAATAAAATCTTTAAAAAAAATATGAACCAACCTTTCATTATCCTAAAGCTCCACTCTGGTCTTTATGCCCAATATCCATTTAGGAGAACTCAGGTAGTCCAAGCCAACAAGTGGAGAATGTAGAAAAGATCAAGAGAAGGCCAAAAAAAAAAAAAACAAAAAAAAAACAACCATTAATGGCTCCAAAACGTATATGGAAAAGAGAACCATGGACACATAGTGTCTTAGAGTTGGTCTTGCAAGAAACAGTAGGGCTTCAACCGGTAGAAGTATTTCCAATAGTCATGAATAAGAGTAGGCCAATGACAACTAAATGAGGAGGCAAACTATGACTGCCCCAGAAGCAGCTTGACTCCAGGACAAGAAGGCCTGGCCCTTCATCAATGGGCATTCACTTCATGCTTGGATGATAACTGGGAGACCCACCTATGTTACTGTTCTTACTTCCCACCTCTCCTTCCAGTAGAATATTACTCCTCCTAAAATATGAGAGATCCAAGGAGCAGAGAAATGAAGTCCTTGCCTGTAGACACAGAGCCAATGAGTGGGGAAATCAAGATGAAAATAGAGAAGAGTTGAATGTCAAAGGTGGAGCTCCCCACCCCAGCTCCCTGACTGCCATCATATTCTAAAGTCTGAGTCACTTTGCAAGGCTGGAGCCCCTCTTCTCCCAACAATCTCCATTTCAACTGGGACCACTCTGGTCTGTCTCCAACTCTCTCTAGAATATTCTGCTTGAAGCTACTCAAGTTGGGAACCACTAGGAACCATTCTCCCACCCTGAAGACCCTCTTTCTTTCTTCCATGCAAGGGGCCCCATGACCTTCACGCAGGGTCCGGGAGGAGGCTTGGCTGGGCCAGGTGGGCACTTTGGGGTGGGTGAGCCTGGACCAGATGAGGCTCTCCAAGGGACTCCCAGAGGGACTCCCCACACCATCCTTGCTCCCAGGGGGCCTAGATGGCAGCTGCAAATTGCCTATGAAATCCATCCTTCAGTGCTGCCAAGTGTGGGGGGAAGGCAGTGTTTTGAAGTAAAGCTATAATATGCCTGCAATAAAAGTTTACCGGCTTTTATATAGGTTCCCAATAATGAGGGGAGATATTTCAGCAGCTTGGAGAATGCCGTGAGAGGAAAAGCAATTTCTGGTATCACCTCTTTAAGGCAAGAGTCTGCCTCCCCCACATGGTTCATAACTGGGAGTTTTTCCCATTTAAAGGGGATTGCATCAAGTTCCGTGTCTCTTTCATTCCTTATCAGAGCTTGTAATGGGTCCTCAGGCTTCTGAATGAAGAGTCATAAAGTGTAACTTTGCACTGGAGATGGGTGGTGAATTTTTATGCCCACAAACCATGGAAGAGTCAAGAGTTACAGCAACAGAGAGGTAAGGAGGTGAGGAATTCTGGAGTGTTCCAGGAGTTCAGAGCTGGAGGACAGGGGTGGGCGTGAAGAGAAAGTATGTGTCCCCAGGGCATAGACCTTGAGAAATTCACTGGGACTGGATCAAAGCGTTGCTGCCCTCACAAGCACTCTAAGAGGTGTGGTTTCCATGAGCTGGTCAGAAACCTAAGGAGAAGTGTAGACAAGAGAGTGCCCAGGAAGAAGGTAAAAATGGGCAGCCTGAGAGAATGCCTGGCTGCCCCCAAGCAGAGGGAATGGCCTCCGATATGCTGGTGAGAGGGCAGCAGGGGGGTAGAGGCCAAGGCAAGGTGATGGCAGGAGGGAGGCCAGGGGCACCCACTGTGTGACCAGGAGGGATGTGGTTGCTGCTCTCCCATACCACCGAGGCAGCGAGGGGTCTTTTTGCTACACAGGGACCTGATGGCAGCCTGTGCTGAATGGCCTGCGGGATAAGCCACAGCCCAGTGGGGCCAGTGGTCTAATGGGCATCGTGTCAAACTTCATTAACAAAAACATGCCTGATTTCAAATTTGTGACCGTTTGGACACAGACGAGACTCGAGTTGACATATGAGCTTTCAATGAAAATAGGGTTTGTTACACAAACTGAGAGTGTGAAAGGGTGATGGGCAAGAGGGAAAATTAATCCCTCTTTCTAACACTTAGAAAAATCCCACCAATTTCAAGAACTCAGAATGACATTAACTCTTCTCTCTTTGCCTCCAAACAATGTCACTAACGAATACTTGCTGCTCACCTCAGCACAGACCCAGCGGACCCCCTGGCCCCTAACACATTCTGGTGGCTAATCCCTGCTGTTGCATGTGCTTAAAATAGCAATGGCGATCCTCCCTCCTTCCAAGGTCCCCTTCCAACACCCCCGTCCCTTGCATGGCACCTCCCAGGACCTCTCAGCCCATGCAACTTCCCCTAAAACATCCTCAGCCTGGGCCACTGTGTGCCATACGCTGGCTCCCTGGAACTATGAGTTCTGTCCCACATCCACTCTTACAGCCCAGACTAGACTAGAAGTGCACGAAGACCAAAAACCAGTTGTATTTACGGCAATTTGACCCATTAGGTCACTAAGAACTCTATGTTGGCTAATTGAAAGAGAAGTGCAATTTTCTAGCATAACCTTTATATGTGGGTATTATGAAATATTAGGAAGCAATTTAAAAAGATGAGTTGGGGATATATATATATATATATATATATATATATATATATATCTCGATTTATCTGGAAAGATAGTCATTTCAATTTTAATGGGAAAAAATTGATTGTAGGGTTAGGCATATATATATATATATCTCGATTTATCTGGAAAGATAGTCATTTCAATTTTAATGGGAAAAAATTGATTGTAGGGTTAGGCATATATTATTATGAAGAAAAATACTTGCCAGGGTATTTTGTGAACATTTAAATGTGTGTGAACACAGAGAATGAAATAGACACCAAAGCACTAACGTTTGATTTCTGGGTCAGTGGGGGTGACGGAGGAAGGAGTCAGCCCTTCCCTTTACAGGGCTCTAAGCTGTTTGCTGTGCTGAAATGACCATCCACTACTTTCTTCTCTGAGGGGCAGTCAGTAAGCACTGCAAACATTGCAAAGTCCAGCTATGTCAGACTTTGTACGAATCCACACAGCATCGCCTCTTTTCTGTGAGGCTGAAGGCCAAGGCCAGGGTACAGAGAGGCTGGGCAGATCATGTGCTCCTCCCGCCATCTCATGGGGCATCCACACACGGTCTCCCCAGGGAGCTTTCTAAGAGATCTTCTTATGAACTCCATAGCTCCTTGCACTGCTACCTTTGAAGTTCCAGCCCATCACTCACTTCTCCCCGGGGTGACCATGAGCAGATCTGATTCTTAAATTCAGAGAGCCCTGTTTGAAATGGGAGATAGCACTGGAGAGCTGTTTTTCTTTCCAGGAGCACTCTCTACCCCCTCTGGTTTGCTCAGTGCCCCCAAAGGCGGGCACCCACGCATCACATCAGTAAGACTTCCTCCCTCACTGGCCTGGGATAAGCCAACAGGAGACCAGAGAGCAAGAGGACAGAGCAGGCCAGCCCCAGCTAGACAACAGCTGTCTTGCTCTACTGAAAACCCCAGCTCCTTCCGTAGCTCTCACTTTCCCAGGGTATGGCTTGGGCCTCATGTCAGGTGGGGAAACAGTTTCTCACTGTTCTTAATCCCAAGGTGCTTTATATCCCTTGTTGGTCTTCCATCCCCCTCTTGTAGCTGTGCTGGGGGGATCCAACACAGAGCAAGGATTGTCTGCAAACCCGGTAGTCTTTGCTGGGAGAAACTTCTCCACATCCACCTTAAAAACTCCTCTCTCGGGGCACCTGGGTGGCTCAATTGGTTAAGCGACTGCCTTCGGCTCAGGTCATGATCCCAGAGACCCGGGATCGAGCCCCACATCAAGCTCCCTGCTCGGCGGGAAGCCTGCTTCTCCCTCTCTCACTCCCCCTGCTTGTGTTCCCTCTCTCTGTCAAATAAATTAAAAAATCTTAAAAAAAAAAAAGAAAAAAAAGAAACTCCTCTCTCCAGCAGACTGTCCTGAACCTAAGTGGGAAGGTGAGTTCTAACAGTGATGCCTCTCATTTCTCTGATCCACTAGCCATGATGAGGTGGTAAATAAGCCCAGTTTACCTCCTGGCAGTCCATTTGAACAAAAGAATCTAGGCGAGCTTTAGAGATGGAAATCTCCATGCACCCTCACAGGCTAGAAGCAGGGGTGCTGTGAAGCCAACCACTGCAGCCAAATCTCTCCCAGAGCAAAGTTCTGCTCCTGTGCCTCTCACCCAGCAGGTGTCAATCAGGCTGGGAACAGGAAGAGAACAGATGCAAACAAGCCAACTAAAAATATATCCGTGCAGACTTCGTTAAATGTGCAGGAACATTCTCAGTCCCTGGGGCAATGATGGGACCTCAGGATCTCAGGAGGCAGAAGAGGAATGGCAATTCAAGTAAAACCCAGTATAAAAGCAATTGCAATAATGACAAAAATATACACCCAATACAAAAAGTAAGCCAAAACTGTTCACGTTCAAATCCTATAGGATACTAACAACTAGTTTTAACCGAGATGAACCAGCATGAGCTATGGCCTCTGAATCAGCTTTCTTCTACCATCCAGGGCCCATCTTGCATCCCATGTGTGCTACTAATCCCATACTCTCCAGGAGATGTGAGAGGGCACCCATGCCAGACATTTCTAGAAAGTGAGGCCTGAAGGCCAGACACAGATGATGACACACAAGCAAACAATCCCTCCACCAGCACCCAGTGCTCTGCTGGCAACAAGAAAGCAAAGGATGTTCTAGATCCTGGTTTAGAACAACCAGGAAAATAAAGGACTGGTTGTCACATCCATGAAGACCAATGTGTTACCTTTATTTTAATGAGAACAATTGGTTGCTTATTGTAGAAGTCCAGATTTAACTAGCTGAGACAGGATGATTAGCTCACCGAACTGAAAAGTCTAGTATTTCAGGCATAGCTGGATCTAGATACTCAATGGACGGCACCAGGAGGCTCCAGCTCTCTGCCTTTCAGATCTGCTTTCCTTGGTTCAACTTGATTCTCATTACCATGGGTGGGCCCCAGAAGCTCCAGGCTGATATCTGTTATTAAACAACCACAGAGGAAAGCATGAGCTGTTTCCCAAAGAGTGCCCTCACTGGTGTTAGATATGAGTTTCAATGGTGTCACTTGTGTTGCCCAGGAGAGTGGAATGCTCCGATGGCCAGGTCTGGGTCATGTGCTCACCCCTGAGTCTTAGAAGTGGAAGAGTCTGGCATATAGTAGGCACTCCAAAAATGTACGTGGAATGCATGAATGAGTGGCCTAGAGATGTGAAAGTTCACAGCACATTGGTAATCAGTGACTTGGCTACTGTGGGTCAAAGAATGTGATGGGAAAGCCAAGAATGGACAGATAGTGTGTGAGGTGGTGGCCACGGGCAAGGCATTTGGCCGAATGGTCTACATGCTACAGGACACATGGAGGAGCCCCGATGTCTTCTGGAGCTTAAAACCTAGTAGGAGCTGGTTATAACCTTCCACATGTTAGGACACAAGGGAGATGCTCCCGCAGGAGCAGAGAGTGACTTCCGCCTGAGGAGAAGCAGAGCATCAGAAATCTCTGGCGAGAGGAGTACGTGTTCCATGTGGACTTTGTGAGTGGGAAGAGTGTGGATGGTGAAAATAGGGACAAGCCCTTTAGGCAGAAAGGCTACACCCTGGGTGGGGGAGGGGTGGGTGGGTCCTGCGAGGACAGGCCTGTGACGGGTCCCAGGAAGCAGGACTCTAAATGGGCCCAGGAGGCCCCTGGGGAGGTGGGGGAAGCCTAAGGCTCCCAGACCAAGGATTTAGAGCTTTGCTCCGTTGGCTGTGGGGCATTGCCATTACTTCTTGGGCCAGATCCTCTCAGTCAGTATCCTAAAAATAGCATCTGCCTTTTCTTGGGGTGTAGCCACTCAAATTCATGGTTTTAGGAAATCAGCAGGATCTCTCTTCCCTGGCTGCTGCTGCAGGAGCCGTGATGCCTCTCTGAGGGGCAGCCTCTGCAGGCTGCAAATCGCCCTCACTCTGACTTTCAACCACTTGTAGCGACAATGGCATAGCTCATCTTAAAGAGCCAGGTTTCACGGCATGGGTGATAAACTCAGCTTTAAAGTGACTATTGAAATCTACCAGCTGTTAATCCGGTGGCTGCCAGCAAAGCCCCATTCTCTTCACTGTTTCATCTTCACTTACGATGACAGAATTCATATGTTCCCTCAGCTGCTCTCGGCAGCCCCCACTGAGCCTCCTTCCCCAGACCTCTCCTGCAGTCACTGGCACAGCCCATAGGTTCACAGTCTCCTCTTTCCCTCCGCCCCCCGCCCAGAGCTCTCTCTAATTGAGGCATGCTGGAAATTCTTGGTAAAAGCAAGCAAGGAAATCCCTTGGCAAGGGTAAATTCTGTGTGGGGTTTGGGGGAGGGGGGATGGATACTCAAGGATCCTTTCTGGGATTTGCCCACTCTGCCAGCGTCCAGGAGGCTCAGGGGCGGCTCAGTGTGATGAGTGACCTTTGCCAGCCGTCTGGCCAGGGCCCCTAAGCAGCGGAGAACCTTGTCAAGGGCGTCCTAGGGGCAACCTAAGAACATCACTGCACTCAGTGTTGCTGCCTCCCACATTGAGCACCTTTACCTGGGACTCCCAGAGCCCGCACTCACCTGGCGGAGTGAGAGCTGCCTCCCCGCCCCCACACCAGAGGAACCACAGGCACAGGGCAGACCGGGTCCTCACTGTCCTTGTGGTCTTTCTATCTGTCCCCTACTCATAGCCCATGATGATGTCTTCAGGGGTGCCTAAGATCCTACCCCCACTGGACCTTCTTCTTCAGCCTTATCCTCACATAGCCTCGCTTCCAGCACCCTGAACTGCCCTCCATTTCCCCAGATGTCCCTGCCCTTCCCCATTCTTAGGTCTTTGCTCTCCCTGACTCCTCCCTTTAACTATCCCCTACTGAGAAATGCCAGCTCCCTAGTTTCTCCCTAACTTGCAAGCTCCAATATCATTCTTCCACAGAGCCTTCCCAGGTTCCTAAGCCTACATGGGAGCCCTTCCTCTGAACTCCCGTGCCACTGTCGGTGCCTTTGTGAACACTACTCCTCCTGTTCTACTTTGTATTACAACAGCATGGCATGGAGTTTAGAATATAAAGTATGCTGTGTAGTTCTGGGAAAACAACTTAACCTCTCTGGACCTGAATTTTCTAATCCATAGGAATAGTATTCCTACCTCAGAGGGTTGCTGAAAAAAATGAATGAGCTAATATCTTAAAGGATGTATGGCGACACCTGACATACAGTGTCTGTGTAAAAACCAGCAGGTGTGTTATCACAGTTAGGGGGTTGTTACTATAAATATTCTATTTCTCTTACTGCGCTGTGAGTTCCTTCAGGACAAGACGTCTTGTTCCCACTGGAATCCCTCTCATTCCCCAGCATATTTTCTGGCACACAGTATGCACTTATTAGTTGATAAATGAATGAACAAGCAAAAAAAAAAAAAGAAGAAGAAGAAATTGTGTAGGACAGTCTTTTCTGCTTGGATTAATTAATAGTGTAGCTTCTTTTCCTCCTGGCCCTCTTTACACACATTCACACACCCCTCCCCCAATACCCCTCACACCTACACGCAGTCTAGGCACCTCAGAGGCCTTACTCAGAGAAGGAGGGCAGAAATAAGCCCTGGGGAGGCCAGCAAAGGCTGCTTTTCTGGATACACACTGCACAGAGCACTATAAGCAGTTCTTCTCATCATTCAGTTATTTTGCTCATTTAGTCAGTCACCACTGACTCGGCACCAGACGCTGGGCTAGGTACCACGGCAAGACAGGCATCGTCCAGGCCTCATGGTGTTTCAATCTAACAGATAAGATGGACCTTAACGATTAACTCAAAGAGCCATAAAATTATAACTATGACGGAAGCCATGAGAGCCACCGGGCCCTCTGGGAAGGGCAAGCAAGCAGCAGAAAGCAGCTCAGAGGCCCTTATTTAGAGCACTTCCTATGGGATTGTACCCCCAGTGTTGCCACTCATGTAAAAGACCATTCAAATGATGCCTCCCACCAGAACGGAGTGATGCGGGAGCCTGAGAAAGGCTTCCGGAAGGAGGTAACCTGGGTCAAGAGTGACAGAATAAGTAAGAGTCTACCAGAAGGGACAGAAAGGAATATTCCAGCCTGTGCCATGGCCCTGAGGCAGGAGGAAGCAAGGGAGCTTATAGGACCAGAAAAAAAGACTACCGTGGCTGAATCAGAGAACGCCAGGGACAGAAGGGAACACAGCTACCAGACAATGTGGGGTCTGCTGGTCAGACAGAGGATCCGTGCCTTATGGTATGAGTGGAGAGAAGGTGGGCAGGGTCCTTGACAAACACCTCAAAGCCCAACTTCCTGAATATGGAACCTTCCCCACAGATGCACCCATTCATAAAACTGCCTGAGTTGGGAGGCATCTGCCCCTGTCCTGACTTTCCACTTCCTTCCTGTCCCCTGACCTACATAGTCCCTTCCTTCCACCAGAACCAAGCCTCAAAAACCCCCACCTTATAGCACATCTGACCATTATGGGTCCATGAGCCCTACTCGCTCCAGCTCCACTTCTGGAAACCTCTTTGAGTTCTGTCATTCAGCAAACACAGATGAAATTTGTTGGAGGAATTCTTTTCTGGGAATCAAAGCAAATCTGAGAGAGAGCAATCCTCCAAACAAGGATGGGAATGACTGAGCTTGTCTTGTGGACAAAGCTTCCCCGATTCCTGAGCTCCTCCTCAGTCCTCCACCATCCTGGCTCCACCAGCCCTTGAGAAGCCCAGACTGGCCCCCGCCCCTCCCCATTGCATGGGGACTCCCAGAATCCAAAGTGGCCCAGTCAAAACCAAGGGCAGGGGCCTGTCCCTTTCACGGACTCACTCACCTTCAAAAGCACAACCTCAGAGCAGCGTGTGGGTCATTCATGCTGAATCCAATGGATCTGTCAGAGCCAGTGGTTCTTAAATTTTTGAGTGTTAGACCCTCTGGAGGGTTCTACTCTCCTTTAGAAGGTGAGCCCACAAGCAAATGTGTCATCATTTCACAGGATTTATGGGCTCCCTCAACCCACCTGTGGATACCCTCTTCCCATGCAGCTTCGGACACCCTGCCCTAAGCCTCCATTTGCAACGTGAGAGCAGGCTTTGGACACCTGGAAATCCTCTAAGACGGCTTCTCCTACCAGATCCCTGAGACAGAAGATTCTTTCCTTTTCCCTTCACAATTCCTAGAACCCAGACCTACCTTTTCAAATTTACAAGCAGAGATTCTAATAGAGGAATCTTAGGGAAATCCCAACTGTGAAAATCCCAGAAGTTCCCCCAGAGCGAATCTTTGCTTTGGCCAATCTCTGGCCTTTGCTCAAACCAACATATGAAAATCCTTCTGTAGGATTTTTTTTTTTAAGATTTTATTTATTTACTTGACAGAGAGAAACACAGTGAGAGAGGGAACACAAGCAGGGGGAGTGAAAGAGGGAGAAGCAGGCTTCCCACCGAGCAAGGAGCCCGATGTGGATCTCAATCCCCAGACTCTGGGATCATGACCTGAGCCACCGAAGGCAGTCACTTAACCAACTGAGCCACCCAGGCGCCCCCCTTCTGTAGGATTTTAATATGGACTATGTAACAAAGAAAAGGGGAGGGTGAACTTTGGGAAATACGTGTGGGAAACAGATTTAACAAAGTTAATTCTGTTTCTTTGCTTTAGTACTTCTCAGAGCCTTTAATATGTTAATGTGTAACTAGGCCTGTTTGATCACAGAACACTTTCACTTAGCTTCTCTGTGGTACACTGAAATAAACTTAAGCGTTGCCATCCCAAACCTTTTCCAATACCAACACAGATTAGGTAGCCCCTGGGGAGCTTGGAGCAGAGATTTGAAACAAACACATTAGTTGATGGAGAGCAGTGATTTCTCATCCTTGGCTACCTACCCATCAGAATTGCCTAGGAGAGCTTTAAAAATGTACTTCTGCCTCCAGAAGTTCTAGGTCTTTTGGTCTGGAATGGGCTTTTTTTTTTTTTTTAACAGTCCTCCAGGTGATTATAATATGTAGCTAGGGGTAAGAATGTGTTAACTTTCTTAAAGGATTGGTCTTCACTAGGTTCAGCTATGAGGCTAACATGAGATGAGATGGCTTAAATAAGAATTTATTTCTCCTTTATGTAAAAGTTTCGAGGTAAGTAATCTAAGGCTGGTATGGTGGTTCTGCTCCATAAAACCTTCACACACTAAAGCTCCTGTCATCTCACTGCTCTATCATCCTAGAGTGTTGTTCTCACCCTCATGGTCCAATGTAGCAGTTAGAGCTCCAGCCATCACATCTGTCTTCCAGGCAGCAAGAAAGAGAAAGAAAAAAGAAGAGGCAATGATCATGTGCCCACTTACTTAATAAAGGTGCTCCTCCACTGTCAAATAGCATTTACACTTATACCTCATTGATCAGAACTTTGTCATATGGTTGGTCACACCTATCCACAAAGAAGGCTGGGAAATATGATCTTTATGTGGTTGGCCACATGCCCAGAGGAAAATAAGATGTTCTATAGGAAGACAGGAAAACAATACGTGTTAGAGGACAACATGTCATCTCTGCCATGTGTTACAAGAAGTTTAAATAGTGCACTTACACTTGCCAAGCATCCTCTCTGGCTATGCACCGGTGACCACAAAGAGGCTAGGCTAATCTGAGAGAGTGGCAGAAGAAAGGATTCACTTGGCAAGAAGGATCATCCAGGAAGAAGTCTCTCCTGGGACCCTGGTTTCACAAATGGACAAAATGCACCCCCAAGGGGGCTGTGTGACATCTCGGAAGCAGCAGAGCTGGGATTCAAACTCAGGGCTGTCTGGGTATGCCATCTGATGTCTCACTTGCCTGAGAGAGAGAAGAGAAAGTACAACAACCTTTGCCAGAAGCAAAGAGCATCCAGATATGCACAACCCACAGCCCCCAAAGGCCTTGCTTTGGTGTGAAGATATAGCCCCTGCATGGTTTTCTAGAGCAGGGGCTCTGGAAAGGACCTCCAGGAGCTGAGTGGGCCCCCGGGGTCTATCCCACTGGGTTAAGGCTTTGCCTTCTGCAGACCTCTGGGAACGACCAGTGGCCAACACCTGTGCTACTCAGTACATGGCAACTTCTTCACCTTCTTCCCTGGTAGGGATGGGGGGGAGGGTTGGAGAACCTAGAAATGAAGTCATCACATGGAGTGGAATGGGGAGAATTGGCAGAGAAAAGGATCTCTCTGAGAATGGGCAGAGGGTTGGCCCCTTCTTTCTTTCTTTGTCAAATCTGATCCAATTGTTCTACTCCGGGCTGGGTTCTCTTCACTCAGAGGGTCCCCAGGACTGATGCTCAGCCAAGTTCAAAACCATCAGTGGACGGCTTCTGCTTTCTTTTGGCAGGCAATCAACAGCCTGCAGAGCATGCAGACAGAGGACATACAGAGCCCTGGGCTTCACCCTGAGTGGGAGACAGGGGGTATGACATAGAAAGGGGTATTTCTTTCCCTGAGTGCTATTAACTCATTAGACAGACAGAAGTGATCCTAACAAAGCTCCCAGATGACGATTAAATTACCGCCAAGGGCATATGCCCGCTGTCTTACAGCAGGTTCCCAGAAACCAGCATGCGACCCCTCTGTTTACATTTCATTTGCCAGGTGTGATTGTGTCTGCCTTGAACAGGGTCAGCTGGGCTGGAGCAGATGGGCGGACATGGGTGCTCCAAGAAGGCTTCATAAAACACCCAGAGCCGGCAACAACGTGTGTGCATGTGCGTGTGCCCGAGAGTGTGCATGGGTACATGGGTGTGCGTGGGTCGGCATGAACATCTTCAGACTGGACTTTGCCCAAAAGGTCCAGCTGCAGGCTTATCCCTGCCTCCATTTAAGTGCCCTTCTCCCTCTCTCCTCAACATTCCCTGCCTCCTGACCCTCACCTCCTCTACTGCCCACCCACAACACACAGAAGAACCAGAGGCCCCCTTCCAGCCCCAGAGATAACTGATCTATTTTTATTAAAGTCATAAGCTCTTACCTTACAGGGGGGGATTTGTCTCTACACTCTACAGGGGGCAATGCTTAACCCCTAGGACTAGATCTCTAAAGGTGGCATATAGCAGCGAGGGGCATAGGTTTTCCAACAGTTTTGAAAAGTTTCCTTTAGGTCATACACAGTGCCGGGCAAATCATGCCCATCACCTTGTTCAGCCCTCATAACAATTCTGCAAAAGACATATTCTCAGCCTGATTTCTCAGAAAGAGAAACTGAGGCATGGAGACAGGAACAGGGCTTTCCCCAGGTGACCCATGGTAGAGGGGAGGCGTTTTCCAATACTCTATGCCTTGATAGGGACAAAATGTGGGAGTGGGGATGGGGACATATGGCCAGACAGCCTCCTCAGAGCTCCTCCAGACAGACACAGAGAACTAACCCTCTATCCAGGCCGGCCCCACATCCATCAGACCCAAGGCCCTTCTGCAGCCCCATAGCCCTTCTGCCTCCCCCAGCCCCTTCGATCCTCCTTCTACTCCTCTCCTGCTTTCATTTGGGGAAGTAACTGACAAGGTGGGTTTATTTGCCCTTGCATTCACATGTCCCAAAATGAGGTGCTGCTTTGGGGCTATCCCTAAGCAGTTCTAAACAGAATCAAGTGCGCTTCCCAGCCTCAGAATTTAGCTATGAAATCATTTCTCTGGGTAATAATGATAATGAAAAATGGCCTCCAATTATTCAAAGCCTGTTTCCATGAATAATTCAGGAGCAAAGAAGCTGGGGCTCCTTACCTGCTTGCCATACTCCCCTCCTCCACTCCCATCCTTTCCTTGCTCCTGGAGCGCTTCTTAATTTTCAAAAAACAAAACAAAACAAAACAAAAAAATACTGTAACTGTCTACACCCTAAAGTACCCAGGCTCTCGTCACCTGGAAATGTCAGTTAAGATAATCACCAGTGGACCCCACACCAGGCGCCTGACATTGGGTTAAGCATACTGTGTGGCATTCCCTCATGCCATTCTCTCGGGAGCTGGTATTATCCACATTGTACTGGTGAGGAAGCAGAGGCTCAGAAAACAAAAGAAATTATTCCAAGGTCATACAATGAAAGAGTGGTAGAGAAAGGCCAAAACCTGGGCTCCACACCACCACTGTCCATTTGCACCTAGGAGACAGGGCCATTTTTCCTTGGTTGCATCCTGGCCACCCCTCCTCTTGCCCCCATTCCCAAGTCCAAAGCAGGAGAGCTTTTTCAGCTCATCCCAGGGCTTTATGATTTGCACAGAATCATTCCCCCTCCTGGAATGTTGCCAGACTCCCCAGTTTATAGCACTGGCTTCTTGTAAGACCTGTGTGGTGGACAGAAACCTAGGCAATCTTTTCAAGCCCTCTGGCATCTAGAGGCAGGCTTTGCCTTATGCCAAGCCCAGCTCCTCAGAGGAAATTTTACAAAGTTTTATGTGTAGATGAAAGCAGTCGCAGCACCCACAATCCCCTCCCTCATCTTCCCATCACTATAGCAACCTATATCCCATCATAACTAAGAGGACAGTTGGGAGGAGCAAGTTTGAAGTAGGGTTTTTAGCTTCCTGAGCTAACATGTCTGTGCTTGGTGCCCGTCTGTTCTTTACCGTCTCCTTGAGACCAGGCACAAGGTGCCCTGCTCTACACTCAACACAGGGAAAGGGCCAAGTCAGCCAAAGAAGACCAAGGCCTAGACACCTGATCCTGGGAGAAGGAAAAAGGTCCAGTCAACTCTGTCCAGCCCCAACCCTTGGCAAAGCCAGCCAGTGGACCACCGTATCCATTCCCCCTTCTTCCTTAGAAACAGAAGCCTGGCATTTATGCCCATACACGGACTCCTTGCATAGCTGGGTTCTGACCAGAGGAAATGAAGCAGGCGAGTGTCAGGAAACTTCCAGCAAGTCTTCCTTTCCTTCTCTTCTTCCCATTCACTGCCTCGTACTAAGGTATGCTGGCAGGAGAGGACCAGCGCCCCTGCCAGATGGGCAGGGGGAAGGTCCCCGACCTCATTCTTCTCTTGTCTGCCTACCACCTGCTCATCTCTTCCATTTGCCAGACACACCTGGAAAAGAGAAGGCTTGAGCCGAGTGGTCCTTAGTAGTCGATCTCTGAGACTCAGGTAGGGAACCTCCCACCAAGGCAGGCTTGACTCTAGAAGACCCCACATCTATGTAGGGCAGGATCAAAATAGCTCATAACATTTCTGCTAGAACCCCCAGCTTTTGCCTTTGAAACCTACCTTGGCACTCACAACCAAAGACAATTGAGTCTGCAGCTAATTTGTATACAGACTGTTATTTGTACTTGCTGATTCTTTTTGTTGTTGTTGTTTCCTTTTTTATTGTGGTGAAATATGCATAACATAAAATTACCAATTTAATCATTTTTAAGTGTACAGTTCAGGAGCATAAGGTATATTTACATTGCTGTGTAACTATCTCTGCCACTATCCATCTCCAGAACTTTTTCATCATCCCAAACTGATACTCTGCCCCCATTAAACACTAACACTCCCTTCAGGCTGCTCCTCCTCGTCTATTAGTTGGACAACTCCAGGTACCTCATATAAGTGAAATCATAAATATTTAACCTTTTGTGACTGGCTTATTTTATTTAGCATAAATTCTTCCAGCATGTAAGAATATATGTAACTTGTAACATGTATCAGAATTCCCTTTTTTTTTTTAAAGATGGACTGTATTTCACTGTACGTATATACCACACTTTGGCTTTGCATTCATCCATAGATAGACAACTGGGTAATTTCTACCTTTTGGTTATTGCGAATGATGATGCTAGGAACAAGGGTATAGAACACAGTTCAAGCCTCTGCTTTCAGTTTTTTTAGATATGTGCCCAGAAGTGGGATTGCTGGGCTATATGGTAGGTAATTCTCTGTTTAATTTTTTTAGGAATTGCCAGAATTTTCCATAGCGGCTACACCCTTGGACATTACCAGCATTGCTGACTCATTTGTCGGCATTTCATGTTCCTGTGATGTTTCCTTGTCCAGAAAATCAGTACTTCCAGGGCAAGGACAACACTTTCTCTGGCCTATGGGTTTGACAGCAGTAACTGTTCACGGAGGCCTCACTGTAGAGAGACATTGTCAATCTCCAAACACATTAACAAAGAGGACCAAGAGGCTTTCCTAGACTTCGAGGAATCAAGGTTTTCAACCTAGAAAGAAAAACAGCCAGGAAAAGAAATGCAGCGTCATGGGTTGTCACACAGAAGCAACATACTCATTCCATGGAGTGGTGGGGGTTAAGGAAGGCTTCTTAGTAAAGAAAGCATTTGAATCAGCTGTGAAAGGAATGCAGCATGCCTCCAGGCAGCATTGAGAAAGGGAACCCCAGGTGAGGGACTCAGGGAGAGCAAAGGCAGAGCATGAAAGCTGCTGGTGTGCTTGGGAACTGACAGGAGCTCCAGGATCCAGCACCCAGAATGCAGGGATAGCAAAATGAGAGGCAAAGTCGATGAGGTGAGTTGGGGCCAGGAGCGAAGACCTTGTTAGCTTCTATGTTGAACAGTTTGAGCTTAATTAGGAGGCAGTGAAGAGCTGCTGAAAGTTTTTGAACAGGAGGTGTTAAAACCAGAGCTTTATTTTATGATAAGGAAAGCAACCGCAGTATGGAATGCTGGCTTAGGAGGGAGGAGATTAGAAGCAGGAACCCGGGTCAGGAGGCTACTGCAAGTTGGACACGCCCCATGTTAGCATTTTGAAGGCACTGCAGGACAGAGTGGGTTGGTGTGGGGGATGTATGTAAGAGATCATGTGCAGGGAACCCTGTAGAACGCAGACTCATTCTCTCTGAGCTGAAGAAACCCACCGGGTGCTGCCCTCCCAAGCTTCCCAGTTTGCATGTGGTATAGGCTCCAAGTCAAGAATTATTTGGCTTTCTGTGGGGCCCACTGAGGCAGAGGTGAAAGGCTACAAAGGCTAGAAATAGACCAGCAGGGCTGGGGCAGATGGGCTTGGCAGGGGACTCCGGATGCCCTGTAGGAAGAGCTACAAGGAGGCCAAGTCAAGATGTCTACTGGTGGCAGAACCTGGGCACTCTCCCAGCCTCTGCCCTTCACCTCCTCGAGTGCCAGTAAGATGAGCTATGATCGACATCACTGTGGAACCCATGAAGCTCTGAAAACTCCTATACCCTGATCCTTTGAGAGAGCCCCCCCATACTTCCCAGCATCAATTTGGACAGGGCAGGAAGAAGAGAAACGAGCAAGAGCCCAGATCAGACAACATAAAGTATGTTTTCCATTCATCAGAATGTCAGATCTATTACAATCAGAATGGAAAAGCTTCTAGTTCTGTCCCAGAGAAGGCGATGGTCTTACAATGTTATCTTCTATCCCCTGTACATGGAACAGAACTCCACCCCAGGTGCCTAACATGGGGGTTCCATATGGCCTAGCCAGGTGAGGCAGGGAGGCAGGTCCAGACCCGCATCTCAGAGCTATGGGAACGTAGCTGTGGATTGAGGACGAACGGAGGATGGGCCGCAGGATGGCTGTGCACGCTCCTGTGGGTCATTCACATGCAAGGGCTTCTGGGAGCCAGGAAATCTTTTCCTAATTTGCACAATGGCTTCATATAGGATAGCTAGGACCCTGATGAGACAAAGATTTTTAAGCTGCTTCAGAAATCATCTCCCATGTCAAATACTTCTATTATTAGCTCTCATAGCCTGAGTAGCTCCCATGTGTAGCACCTGTCACATTTACAAATTTACATCTATTTGTATGAATATTTATCAATGTCTGTCTTCCATCCGGATCACAACCTCCAAGAGAGCAGGGAACAAGGGGTTGCTTTGGTGCCCAGCAGGGCTGGCCACATAGTAAATTGTCAGTCAAGGTTTATTAAGTGAAAACTACTGCCCCAGCTGTCGGTCACCACAAAGTTCTGCAGGAAGACTTTTGGGCCCCCATCCCTTTCTCCAGCACTGGGCTCCAGTTCCTCAGAAACCTGCTCTGAGTTAGAAATGGATGAGAAGTTTGGCCATAGCTATGACCCGGCACCTCTAGATTTTAAAGGTAGCTCATCGTGTGAAAACCCTCAAGCCACAGGCAAGGAGAGAAGCTCCCTCACCTCTCGTGACCCATCCCTTGTGCTGTTGGTAATGTTATGATCCAGCCAGGGAACCCCGTGACAGAATGATGGAGCAGTCCAATTTTCTAAAAGGCATTGAAGTCAGACTTTGTCTGAAATCCACACCCTCGTGCGCACAGGTGGGCATCACTCCAGGCTGCAGAGTTGCTTACAGAAGTCAGTGACGGTAAACAGCACCTTTGGTAACAACGGGGGAAATGTGCTACTGTTCAAAGAATCCCAGTTTCTGTTTTTTTCACCCACAAAAGCTGTCATCAGTCAGATTTTAAGAGCAACAGGCTTGGCTTAGAAAGGAAGACGTTTGTGGGAAATCTTATCCCTCCTCCTCCTCCCTGCAAGTCTTCCCCCAAGTTCTTCCTGTCGCTACTCGATGTTCCATTTTTTTTTCCTAAAAAGTCCATGCCATCCCTTTAAAACAACTAACACCTCAAGGCCTTCTGTGTTTCTCAGCCTGCATTTTAGGTTAGCAATTGTATTAAAAAGCTATTGCTGCATAACAAACATCCTCCGAATCCCAGTGGCAACAACAACGTGGATGTTTCACTCACAGATTTGCAGGTGGGCTGCGCAGCCCTGCTCCGTGCATTTCCCATCCTCATTGTGGCACCCAGCGCAAGTCAGGTGATGGTCAAAGCACAAGAGGGCAGCTCAAGCGCAGCAGCGCATCCAGAGCCTCTGCTCACCTCGTGTCTGCTCACCTCCCGCTGACAAGCACGTCCCCTGGCCAAGACTAACATCGAAGGATGGGACAGGTGATCTAGCTTTGTGAAATGAACGGCAAAGTGACACAGCACAGGGCATGCATCTGGAGAGGGGGAAGCCCATCCGCGTCATAAGGAAACATCTCCTTTCCTGCTATTCACCAGGTCCCCCATTTGCTGAGTTTCTGCTACATACAAAGCATGATGAGATACCAAGTTGAATTGGATCCAGTCTCCACCCTTCAGGAATTTACAATAAAGGAAACAAGTGAGTCCAGAAAAAGGTGACATTTGAATGTGAAGCAAAGAGCTGGGGAGTAGGGGAGGAAGTAACACATTCTGGAATACTTTGCCGGGGAGGGAACACTTAGGTATAAGAATGCTTTTGATAAGTAAAAAAGGAAAGAACCCTTAGCTCTCAAGCCAAGGGCAAGAAATTGAAGATCAGCCATGATCTCTAACATTGTATTCTTTTGTATTGTAAACTGCTTTCATAATACTGGATCCCAAAGACACAGCTGGTGCTAGATTGAGAGCAGGATAGTGCTGTGGAGGATTCGGGAGGTCACCTAATCGGGACCCCCACGCTGCCAAGCCCTGAGGACACCAGGGTGAACAAGAGCCCATTCTCCCCTTAGCACAGAGGTGGACAGGTGCATGGCTTGTGACTGGGAGTTATCAACAGGACCAGTTTGTGGTACCCAACCACAAAAAGCAGGGAGAGGATGAATGTGGCAGCCTTGAGGACAAGAGAAATACCAGTGGACTTCTGGTCAAGGTCTACATTCTGACACTTTTCCTGGGAAAGGAATTCTCTCTCTGCATGCAGGTGTCTGGAGTAGAATTTCTCTTGAGGCCCCGGGGCCCCAAAGCATTCAGGTAAACTCTGTTTATCTTCCCAGAACTTTGAAATTAAGAGTAGAGGACCTAGGTGGCTCAGTTGGTTAAGCATCTGCCTTCGGCTCAGGTCCTGATCCCAACGCCCTGGAACAGAAGCCTGTGTCCAGCTCCCTACTCAGCGGGAAGCCTACTTTTCCCTCTCCCTCTGCCTCTCCTCTCACCAGTGCTCGCTCACTCGCTCTCATGCGTGTGCATGCTCTCTCTCTCTCTCTCAAATAAATAAAATCTTTTTTAAAAATTAAGAGTAAAATTCCCTCTTTGATCCACATATTCTCAGTTACACTAGGGAAACCAAGGCAGCCCAGTAGCCCCTTCTCTCACTGATAATCCAACCTAACAAATGCTCAAGGGTACCTAGAGGCTAATGTGGCCAGGAATTCTCCCTGTGGAGTCCAGGGATGGCCAGGAGCATGTCCATAAGCACCGTGAGATGACATATGAGATGTATGTTTTCAGCGAGTGTGATTTTAAAGCAAGAGTTCATAGCTTTCATAATATTTACATCCTTAGTATAATTAAGACCACCCCCAAGGAGTTAAAAACTTGATCCATTCCTTCCTTCATTTCTTCAACAAATTTGTATTGATGCTGACCCCCAAAACCATGTGCCTAGCACTAGGAATACAAGGAAGGCAAGACATCCCCTCAGGCTTCAGGTAGGACAATCTATACATCATCTACGTCTTCCAAGAAGTTTGTTAAACAGGTTGGCAGCACTACTGCCCTTTCATTATGTCCAAAGTCATTCCTCACTGTTCCCCAAATCTTTGCCCTCCTTTCCCTTCATGACTTCAACAAATATTTAAAGAGCACGAGTTTTGTGCCTGGCCCCGGCTGTGTCTTCTTTAATTACTGAAAGCCATGGTTTGGACTGAGCTAATTTTGAGGCAATTCATCTCTATGACAAGAAAAAAAAAAAATTAAAGCCTCTCGTCATCTCTTCTCCATCCGTCTCCCTGCCTCCCTGCCCTGCCCCAGTCAGGGAAAGCGTTGTTTTCTCCTTGAAGAAGTCTTAATGGAGACTCCCTCTATGTTTATGGTTTATGGAAAGAGAACATTAGAGAATTGCCATGGTTACAGGCCCCATTCTGCCTGCATCTGAGGACCAGAGGGAGCTGGAGGAAAGCACCGAGCAGCAGCCCCTGGTGTCGCTTAGCCCAGAATCATCATAAAAAAAAATGTTTACATCAGAGGCGAAATTGCTTCTCAAACAGCAAAGGGAAAGCATCAGGCTTGATGAGATTGCTACACCGACTCTTGGCTGGGCTGTTTCTTCCTCATCCCCTTTACCCTCTGCCCCGCTACTATTTAAGGTTGTATTAAATCAGGTGATGGGAGCAGACGACAAAATGCAACTGGGTGTCAGCCGCTCTGGCAGGACGCCCGGCTCCGTGCAGGCCCCTCATCTCAGCCCCTCCATCTTCAGCCACAGCAGCCTTGGCCTTGGCCGCCAGAGTCGGCCCCTCCCTGCAGGCCCCCTGAGGACAGCCCCGTGCTCCCTCTCCCTGGGGGCTGGTGGACTCCAGGAGACCATTCTGATTCTGAAACAGAACCAGACCAAGCTAGAAATGGGCAACCAGGGTCCTGATGCAGCTCTGTGTCCTGGGGAAGGTGTCTTTGCCTCTCTGAACTGTGATTTCCCTTCATTAAAAACCAGGCCATTGGTAAACATCCCGAAAACAAAGCAGTCGGATACTGTTGTAAAGGATCCGGCTGCCTGGGTCCAAATTCTGACTCCCCTGTTGGCTGGTGGTATGAATCTGGCAAGGTGTTCAATTAACCTCTCTGCTCTTCAGTTCCCAACCTGGAAAAACAGTAACGACAGAAGCGCTGACCATATGGAGCTGTGGAAACAGACATAGAAGTGGGGTGCCTGTGCGGTACCCAGCGAAGGGGCACTGTCACCCCTGTGGCCACAACCTTTCAGTCTCTTTCCTTGGAGAAAGCTCGGAAACTAATACATTTCTTCAACAAGATGGCAGATGAAACTATCGCCATGCTACAAGAGTGACTTTGCACTGGTCTTTGCTTTCTTCCACCAGCCCCCCGGCCCCTCCCTCTGAATTACCCCACAGATGGGGGCTCACCCTGAGACTGCCTGCAGGGGCCTGAGGGAGGGCTCACCTGTTGTCCAAGAGCAGGAGGCCTGGATTTCTGCACTCTCAGTTCCTGGAGGCACAGACGTCTTTGGGGTGGGGAGGGGGGGGTGTTCCTTGGAGAGGTAAAGCGGGACTTAACTGAGGAGGTCCCAGTGCAGGGAGCCATGGCAACGGGGAGTCAGCAGGTTGCATCTGTTAACAACAGTGCATGTGCTCCTTACTGCCTGCACCCCCGGGGCAGACACCGTGTTAAGCAAGCAGCGCGCTTGCCCTGTGTGGCCACAGTCCCAGAGCCATCCTTGCAGCCACACGTCATCACCCGTGGCACCCGGCCCGACCTCGTGCGACTCTCCTGTGGCCGAGCCCAGCTTTGACACTGGGATAGTTGGGGGCGGACCCTCAGCCTCTCCACACGGAAGAGGAGCTACCCTTTGGCCTGCAGAGAAAGTGCTGTGGGCCTCAGACCCAAACCTTCTGCTCTTTCTTATTATTCTTCCATTCCCTGTGATATTATTGACAGGTCTGAGAACTTAGTAAAGTATGTCTTGAAAATCCAAGCGTCTCCACTCAGAAGAAACCAGGCAGGAGGATTTAGAGGCCAAAGGGTTAGTTGTCTGTGCTAATCGGTCTGAACAGCACCAGCCAGCCCCCAGGGAGGCAGGAGAGCCCAGGAGAGTCAGAGACAGTCTGTCTTTCGTCCTGAGCCTCATCGTCGGGGCCAGGCGCAGTATTAAACGTTCCTCACAGGTGCCTAGGTAGCTCAGTTGGTTGAGTGACTGCCTTCGGCTCAGGTCATGATCCCGGAGTCCCGGGATTGAGCACCACATCGGGCTCCCTGCTCGGCGGGAAGCCTGCTTCTCCCTCTCTCACTCCCCCTGCTTGTGTTCCCTCTCTGGTTGTGTTTCTCTCTGTCAAATAAATAAAATCTTTAAAATTTAAAAAAAAAAAATGTTCCTCACAACTACCTGATTTGATGGTTATGAGAGTTATTCCCACTATATGGAAGGAAAAGGGGTCTTAAAGAGGTTAAGTGTCCCCTCCACGTTCCCAGAGTAGAAAGTGGCAGAACCGAGAATTAAATTCAGAGCGGTCCAAATTCAGAATCCAAAGCGCATGCTCTGTGCCCATGGAATCCATCCCTCCCCAAGGCCCAAGGGCTCTCACAGTAGCACAAGGCAGGTCTGTCTAAACCCACAGTCCGTGCCCTCAGTGCCTAGGATGCCTTCCCTCTCCTCATGGAAGCACAAACGAGTGGGAGGGCAGGGCAGCTACGAAATCCTCTAGCAGCACCGTGCGAACGTCCATCAGTGAGAAACGGCACAGAAAGTGTGAACACTCACAGAAGGAGACATCCTGAGGGCTCCCGGCTGGACACATGGGAGAGGGCAAGCTGGCAGGACAGCCCGACCACAGCAGAGGAGACTGACCCAAGCAAAGGCAGAGGAAGGAGAGCAAGTCGGGCACCCCGAGATGCCAGTGAGAGGGCTCCCCCTCCAGGGGGCCGTGAGGAGTGGTGGGGTCTCCGTGTTGAATGTAAGATGGACTTCAGGGCTCCCAGTGTGGCTGCGGCCTGGAGCGCTTGTTCTGTCCCTCGGACCAGGAAGCCCCAGCCCACATACCCCACCCACTCCCAGCCCCCACTCAGAAGGAAAAGCAATTTTCCATATTAATGTATCTGAGTCCCAAACCTGCTGACCTGTGAAAAACCCTTCCTAGTGATTTATTTGCTTCTTCTCACTAAGACAACCACCATTATTTTAAGTCACGCATGTAGCAGAGACACTGTCTCCCTTCTGGGGTCACACTGGGCTTGGCACAGAGGCCAGAGAAGGCTCAGAGCAGTCTCCAAGGGCCCCTGGCACTGGAGACGCATCGCTTGGCAGGGCCACTTAAACCCCAGTGGGCACGGACTGGGCCAGGAGGGGCCAGAAGGAGAAAAATTCTGGGCTTAGGCTGACACCTCTGGGAGACTCAGTTTACCTACCTATGAAACCAGGGCACCTGGCTCACGGCAGACATCCTAAAGGAGCTCTCATGGGTGCCACAGGGGACTTGGCTGTGGGCAGGATGACTGTCCTCTACTTAAAGGACCCTGCTTTCTCTCATTGCAATAGAAATGATATCCCCAATATTCCCCCCACACCCATTTCCTCTTTGCTACAAAAGGGTGGGTGTTAGGAAATGGATATTAGAGGTCGGTCGGATCACAAACAACTCGGAAATGGCAACTCGGTCTACAGCAGAACGAGCACTTACTCAGCACCTGGTGCGTGGCCATGGGAACCTCGAGGGGCGCGGAGAGGTAGGGAACGGCCAGGGCAAGTGGCAAGGCCCTCCCCGCTGCCCATGGCCAGGGAGCTGGGGTGGCAGACAGGACAGGACCTCTGCGGACTGAGTCCCTGGGCCCTAAACCAGCCCCTGTGGCATGAGGCATGTTGTTCACCCCTCGCTGTGCCTCCACTGCCTCCCCTGTAAAATGAGGATTTTAACAGCCACAGCAGAACATTATTTCTCTCCCTCTCGTGACTCTTGGATGGCTCACCTCTGCGTGGAGATCTCAGCTGTCTACCCCCTACCTCCTACACTCTGCTACTATGGCTTACTGTGTACAAACCTCTATCATGCCATCAAGTACTTTCATATTTGAAATATCTCAGAGTGGATGTGCTGTCTCCTTTATTATAGGAGGGCAAAGCTGCCTTCATGCCTACAGCTAATCTCCTCTGGGATCTGATACAGGACGAGCACAAGGTGGGAACTCAAGCAAGAGGAGTTTAACCAGCTGATCATGGAGGTGGGAGGGGCTTGTGGGTCAGAAAATCAGTTCACTGGATTGGTTAAGGGAGGACTGGCTCAGGGTGTACTGAGTACGTGGCCTGCCATTGCTTACACATACAGGAGATGATGATCGATAGATGGATGGATGGATGATGGGTGGATGGATGGATGGATGATGGGTGGATGGCTGGGGGAATGGATAGGGGATGGCTGGAAGATGGGTAAATGGCTGGAATAATGCCTGGCTGCCTGGATGGATACATGGACAGGATGACCTTATTCTGGGAGGACTTCTCTGGCCTCTTGGTCCCTTCAAGTTTACCCTTAATCTTTACCTCCTTTCCTCCTCCAATGGCTCAGTCCTGCCAAGCTGCACCCTAAGTTTAAGGGGAAGGCTGGTTAGTTTTCTCACTTGCTTATGTTTTGTAAATAAATAATATAAAAACAAATCAGTGTCATGTCCCAAACATTTCTGCCAGTGCTATCAACCTCCTAATTAATACAATTGCTTGGCAATCAGCCTGCCCCCCCTGAGCTCCTTCTGAGCCCTCAACAGGTCATGCCGGGCCTGATGCAGCCTGCACCGAGCCCCAGCCAGTGACTTCCTCTCCTTCCCACCTTGGAGACACAAACATTTCTGCCAAGTTCAGTGTGAGGCAGCCCAATGCCATCACAGGCCCAAGGACGTGGTTGCCATGATCACGTAGGAAAACAGGCTCTATCTTTGAGGAAATGCTGGCATGGTCCTTCTAGAGCTTCCTTCTACCACCTTAACTCTGCCCAAACCACAGCCCAGCCACCCCCCACAAACCTTCTCTGATTCCTCAGCCCCACTACCCCATCCGTTCCCTCCTCTGACCTTCATAACCTCTGACTACCCTGCAGGGAAGGCAAACCTGTCTCTTGCCTCCATTCATGTTTCAACCTCAGCCCATCAGAGAGGGCCTCCTTCCCTAGTTTCTCCCCCAAAAGACATTCTATGAAACACCTGAATGGTATTCCTTAAAATTGTCAAAGTTATCAAAAACAACAAAAGTCTGAAAAACTGTCACAACCAAGAAGAGCTAAGGAGGCACAATGACTAAACGGAATGAGGTATCCTCTATGGAATTCTGGACCAGAAAAAGGACATTAGGCAAAAAATAAGGATATCTGAACAAAGTTATGGGTATTGACCTTGGTTCTTGCTCAGGAGAAAGACACCTCCCTAACGCAAGATGAATGATGGGGAAGCTGTGGGGAGTCTACGGAAACTCTTACTATCTTTGCAGTTTTTTTGTAAATCTGAAACTGCTCTAAAATCAGATTATTATTTTTTTTAGAGCATGGGATTATATGAGTTTATTTAAATATTTTCTTAAAAGAACAAATATAATAGTTTCATTGTTACATCAAATAGTAATGTACAAATTGTATGAATAGCAATGTATGAACTGTAAAAGATAACCATCTAAATGCTTTGCATAATTTAGATAATTATATGGTACAAATTACTTTTTTAAAAATTAATGGAAGGATTTGGGCCCCCAACCCACCCACTGTGAACAGCTAACACGTATAGCCCCCAAGGCAGAAGACGTTCATGTACTATCTCACCACCATGTGGTGCCCCAGGAAGTTCAAGTTCCTTTAAGGCAAAACCAAGTCTTCCCTTACTCTTACTTCATGGGTTGATTTGTGACACAGGGCCAAGCATGTAATAGGAACTTAATAAATGTCGGATGATTGTTTAAAATACCTCAGGCCCTCAGGAAGCTATGGAAGCGGGAAGAGATGGTAAGTGGCCCAAGTTTGCATTTTAATGTAATATGTATTTTCCACAAGGAAACCAGCTGATGGTGATATGTTAAACGAGGCAAATTATTGCAGCTTCACAATTAGCCGGCCAGTCAAAATAATAAGTCCTTTTTAATTCATAATCATACTACTTAATACTAACAATGGGCACTCATCATGGGTCAGATCTTGTGCACAATGTCATTTAATCCTCAGAACAACATTAAGTAGCAGGTAGTTGGGAGTGTTACAATCCCCATTTTACAGAGGAGGAAAGTAGCTCAGTGAGATTACGGGACCTACTCAAGGTCAGAGGGCTAGTGATCAAAGGAGTTGGGTTTTACCCCAGGCAGAGCAGTCTGGCTCTGAATTCACTTTAAGCCAGGACATTCTACTTGTGCCAACTCCACCTGTTTCTTATTTCACCCTGTTTCTCAGCAAGGTCTATGGGTTCCATGTCCACATGATTGCAAATTCCCAATAAATAGGTCGAAATAAACACGGTATCTGGAAGTATCTATCCAAACTGGCAGAGAGAGGTTGCCCAGAGTTTCCATAATAGCAGACTGTCCTCCACAGCAGCTGGCCTATCTTCCCGCTGCTGCTACATGCCCGGTTCTGGTCCTACCTCTGCCATCGGGGTGCTGGGTCCACTCAGGTCAGCCTCAGTTTCCTGCCTGTGCAATGATAGGGCGAGACCAGCAGAACTCAAGCAGCGCCAGGCTCTTCGGACACTATAGGGCCCCTGAGGAGCAGGCCTGCGGTAGACCAGAGACAGCAGTATCTGGGGAGACTGCATGGCCTTTGGCTTCTCTCTCCAAATACTCCCAGCTAAACTCCTCATAGCCCTGTCCTGCCATCTCTAGGGGTGGGGTCTCAGCAATGACCCAATCCCTAGCACAGGCTTTCCTGGACGTCTGTCCCTTCCATATGTCAGAAGGGAACTAGGCCAGCCACAGCAATCCTACCCAGGGGCTCTTCTTTGTTTTGTTTTAAACTGCGAGCACATTCTACTATACAGATTTTTTTAAGATCGAATCACAGAATCTCCGGGATGCCAGTCACTCCAAAAATCATCCAGTTCAGAGCTATCTAGACAGTCAGACTCACGGCAACAGACAAGAATGGTGACGGCCAGGGCCTGGGGACAGGGAGCGTGGGTTTTGTAAGATGTAAAGAGTTCTGGAGATTGGTTGCACAACAATTTAAATGTACTTAATGCCCCTGGACTTTAAAATGGTTAAATGTATGTGGTGCTTTTTAAATTGTGGCAACAAATTTTAGATTGAATTAAAATTAAAATATAATAATTCACAAGTAAGTGACTGGGTGAGCCTGGTGGTGGGTACTGAGGGCACAAATTGCATGGAGCACTGGGGGTGGGGCATAAACAATGAATCTTGGAACACTAAAAAAATGAAATAAATTATTATTTTAAAAAAGTAGGATTGAAGAAACAAACATACATAAAGGCAAGAAAAGAGACAAACCAAAATATAGATTCTTTACAGTAGAGAACAAACTGATAGTTACCAGAGGAGAGGTGGATGGAGGGATGAGTGAAATAGCTAAAGGGGACTAAGAGTTCAATTCTCTTGACAAGCAGTGAGTTGTATAGAGAATTACTGAATCACACTATTGTACACCTGAAACTAACATAACACTGTACGTTAACTCGACTGGAATTAAAATGAATGATAAAAAAGATTTTTTTTCAGCAACCTAAATAATAATAATAATAATAAGGATTTACAACAAAAACATAACTGTTCAAATTATCACCACCATGAATAGTGAACTCCACTCCTCGGCATCCTTCCTAAGAGGTCTATACCCCACCAACACCACTGACCCTTGTTCCAGCTGTGCACTGACCCAGGTACTAGGGTGGAGGTGGGTGGCGCTAGGGAAGGGAAAACTGGGGTAGGGAGCAGAGGAAACATGGACTTGAGGGTTTCTTGCCCCCTGTAACTGTGTGTCAGGGAAACAGAGGCTCATGGTATTTTAAACACAGAGACTCCAGACCAGTCCTCGTTCCCTCCCCTGCTCTGTTCTCTACAATAGGGGACCTTGGAGGAGCCGCTCCCAGGTTCCTCCATCAGTTGGTTTCTGGCTGGGAAGTATTAGTAGGAGAACAGAAGGTGGTAAAAGGGGAGAAATCAGTCTCTCTTCCCTTCCTTCTGTCTCCCAGGAAGTGTCTCTCTAGGGCAACAGAAGCTTCTCCTAACTGGCTCCTTCTCCCTTCAGAATCACCTGCCCCATGGCTCCAATTTCCACTTGATGACAGTCCTGTCACCACCCCGGGCTCTGGCAGGACCACCTCTTCCCTCTGACCCTTCAGCCTAGAGGGGGACAGCTACTTCCTGCTGTTGCTAAGCTCTGGGTTGACTCACTATCCCTTTTGGCCTGAAGCTTCTCTGTCATGTTGTATTAAATGTCCAGCCCTGTGAAAAGTCACAGTCATGTCTACTTTCCTGGTTGGACTCCTCCTCACGATACCAGTTCCCTGCTTATGGAAGACTGTTGAGCCTGGAAGGCAAAGGTAAAGACCACTTTGCCAAAGTCTATCACTTTCCATGCAACTCATCAATGGGCCTGTGCTCCAGAGGAAGAACTCTGAGTGGCTAAGGAAGGTGCTCAAACATTCGGTGATCCCAGGGATTTGAACAGCCAGCTCTAGAATTCCACACCTATGGCTTAGGGGACCTACCACTCACCTCCAGATGTGTTTGGATCCCCAATGGCCAGATGTGCTCAGAGACCACTGAGCAGAGAACAATGGGTACCTTTGGTGGAAGAGGGGGTCTGAAGCAGTTCAGGGAGGCCTTGAAAGATGGCCAGTGCCCCCTCCATCCTCATCCCATCCCCACTGGAAACACACAAGCCCTTATCAGGTGTCCCAGGTCCTGCAGAGCAGCTCAGTCCTTCTAATCAGGAGCGATCTAGTTCACAGACCTGCACTGTCCACAGTGGTGACCAGCAGCCACACGTGGCTTTTTCTAATTTTAATTTACATTAACTAAAAATTACTAAAATTTAAAATGCAGCCCTTCCATTGAACAAGCCATGTTTCAAGTGCTCACCTGAGGCTAGCGGCTGCATGTTGGCATAGACGCGGCACAGTTCCACATTTGGGGCGGTGCTGTTGGTAGATAAAAGTGCCCTTGTCAACAGAGAAAGAAAGGGGGCTACACAACACAGATTAACCAGCTGCCTTTTAACAACCAGACACACTCCCAGCTACGTGTGTGACCGAAAGATGATTGCATTTTTATGCCGAAATGGCTTTTCGTTGTACCAGCTGAGGGTTCAGGAAGAGTGGAAGAGGTAGAGACAATTTTCTAATGCCTCTTCCGAAGACGCACGAGCTGATAGGATAAACGCCAGGATGCAAACCCACAGGAGTGAGGAGCTTTTTGGAAAAGATAGAGAGATATTTACTTAAAGAAGAAGTAACATGTTTACTCTTTACTTGGTTCATTTAAGAAAAGAAACAGAAGCGCACCAGCAAAAACATATCTAACTCAGCACAGTGCAGCCGGCCAGGCAGTGCTGGCGGTGCGGGAGAATGAGGCAGAGTATTTAAACTGTCTGCTCTGACAGGAAAATTAAACACAATTGAGCACAGTGTTAGGCCTGGAGAGACCGAGATGGTTTCATTGCATTGTACCTGCTCTTGCTGCAGCTCCTAGCTAGCAAGAAACAGCTCTTTATTTCCAGTTCATTCAGAACCTACAGCAGTCCCCCCTTATCCACAGAGGATATCACCCAAGACCTCCGGTGGCTGAGACCCCAGATAGTACAGAAGGCTACACATCCTATGAGCTTGCTTCATTTGATTGCATTTCACTTTATTGCTCTGCATTTTTTTTAAATTTTTTTTTTTTTTTACAAATTGAAAGTTTGTGGCAACCACACATTGAGCAAGTCCTTGGGTGCCATTTTCCCAAAAGCATTTGCTCACTTCATGTCTCTGTGTTACATTTTGAAATATTTCGAAGCTTTCACTATTATTGTATTAGTCATAGTGATCTGTGATTAGTGATCTTTGATGTTGCTATTGTAATTGTTTCAGGACACCATGAACCCTGCCCATATAAGATGGAGAACTTATTCGATAAAGTAAGCGTTCTGACTCCAGCCATTCCCCTGTCTCTCCGCCTCAGGCTTCCCTATTCCCTGAGACATGACAATATTGAAATTAGGTCAATTAATAACCTTACAATGGCCTCTGAGTGTGCAGGTGAAAGAAGAGTTGCAAGTCTCTTTAAATCAAAAGCTAGACATGATCAGGCTCAGTAAGGAAGGCCTGTCAAAAGCTGAGACAGGCTAGAAGTGAGGCCTCTTGGACCAAACAATTGGCCAAGCTGTGAAGGTAAAAGGTCTTGAAGGAAATTAAAAGTGCTACACGAATGTGAACACACAAATGATAAGGAAGTAAACAGTCTGATGGTGGATATGGAGACAGTGTGACTGGTCTGGATAGATGATCAAACCAGCCACAACATTCCCTTAAACCAAAGCCCCAGCCAGAGCAAGGCCATGACTCTTCAATTCTGGGAAGGCTGAGGGAGGTGAGGAAGCTGGAGAAGAAAAGCTTGAAGCTAGCAGAGGCCCGTTCATGAGGCTTGAGGAGAGAAGCCGTCACCACAACATAAACGTGCAAGGGGAAGCAGCAGGTGCTACTGTAGAAGCCGCGGGGAGGCATCCAGAAGGCCCGGCTAAGATCAGTCTCCAAGGTGGCTACACTCAACAGCGGATTTTCCATGCAGACGAAACAGCCTCCTATTAGGGAAGATGCCATGTAGGACTTCCACAGCTAGAGAGGAGAAGTCAGTGCCTGGTCTCAAAGCCCCGAAGGAGAGGCCGCCTCTCTTGTTAGGGACTAACGCAACTAGGGGCTTTAAGCTGAAGCCAGTGCTCATGGACCATTCTGCAAATCCTAGCACCCTTAAGAATTATGCTAAATCTATTCTGCCCGTGCACTATAAATGGAACAACGAAGCCTGGATGACAGCACCTCTGTTTACCACACGGTTTTCTGAATATTTTAAGCCCACTGTTGGGAACTCCTGCTCAGCAAAGATTTTTTTCAGAGTGTTACTGCTCATCGACAATGCACCTGGTCCCCTAAGAACTCGGATGAAGATATACCACAAAATTAATGTTCATTTCATGCCTGCCAACACAGCATCCATTCTGCAGCCCATGGATCAAGGGGTCATTTGAACTTTCAAGTTTTATTATTTTAGAAATATATTTTATAAGACTATAGCTGCCATCTATAGTGATTTCCCCTGATGGATCTGGACAAAGTCAATTGAAAATATTCTGGAAAAGATTTACCATTCTAGATACCATGATTTATAGGAAGAGGTCAAAATATTGACATTAACAGGAGATTGGAAGAAGTTGATGAATCATAACAAACAAGTAGAGCCAAGGAAAGGTAATCGTTAACATTAATTTCACATTTACCATTTGCTAGGCACATTCTACCCACATGGTCTCCTTTGATCTTTGCCTCAAATCTGGGGATGGAGGCTCTGCTAGCTTTCCTATTTCATATATGAAAACACCAGGTAAAAGGTACAAAAAGGCCTATCTGTCTAAAGTCTCAAAGTGAGTAAAGAGGAGATCTAGAATTCCAAATTGAACAGTTTGTTTCCAGAGGCTGTACCCACCATCACTACACCACACACAAGAGAAGAAAGAGCCCAGATTCAGCAGATAACCCACCACATCTGTGTTAATTACATATGCCACACCAAGATCTTTCCAATTCCACCAAAGCCTGACTGCCCACATACTACGCATGGGCGCTAGCTAAGATTTAGATAGTTTGGTTGCAGTTCTAGCCCTCCAAGATTGTATGTATGTACCTCTTTCAGGCACACAGAGAGGCTGGTCCTTTATGGATAATGTTCAGATCGTTTTTCTTTCAGAAAAGCATAGGGAAAAAAATGACACATTTTTAGCAAGCAAGGAGATACCAGAAGGTAATTGCTTTCCAAATTACTGTAAGTTATAAATGGATCAATGATTTTCGCTGGAGTTGGAATCAACAGTAATTAACAATATGCAAATCCCACCCTGAGCTCTTTGCTGCCCACAATGAGGGGGGAGGTGTCCTAAGTAGTCATTTGCATTCATCTGGAGGAGGCCCAGATGGGTGCACCCCAAATGGGGTTTACAGGCTGTGAACTGAAGGAAAGTGAAAGGGAGCAAAATAAATCTCTGCCTTGCTGAAGTTGGGGCCCGGGCTTGGTGGTGCTCGTTAGACTCTTCTAGCAATAGTCCTGCCCCTGTCCCCAGGTTGGCCCTGAGTGGGGATAACAAAGAAGAATCTGGACCAAATGTACAGTGAATTGGGGGAAAGGTGTGGAAACTGTCAGGATTAATTTCTGAGTGGAACCAATATGTCTGTCCCCTGGAGGAAGAACTTGGCCTGGGTGGCAGAAATGAGCACCCGATGAGAAGCCTGGGAGCCTAAGCACTAGTGTCTGGACCCAGTCACCTCACCTCGTAGGTACTTGTGAGAGGAGAGGACTGGACCAGGTGTTCCTCAGGGTTCCCTCCACTGATTTATTCCTTCACTACAAGCACTTACTCTACCTACTGTGTGCCAAGCACTAAGGACAGAAACCCAAATAAAACTTGTTCTCACAATCAGGCCTCTTAGTTTGCCAAGAGCAAAGAATGCGTAACCAGATCATCTTTTTTTAAAAAAAGATGTTATTTATTTATTTGACACAGAGAGAGTGAGCACATAAGCAAGGGAGAGGGCAGAGTGAGAGGGAGAAGCAGACTCCCTGCTGAGCAGAGAGCCCTATGCAGTGTTTGATCCCAGGACCCTGAGATCATGGCCTGAGCCAAAGGCAGATGCCCAACAGACTGAGCCACCCAGGCACCGCAGCCAGATCATCTTAATGATGTATTCTTTTTTTTTTTTAAAGATTGTATTTATTTATTTGACAGAAAGAAATACAGCTAGAGAGGGAACACAAGCAGGGGGAGTGAGAGAGAGAGAAGCAGGCTTCCCGCTGCTCAGGGAGCCTGACACAGGGCTTGATCCTGGGTCTCTGGGATCATGACCTGAGCCGAAGGCAGTCATCCAACCAACTGAGCCACCCAGGCGCCCCTTAATGATGTATTCTAAGTATCCCAGGACACATATGAACAGTTTCACTCCAAGGGAATCTGGATGGCTTCTTGGAGGAGGTGACATTTGAGCTGGACCTCAAAGAATGACTCTATACTTCATTTCTAAGCAATTCACTTGTAGCTCCATCTGGGGCCACAGCGGGTTTGAGGCAGTGCTCCTTGAGCTTTTATGAACGCATGAATCATTGGCAAGCCCCTATAAAATGTCCATTCTTGGGGCCCATCTCTCACAGGGTCTCATCAGTCCTTCTGGGACTGGGACGGAGAATCTGCATTTTAGCAAGCTCCCCAGCAACTCTCGGGCAGTTGGTCTTAGGACCACATTCTGAGAAAGGGCTGGATTCTATCTGTGCTGTTACCAAACAAACAAAACAAAATCCTAAGAGCTATTTTCAGATAGTTGAGGACACTTGACATTTAACAACAACTCCTGAAACCTCCACAGGGTGCCCTCTCCCAAGAAACCAACTAACCACTCCCAGCACCAGTGGTACCACCAAGAACCACGAAGAGCCTCTTCAGAGATGAAGCCTCATATTCCATGCATTCTGTGCAAAGGGCCTGGGACTCGGCATCTGGCCTTGAAAGGCATCCCTGAAGCAGTCTGAGAAAAGGTCCTCAAGCCGTTCACCTGGTCCCTCCCTGCCAAGTGCTGACAGGCTCCCTGAGCTGGAACCAGCTCCCACTTGGGAAGCACAAGGCACGGAGGGCATTATGGTAGAGAAAGCCAGACTGTCCCGAACAGGATGCTCATCCCTGGATCTTCACCTGGCTCGCTCCACCCGGCCAGGTGGGCCCCAGCTCAGACATTATTTCTTCCGGGAGGCCTCCCCGAACCAGCCCACCTGACACTCCGCCAGTCTAGGCTCGTCTGGCATATTTGGGATGGCCCTTAAATGGTGGTCCCCGATCCACCATGCCACTAGGCCCTCATGCCTCACATGGTCTTCTCCCTTCAGTTCTAGGCTGCTCCTGAGACCGGTTTTAACCATAGAACGTGGCAGAGGTGAGGCTGTGCTTTAGGAAGGCCTGGCAGCTCTCTTGTCCGTGCTAGTGGAAGCCTGGGGCCCTGTTTTAGGAAGTCCAGCTCCCCTCCTGGAGAGAGTCAGTGTAGGTGCCGCATGGAGAGTGAGAGGCCCCGAGACAACAAGGAAAGAGAGACTCCATCAACCCACCAACCACACAGGTGACCATCAGCGGGACGTGGGAAAGAACCCAACCTGCTGAGTCCGGCCCTGATTGTAGAATTGTAAGCAAACTGAATAGGCGTGGTGTTTACTACTTTTTTCAAGATGTTATTTATTTATTTGAAAGAGAGAGATTGAGAGAAAGCATGATAATCGGAGGGCAGGAGTGGTGGCAGAAGGAGAGGCAGGCTCCCCACTGAGCAGGGGGCCTGATTTGGGGTTCGACCCTTCAACCCCGGGATCATGACCTGAGCCAAAGGCAGCCGCCTTAACTGAGCCACCCAGGTGCCCCAGCTGTGGTATTTTAAACCAGTGTATTATTACCCTGCAACTGAAACCTGGTACCATATCACTCTGTTTCACCTTCTTCATGCCATTATTACAAAGAAACAAAAAGTCTGTAACTGCCTCCTCTAGATGGTAGGCTCCCCAAGGGGAGGGGCTTATGGCTCCATGCTGCACCCCCACCAGCTCAGCCTTGCCTGGCACAGAGCAAGAGCGCCCCAGAATTGGCTGAATGAATTCACCACTGCTCACCTGAACCTCAGGCTGGACCAGGGGAAAATGTAAACTAAGAATCCAATGCCCAGGAGCCCCGGATGCTGCCAGAATGAGAGTCAGAAAGACATTAACCAACTTCACATGCATCCAAGCAACCGTTAGTAAGGAGTTGTATGCTTGTTCAGAGGCGGCAGAAACAGCTGGCTTGCAAGCAGGGAACGCGGCAGCTCCCTGGGGGTCGCGGAACGTAGCAGCTGAGACCACATGGCCCAGGTGTCCGATCTCTGCACAGTCCCAGAGCCCACAGCTGGCCTCTGTGCCCTTCCAGCATGCCGCACTCTTGAGTTCGCCCACCCTGAGTAAGGACATTTCCCTGGCAGACCCTTAGCGGCCACCTCCTGCAGAGCACAGCCAGCTGCCAGAGGAAGCCGGGGGTCCCCTCCAGTGCGCAAGCTGGCCACATACAGGACAGAGGGAAACAGTTGCAGAAAGATGCTTCTTGGCTGCTTTTGGCACAAATGGCCCCCTGACACCAAGCCCCTTATTCCCGTTTGCAAGCTCTTTTGGTCTCTTTGTCCTTCCCTGCCTGTTGGCAAGAGCCGGAGGAAACTTTCTCTCTAGGCAGTGACTGACTGCTGGAAAGCAAGGGTACAAGAGTGTCATCTGTCAGGATCTTCAGAGTCCCTGAATCAATTGACAATGGGATGAGGGGGGGCTAGTCCACCTCCTTATCTTGAATTTTTCTAAGTTCCCTTGTCTTCTCTTTATGGGTATTCTCTCAGCACTTTTGTGAAAGTTAAATTAGGCAATGTATTTCAAGTAATGGTTCTCACACTTTGCTGCACATCAAAATCATTTAGAGGACTTGATAATCACAGCTTTCTGGAGCTCATCCCAGAGGTTCAGTAGGTTAGGAATGAGGCCCCCAAATTCCACCTCTAACAAGTTCCCAGATGATACTGATGCTGTTGGCCCGGGACCACATCTTGAGAACCATTCATTTAACATAGGAGAAACTTAAATAGGAATATCTACGCATACACACACTCACTCACACACACACACACACACACACCCACACACACACACACGAACTCGGGTTTTTCCAGAACTGTCCCAATTTTTAGTCAATGGAAAAATATAAATCATTTTTTAAAGATTTCATTTATTTATTTGACAGAGAGAGATCACAAGTAGGCAGAGAGGCAGGCAGAGAGGGAGGAGGAAGCAGGCTCCCTGCTGAGCAGAGAGCCCGATGCGGGCCTCGATCCCAGGACCCTAAGACCATGACCTGAGCTGAAGGCAGAGGCTTTAATGCACTGAGCCACCCAGATGCCCATATAAATTATTTTAAACTGTCCCTAGAAGGAGCTAGGGAGGGTCTGAAGAAGGGGAAGAGGAATCACGCATCTGAATCTATCAGCCAGGGGTAGGCTTTGGGGGCCGGGGGCGGGGGGAGCAGGTGTTGGTGTACCAGGCTCGAAGGGGGAGGCGTTGGTGTACCAGGCTCAAAAGAGCCTCTTCCCTCAGCTCTACGACCCATGGACCATGTCTCACAACTGGAGTAGGTTCAGGCGCCCACACCCCCTTCCAGACCTGCGGACTCTGGATCTGCAAAGGGGCCCTTTATGACTCTGGTTACACACAATCCCAGGCCAGACTTCTACACACTTGGGGAGTTCCTTCCTGGGGTGACTCGAGGGTCCTTAAGGACGCAAAGGGCAGGGAAAGGGCAAATGGGCATTTCATGTTTCATGCAGGGAGAAGACTGCGAGGTTTGGGAAGATGAAGAAGTTCTGGAGATGGATGGGGTGATGAATGCCGGACAATGGGCATGTACTTCATGCCACAGATCTGTACCCTTGAAAATGGTGAAATGGTACGTTTTCTGTTATGTATACTTGACCACAATAAAAAATATAAACACCCATCAAGGAGATAAACGTGCAATCAATGAAATAAGTTGTATCTGATTAGTTACAAGTTACCTTCATAAAGTTGTCCAAAGGTACTGGATGAAGTACAGAAAGGCAAAAGAGAATGTTTTGAGGTATCTCTGCCTAGCTGTATGCCTGGTCTTATTCTAATAACATATACTTCTGAATAAGGCAAAAAGATCTTCAAGATAAATAGGAAGCAAAACCACTCTAAGACACCACCTTACACCAGTCAGAATGGCCAAAATTAACAAGACAGAAAACAACAAGTGTTGGAGAGGCTGCGGAGAAAGGGGAACCCTCTTACACTGTTGGTGGGGATGTAAACTGGTGCAGCTGCTTTGGAAAACAGTGTGGAGATTCCTTAAAAAATTAAAGATAGAGCTACCCTATGACCCTGCAATTGCACTACTAGGCATTTACCCCAAAGATACGGATGTAGTGAAAAAAAAGGGCCATATGCACCCCAATGTTCATCGCAGCAATGGCCACAATCGCCAAACTGTGGAAAGAGCCAAGGTGCCCATCAACAGATGAATGGATAAAGAAGATGTGGTCCATATATACAATGGAATACTATGCCTCCATCAGAAAGGATGAATATCCAACTTTTGTAGCAACATGGACTGGACTGGAAGAGATTATGCTGAGTGAAATAAGGCAAGAAAAGAAAGTCAAGTATCACATGGTTTCACTTACTTGCGGTGCATGAGGGGTAACCTGGAGGACAGTGGGAGAAGGAAAGTAAATGGGAACTAGGGTAATCTATGGAGGGAAACGAAACAACAGAAACTTTGGACACAGAAACAAACTGAGGGACTTGGAGGGAAGAGGGTGGAGGGATGGGAGAGCCTGGTGGTGAGTACTGAGGGCATGTATTGCATGGAGCACTGGGTGTGGGGCATAAACAATGAATCTTGGAACACTGGGGAAAAAAAAATTTTAGTAACAATAAAAAAAAAGTGAAAAAAAAAGATAAATAGGAAGCAATATTCCTGATGAATAGCCAACACCCTTTGCTTCTTTTTTTAAATTTTATTTTATTTATTTATTTGACAGATAGAAACACAGCCAGAGAGGGAACACAAGCAGGGGGAGGGAGAGAGGGAGAAGCAGGCCTCCCACTGAGCAAGGAGCCTGACGTGGGGCTCGATCCCAGGACTCTGCGATCATGACCTGAGCATGATAAGGCAGTGGCTTAACCAACTGAGCCACCCAGGCGCCCCACCCTTTGCTTCTTTTCCGGGATCTCGGACAGTATTCTGATCTGCAATGGGGGTTTTCTCCAGCACCACCCTTTACCACCACCCCCGCCTCCAGGAGGCCATGTTTCCCTGCAGGTGCATATGACTGGGAGGGCTTCTGTTGTAAATTCCCACACCAGCTCTCCACATTCCACTACATGTTCCATTCCCCTGAGAGCAGAGTCCTACTTGGCCACAACAGATCTGTTCCCCAGAACCTCAATACCAAAGCAATTGAAAAAGCCAAATTTCTAAACCTGCAAAGCAGAAGAAGCAAATGACCCCCTAGAGGATCTCAAACTCCAGGAGGTCCCAGCCTGGCGAGTGAATCATCAACGCCATCCACCTCCTTCCCCCAACACACACCTAATTATAATGAAAGTATAAGTCAAACATAGGAAATGCTCTCCTTTTGTCCAGAAAAGGAGGAAGCATTGCCTGCTTACATGTTCCAAGCTCACTGAGGGGCTCTGTCAGGTCCCACTTTAATCGGACCTGCTCAGCACCAAAATGGAGTTCTGCAAATGCCACGCCTCTCACCCTCTCCCTTCTAAATGCCTACTGGACCAACCGAATCAAAGAGCTGGCATTCAATTACACGTGGCCTTGTATCTTTTCCTGGCATAAACCACTTGACAGGACGCGAAAGGTGTGGGTTTGGAAGCCAGAGAGCTCCAGGTTGGAGACACGCCGTGCACCTGCCAGCTGTATAACTTTGATTCTGAGTCTTGGAATCAGCATCTATGCTCAGAATTTAAGAAACTTAAGCAATTAAGGTATAGACTGAGAAGGTGAGCTACCATGGCTGCAAGAGGGCTTGGCCCTATTCAGGCACTCAGCAGCTACCTTCTGAACACACTGTTGGGCACCTGCTCTCCCCCACTCCCCCAGAACTTGGTTTTTAAGCTTGACTGCACAGGAGAGTCTGGGGGACAGCTTCCAATGCCCAGAGATGCTGGAGGGAGGCTCAAGTATCTATCCTTCTAAAGCTCCCCCAGCCACTTCCCTGGAGCAAACAGCACAACACGGAGTTCAACAAATGTTCAAGAAGGACTTAATCAATCAATGGAGATGCAGAGTTCTGTGATCAATACTATTGACAGGGAGGGACCATTCCTTGCGGGCATGATTATTACTAGGTTCCACTGTAATCGTGAAAAAATTCCATCGAATATTAGATGCCTTGAGATGAGCATTAACTGAGCTGCTGAACACTTGGTCTTAACGCCAAGGGTCCCAACAAAGTTGTTGTTAATTATTCAACAGCAGTGTTTCTTCACATACCAAGACTCCTTATTAGAGAAATAACCCTCTTCGCCAAGACATACCTTATTTGCTGCAGTTGTGAAAAAAATAAAGAGGTCATGGAAGAATTTGGGGAGGAGAGCTGAGAAGCCCAGTGGTGTACAAATAGAGAGCTGGGTGGTTACTGATGTGGATGGCAGAGTCAAGTGGGGCGAGATCAGCAGGGGTTGGGGGCCGCCTCATTAACTACAAAAATCATTAGCAGAGAAAGAAAGAAGGAAAGGGGAGGACTGAAAGCAGAGGTGCTGAGCTGCCGAGAGAAGGTCATTCTGGAGGAGATGGAGATCAAAGCTGGAGCAGGTTCTATGGGTCAGGTCACAAGGAAGGAGCAGAAAGCTGGTCATCTCCCACATACATCTGTGGTTTTCCACAAAAATAAGACAAGAGACTGCAATGTTCATTCAAATGGCCACAGTCTCTGTCTTCCATACCCACGTTCAGGGTTGTGTGGCAGCACTTACTGCAAGCTCAGGGGTCTGCAGAGGTGACCCCGACCCTCTCATGCCATCCTTGGACAGGAGAGGTCTTCCATAATCTGCAATAGTCAAGGCGAGACTCAGAATGGAGCCAGGACCCAGATGAGCCCAGACCCGAGCTAATGCCTGCTCCCCAAATCCCAGCTCCTCCTTGGGAGTCTCCAAATTCTCCTGCACTGACTCCTGCTGCGTGCCATGACCTACAGAGGAATTCGTTCCCTTTGACTTGATTCATTCAGACAACCCATGCGGTGCTCCTACTCTGCATCAGCAAACAAGGCGGTACAGACACAGAGGGTAACGTCAGATGAACGAATGAACGCTAAATGTTAATAACAACTCTAATAAAAAGAAGCATTTGCTAAGCCCATGTCAGATGCTAGCTCCGTGCTAAGGGCTGTATATTACCATTTTGTCCTTAGCCCATGAAGAAGGCATTATTAGTCCAGTTTTACAGGTCAGGAAACTAACGTTCAGAGGACTTAAACAGGCAGGCCATATAGCCTATAGGAATGGGTAGAGCTGAAACTGAAGGCCACAGCTGCCTGATCCAGCATTTGAAGGGCTCGAAATCTAACTGAACAATGAAGTAAGGATGCAGGAAAATAGGACGAAAGAACCAGTCCATGCAGACATCAGCCCAAGGGGCATCAAGGAGGGAGAGATCACAGGCGGGAGAGGTCAGGGGTGCCCTGCAGCAGAGGAAGGTGGGGGTCCATGAACATGGCTCTTTCCCACTCAGAAGAACCCATACATGTTTGGCCAGCAGTTTTTTAAGGTTTGATTCTGACTGCCTTTCCATGTGGAATGTGTACCATCCCCGATGTCTGATCACAGCCTGATTCACACCATAGTCATTTGCTCAACTTTATTGATCCGGGGCTCCTGGGAAAAAATTACAGGCCCCCAGATAAAATTCAACCCCATGGTGAATTTATATTACAACATTCTGCTTTATTTAAAAGCTACGAAGGGACTATTTTCCCTTAATCTATTTGGAGGTGTATGTGCACACTCATGTGTGTACTTGTATAAAAATTTGCCAAAACATGAAGCCCCAAGCCCAGGGTGTGTAGAAGTTCTGTATTCTTCCTCAAGCAGATATGCAGGTAACTTACAGGAGGCAGTGGCCTTGGTTACCTTGTTTAAGAGCAGGGTCCAGAGGGGCGCCTGGGTGGCTCAGTTGGTTAAGCCACTGTTTTCAGCTCAGGTCATGACCCTGGAGTCTCAGGATCAAGTCCTACATTGGGCTCCCAGCTCCGTGGAGAGTCTGCTTCTCCCTCTCACCTTCTTCCCTCTCATGCTCTCTCTCTCACTCTCTCACTCTCTCTCTCAAATAAATAAATAAAATTAAAAAAAAAAAAGAATAGGGGCCAGAATTTATTAGTATGTGCTGCACCCTTTAGAAAGGAAAAAAATCTGTCACATGGCCATTGTCAGGGATCTCAAATCCTTTATAGGATTTTCCCAAGGATCCTTCATAACACCTAGCCATGTGCTTCCTTGATTAGAAGGGAAGGGATAACAGTACACGCAGTGTCAAAGGAACTGGGTATATGCCATAGCCCACCAAATCTAGAATGCCTGGAGGGCAGTATTAAGCACCCATACCTCATCACCAACTTGTGGAAAAGGGGCTGGAAATGGGTTCCAGAAGACATGATTGCTTCTCTAGACCAGTCCTGCCTCAGTTCAGACCTCACTCAGAACTGTCAGTCTCTGCAGGTGAACTGCAGGCAAGAATGAGCAGAAGGTGTAGGAAGAGATTCAAGGGAGTGTTTGCTTCCTATATCCAAGTAGTGCTGAAGACTTTGAGACCCAAGTAACCCCAGGAGATACCAAATCCCAAACCCCAAACCAAGTTCTATCCCATCTGGGTTCATTATTAACCTGAGCAGACTTCCTTCAATAGCATCATGGGACATCAAGATCGTAGAAAGTTCTGTCATATGGCAGAGGAGGTGGGGGTTGGAAGGAAATAGACTATGTACTCCTTGCCCAGAAAGCTGGAGCCAAGTAGGTCTGCTGGTGCCTCCTGTTTTCGGAGAACATTGATGTATTCACAGAGGCTCTCGCATACTATTCTGGGAAACCTTGCTCTTAGGAGATGCACCATCATGCCTTTGTTATCAGACTAGGCCTTCCAGGAGGCAAATCCACATTCTCTGATGCCCCATTCAGATAAGGCTTCTTGAACATGGGGGACCATGGCAGATTCCTTCCCCCTTCACTGGAATCTTCTCACAGAGCCTACAAGGCAACTCTGCTCCCAGGGGAGATTTTAAACCACAATATCAAAGAACTGAGTAGCTGTAATTAAATGTGTGTGTGGGTGTATGTGTGTGTACAGCAAGTAGCCACACACACACAAATACAGCAAATGGCAACATATAAATACCCATTTGCTTAGATGCACAGATAAAAAGATACAATCAGATGAATGGGGAATGTGGTCCCATGTTGAGCCTAAGCTCTATCACCTGTGGGACTCATACATGTTTTGGAATATCTGACAAATTGCTTGTTAGGAGAACTGAGGCATGTCCAGCAGTGAATCTCTTGAGGGAAGAGAGAAATAAGGAAAAGCTTGACCCAACATCAAGTCCTCAAGGTGAGAGAGGAGGCCTGAATCTGCTGACAGTGCAGAATCTCTCTCTTGGCCCTGTCCTTGCCCAGCCCCTGAGCTCTCACTTGGGCCCTACCAGCTAATATCAGCTAGCATTATAGAGCATTACAGCATACATGTGTGCATTAGCTTGTTTAGCCTCTAAACAATCCTGAGTCAGGAACCAATGTTTCAGTCCTGTTTCACAAATAAAGGTGTTAAGGCTCAAAGAAATAAAGAACTTTCTCTAGGACAGACAACTACCAAGTGGGAGAATCAGGCTTCAAACCCTAATCAGTTACCCAGATTCTAACCTCCCACTATCTCGATCCCATGGGGAGGGAGAACTCTCAATAAAAAATGAAAGAGCCATGGGGCACCTGGGTGGCTCATTTGGTTGAGCAACTGCCTTCGGCTCAGGTCATGATCCCGGATACCCGGGATAGAGTCCCACATCGAGCTCCCTACTCGGCAGGAAGCCTGCTTCTCCCTCTCTTGCTCCCCTTGCTTGTGTTCCCTCTCTGGCTGTGTTTCTCTCTGTCAAATAAATAAAATCTTAAAAAAAAAAAAATGAAAGAGCCCTACGACTGGCTGCTCTTTAAGGCAGAAGCTGCAGGCAGGGCTGCTGTGAGAAGCAAAAAGTAGAGACAGCTATTACCCTCCAGCCATGCCATGGACTGCCGAGTTTTAGCCCCTCGAAAATTCTGGCTATTACTGATGCCTCCATGGAAGGGCAGGTCTTCCTGGAGGGAGACTGGGATGCTCTGTGGCGGAAGGTGGTGGAGGTGGGGAAAAGGCAGAGTACCCTGTGGCCACGGCCACCAGAGGTAGACAGGCACAGCTGGCCTCTGGGCAGCAGTGCCCAGGAGAAACCTGCAGCAGCCCACCAGACTTGCTTATGAGCTTCACGGGAAACTTCCTGGGTACACCCAAGAACACTTGAGGGGCTCTGGCAAGGACTGGGGTCCTGCATTAGCAAGAGGGGGTATGAGCCAAGAAAGCATAGATCACTGGTGACATGACCCACTTTTTGCAACTATTCAACCCAAGAGAGACCTATCTGATCCTCAGCCTGACATTTTTTTGGCTGATCCTGATATCTTTCAAACCAAAAGGCTAAGTTAGATGGTAAAAAAAAAAATTTATATATATATATATATATAATTTTTATATATATATAAAATTTATATATATATATATATATAAGATTTTGTTTATTTGACAGAGAGAAACACAGCCAGAGGGGGAACACAAGCAGCAGGAGGGAGAGAGGGAGAAGCAGGCTTCCCACCGAGCGAGCAGACCAATGAGGGGCTCAATCCCAGGACTCTGGGATCATGACCTGATCAGAAGGCAGAGGCTTAACCACTGAGCCACCCAGCTGCCCCAGTAAAAAATATATTAATAAAATGTGCATCAAAATGAGAGTAATAGTTTCAGTTACCCAATGCCACTCTCTCCCTAAATCATCCTCAATATTGATGAGAATCTTTGGTCTAAGTCTCTCCAAGCATTCTGACCATCTCTGACTATGCAGGGAAGTATCTCCTGGCTCTAGGAGCAGATCCCACAGCCCCGATCCCTCATGCATGGGGGTATGCCCCACATCCACCTCCATGTGAGCTCATGCGTACCCACACAAGGAAGACAAGACAGGGTTAAAGGCTCAGCCCTGTTTTTTCTCAGCAGATGCCATGTGAAAAAGTGCTGGTCTGGCATTGCCCTGTGGCTTCGGCAATCAGGCAGGTAGGCTAATTAGCCAGTCGGAGATCCATGGGGGAAATGCTGCCAAATTCAATAAGCAGCAAGCGCCTGGCCCCCAGAGGTGGGGGTGGAACCACATCAAAACAGAAGGGCAGCAGGTCCAGGGTTGGGAGAAGGGCAAACAGGTGTTCTCCAAGGAGCCCTTTACCTACTGACCTCTTCAGCCTTTATTCCAGAGATAATTTTCAAGCAACATTAAAGAGGTCTTACCCAGAAACAGACCCATAAATACAGAGAACACACTGGTGGTTGCCAGCGGGAAGGGATGGTCAGAAAGGAGTGAAGGGAAGTGGGAGGTGCAGACATTCAGTTCCGGAATGAGTAGGGATGAAAGGGGGGATGAAAGGAACAGCAGGCGGAATATAGTCAATGGTATTGGAATAGCACTGTACGGTGACAGATAGTAGCCACATTGTGGTGAGCATAGCATTCTGTAACATACAGAATTGTCCAATCACTATGTGGTACATCTGAAACTAATGCAACTTTGTGGGTCCACTATACTTCAATTTTAAAAAGAAGCACAATTTAGAAACTTGAATTATATGATTTTAAAACAAACTGAAAAATAAAGAGGGCTTATCAAGCACCAGACACTGTGGCCATGCTTTTTCAGACACCCGTGCCTTGGAAACGAGGGAGGAGTGGTGACAAGCAGATGATGCCAAAGGTCCTAGAGCATAGCAGGAGACACACAATATACTATTAACCTATGGAATGTTGATTCTCTATCCAATGATGTGGGAGCAGAGAGCTAGAGCATATCATGGAATACAAGGCAGACTCTGCGGGAAGGTTTTAAATTCTTTTTTTTTTTTTTTTAACTAGGCTTCATGCCCAGTGTGGAACCCAGTGGAGGGCTTGAACTCATGACCCTGAGATCAAGACCTGAAGGGAGATCAAGAGTCCGTTGCTTAACCGACAAAGCCATCCCAGTGCCCCGTGAATGTTTAAAACAGAGCAAAAGGCTATAGGATTAGAGCTACACTCCCAGACACCCTCCCCCCTGAACCCCTGGGCACATGCTCAGTATCGTCTCGAGATGGGGTTTATCAGTAGACAAGCAGAATATATCTTTACTCTGTCTTTATCTAGCAATTCTAAGGGTTACAATTCAGAATCTTCTCAAAATAATAATAATAATGGATTAATGACTTACCCAAGCTCACCCAGCTCCTGACTAAGCTAGAAGTGTAAACTAAGTGTGTCTGATTCTGGAACCTGATTCAAGAAGACAACTGGGAGAAACTAAACCCTATTCAGACCACAAGGAGATCCTTGAAGCTCCTCAACTATCTCCCGATTCGCCAAAAGCGCAGAGCACACCCTGGCAGGCAGGGAGAAATGCATACCTGGAAAAAGTACTGGCCAGACCCAGAGGGAGCAGGTCCCCTGACAGAGCCTCAGGAAACCCTGAACAAGCAATGATTGCCTCTTCCCTTACAGGGGGTGGTGGATACTGGGTGATTCCGAGAACAAAATGTTTCTTCATTTCATGCAATACACCTTTCTTTTGTTGTGTTGTGACTGAGATCATCACAGAAGCCCAATAGTTGTGAAAAACTGATACTGATTTGATATATTTGCACACTTTCTGGACCTTGGTGGAAACAAATGGTGGTTTCCAAGTATTTCTGGGTGAGTTTTTATTTTATTGGCATAACTTTATTTCACTTATTCCCTTGCATGTCTTCCAAATTGAATGATATGCTTCCGGCAGCAAAAGGCTGCCCCACGAGGAGAACCTTGCCGGGGTGCTGGGGTCGGCATCCCGGGAGGACCAGAGCCTTCCTGCCCACACAGCCCTGCCCACAGATTATAGTCAAAAGGAGGAGCAGAACTCAGGTGGAATTCAGGCACTCAACTCAGGGCCAATTGCTGTCACCACTGGGGACACAATAGCAAATGGAAGAGAGACAACGGTGCTTTCAATGAGTAGCAGAAACCGAGGCAAATTTACACTCACCGAGGCATATTGGTATTACCTGAATAATCATAGCAGGAGCCCATAATAGTATTCTTCACCTGCTACTGATTGAGTTCACCTTCCCGGGCCTTACCGAGTGTCCTGACCTGTAAATGAAGATGGTAATAAGAAGAGCCTTAAGTGTGAGGACTAGGACAACTAACGAGTTTTAAACCCATAAAATTAAAAAATACATGAAATACATAAAATAGAAAACTAGCATAGCCTGGGATAATGATGTGGGCTTGGATCAGAGACCTGAGTCCAGGATGTACCTCTGAAGTCAGTTATCTTGTGAATTGCAGAGAAAGGTACTTAGAACAACGTCTGACACAGAGAACCACTCCCTCAATATGAACTTCGATAGAGAGGATCTAGAAGTGACTACTCACTGAGTAGTACTTCCTATGCATTCAACCTCAGTTACCTTTCCTCTCGCCTCCTCTTTCTGTCCTTGGCTATGTGACCAAAGCGTGCTGGGGACATACTGAACGTCGATGAAACTGTGTATCCAGTCTCTGACTTCAGTGCAGACCAAAGAGAGGATTTCAAACTTCCTTTGGCTTGTGGCTCTGTCGTCCCTGAGAAGAGCTGAGTGATGCTTGCCTCTGAATGAACCATGCTGGCCCCAGTCACCCAGGCGTATGAAGGGTTTGTTAAAATTTTGTAACGCTTTATCACCCTCAACAATCCAGACCATGGCTGTTTGTTCCCTATTGGACCAGGCAATAGATAGAGCTCTCCTTACATGATAAAATAAGTAAATGGAGCCAGGGGAAGAGGAGGGATACAGCAGAATCGTGTCAACTGAATTAAAAGGAAATCAGCTGCACATGCTATCTTCAAGAGGAAATGGAACCTGTTCCCCCAAAGGTAGATGTTGAGTGAAAAGCCCAGGCCTGAAAAGCACACACAGGAGGAGGAGAAAATCTCTCATCACCTCTCCCCCAAACTGCCCTCCCTCCATCCCACCTGCTGGTCTTCAACTGGGAGGAGGGGCCCCGTTCTTACAAAGAAGCAACAAAGGAGCCAGATGACAATCAGAGGAGAACAGATGTCTCCACTTCCTTTCTGGCACCTTCATGCTGCTTTCAGCTTAATTAGCCAACTGTGCTCCCCTCACACCTGGATGGGAATCTGCATGGGCTTCCGAATGGGAAGCTGGAAGGCTGAGCAGATACCCACTGGGCCGGTGAAGGGCAGTCCACACCGTCTCCACCCTCCATGCTGGGCTGTAGCAGCACCCTGGGCTGACTGCAGGGGCAGGTCTGAAGGGAAGCAGACTCCCAAGAAAGGCCCTTACCTCCTGGCTGGCCCTGCAGCTCCCAACCCCAACCATCCTTCGGAGAGGAAGGGCGGTTCCCCAAGCACCAAGCACCGGAAGCCTTTCTCCGGCACCTTAGGTGGATGAATTTATTCACCCCTGGCAAGAATGTTAAAATATGAGGATGTCACTTTCTTTTTTTAACTGATGAAGGAAAAAAAGCACAAAGAGATTAAATAATATGACTCAGGTCATATACAGTACTCAGTAGCAGAACCTGGATTAAGACCCAGGAATTCCAGGGGCACGTGGGTGGCTCAGTTGGTTAAACTCAGGTTATAATCTCAGGGCCCTAGGATCGAGCCCCAGCTTGTGGTCTCCCTGTTCAGTGCGGAGTTTTCTTTTCCCCCTCCCTCTACCACTCTCTCGTGCTCCCTCTAGCTCTCAAATAAATAAATAAAATATTTAAAAAAAAAAAAAAAGAAAAAGGATTCAGGCATTCCAACTCTAGAATCTGGATTCCTCACCATGACTCTGAAGCTTGACGGGTGAGCTCACCAGCAAGCAGGGATGGGCGAATGTATTTGAGGTCTGAAGACAGATGGATGTCCTTCAATCCATCAGGCCAGAGAGCCCATTTGGAGCCAGACTGCCCTAGAAAGATCAGCTGAGAAAAGAGATGTGGCTTCTGCTCTGGCAAGGCTTACTGGCTGCTAAGAATGACTGATGTTTCTTGCGCACTTACCAGCACCCCAACCTTATGTTACTATTTCCATTACAGATGAGGGGAAACTGAGACACAGAGGGGAACATGCACAAAGTCGTGCAGATAATTCAAGGTAGAGCTGAGAGTAGAGTGTAGCTCTGTCTGTCTCCAAGGGAGGTATGCTTATCCTTCCCTGTGCTGGTCAAAAAGACAACACTCATTCAGAAGGGGGTGAGGGATGGGAGGACCTCTCCCCCAACCCCTGATCTGGGCTACAAAAACCTTGGGGTCAGAAGAGCTAGACCTGGTTCTTGCCCCCATCAGGCCTACCTTCAGCTCCCGTGGCTCCTCCTGGGAATGAAGCAAACCTTGGGCTCAGCCCCTGATTCCTGCCCTGGCAGCTCTTCTCCACCAGGGAGCTGGGTTTCCCAGCAGCTTGTCTTCCTGAAGGCATCTGTCTTCTCCAAGCTCGCAGGAGAGTGGGCAGATGCCTGGAGGGATCTGATCCTCCTGGCCTGGAACACTCCTGAGTCTTCTATGGAACCCTGTCCAGGCTGCGTAGTCCCCACACCCACCTGTGCTCTTGCCCCAAGAGACCATGAAGTTGGCCCAACACCTCCTGGGGATGCTCTCTGTGATTTCAGATTTTTGTAAAATGGCTCTTTGGGACTTTTCGAGAAGGCTCTTCTGAAGATCGGAGTTTTGAGACACATTGAGGGTTTTTTGTTTGTTTTTTTTTTAAAGATTTTATTTATTTATTAACAGAGAGAAACATAGCTAGAGAGGGAACACAAGCAGCGGGGGTGAGAGAGGGAGAAGCAGGCTTCCCGCCGAGCAGGGAGCCCGATGCGGGGCTTGATCCCGGGTCTCCGGGATCATGACCTGAGCCGAAGGCAGTCATTTAACCACCTGAGCCACCCAGGCGCCCCCATTGAGGGTTTTTAAACTCACAATCCTCATTACCCATCATTAGCCCTGATAACCTTCCTTAGTTTGAAATCTGCTCTGAGATTAATGGAGCTACTCCTGCTTTCTTTTGATTGTTGTTAGCCTGGTATGTTTTTCTCTATCCATTTTTAATCCATAGGTGTCTTTTTTTTCAGTGAGTTTCTTTCTGACAAAATATAGTCAGGTGTTGTTTTTTCATTCGCTATGACAATCTCTGTCTTTTCATTAGTTCTTTCAAACCACCGCTGTCCAAGGTGATTACTGATATAAGTAGATTAATATCTATCACATTTGTTACTATTTCCTATTTGTTGTCCTCATTCTTTATTCCTCTTTTTGTTCTCCACTCTTCCTTTTTTGTCTCTTGTGATTTTAACTCGAGCGTTTAATATGATTCCACTCTCTCTTCTTTCTTAGCATATCAGTTATACTCATGAGTGTTTTTGAAAAGCTACCATGGTCATCCTTTCCAGGTTTCTTTCAGCCAATGCAGACTATCTCTATGTTCTTTCCCAAGTCTGTTCCATGCAAGCCACTTTCTGCTCTCCGTGAGCCACGGTGGGTTATCCCACATCATTGCCAGGCGCTGCCTTCGGGAGTTGATGACCCCAGTCTCCATTTACTGAATATCTATTATGTGCTAGTCACTGTACTCAGATGTTCTTGATTACTTCAGTCCAGGGGAATTACTACTCCAGTTTTGGTGGCTGACTGCCAAAATGTCCCTCATTCTGCATGGTTTCATCATTTTTCCAAAAGAAATTAGGACAGTCCAGAGTCTGAGTTGACACCTAAACCCTGATGTCACCTGCTCTTGACAGGTTAGAGCCCTGACTTCCTGCCCTTGATTTCCTCCCATGCTCACTTTTCGGGGGGGGGGGGCATGGAGGAAGGATCACTCGGCTTCCGTACCAGCAAGTGCATACTGTAACTTTTTAATTAATTTTTTTTTATTTTAAAAATTCACAGCAGAGGCATTTGAGGATGAGTATTGGAAAGGATGACCTCACCCCTTCTGGGCATTCTGACCTCATATTCACTGTGATAATATTATTGTAGTAAAATGATAGAGGGCACAAAACATTTTGGGGGCACCCTGTCCACAGCTGACTTCACCAGCGATGGTCATCTTGCCCAGGTGATGGCCTTTGGCTTGTCACTTCTGGGAATCTGAAATGCAAACTTTGAGATCAAGCCACAGATGGGCACAGGTCAGAAGTGGAACTGAGCTGAATCACACTAATGGTGAAGAACTAATGTCAAGTTGGGGCATTTTGCCGGCAAGCCACCTGCATGGTCAATTAGGTGATTTCCCTCTGCAAGGCATGGAACATCGACCATCCCACAAAGTGTGAGGAGTTTTCATGGGGCAGTAGTTTCTCCACTCTGCTTGTTTGCCATTCTTTGTACAGAATGCTTGACATTTAAAAACCATGTCTGGTGTATAGCAAAATGCTTTTGTTTCTACTTACCATCATTAAAGTAGCTTAATCTTAGATATCCTGCAGCTCTGTGGAGGAGATTGTCAGAGTTTTTAAATGGTTAAATTAAGGGCTTAGTATAAGAAATAAAACTGTACTAACAAGGACATTGCCATGCACACAAAGGATCCATAAATAAAGAGTTCTGCATCCAGTCATAGAAAACAGACTTGAGCAAGTGCTTTTACCTTTGCAAAATAAGTCATCTCTCTCCTTGATGCCAGACAGACTGACTTTTGTTTATTGTATTAATAATGTAGCTAAAACTTTGTACACAACTCATCTAAGCCTTTCAATTGCCTTTTTGTTTGTAAGACCTGCTTAAAAAACACCATATCATTAGTCTACCCTTTATCATCTAGGCACCAAATGTAAGAAACTGTAGAAACCTTACTAATTAACATGTCCTTGTTTTGGTTTAGGGAGTTAACTCTGAATTGTAGATAGGTGCACCTGCAAAAACATTTTTCACTGATCAAAGCACTTAGGTTTCTCTAACAAAGACACTGTGTAATCAAAAATCACTCTCTGTAAAAAAAGTTTCCTTCATGAGAATCTTTAACTTGTTGCCTATAAATAAAGACACTGAGAGCCAGCAAGGCAGAGATGCCTGGTGGGTGATCGGAAAAGAATCTTCAGGGCTCTCTCGTTTCGTATCGCCGACGCCGTCCTCACCTTCTGGAACCCTTGACTGTTGCTGGGGTCGGCCCCCGCAGCATTCTGCTACCACTGCTGGCCTGGAATTAGCCTGCTTCCCACCTTTCCTTTGGCTCCAGAATCGACCTGGATGCCAGCAGGCCCATAGTCCTTCCTTAAGCTAACACCAGGGACTTGTATTCCTAGCAAATATATGATCTCTAAGATAAACTGATTTTGTTCAGAAAAATAAAATGCACGTCATTCACAGGAATACAAGAGTCTCTTCTGAGCTTCAGATCACACAACAATTATAACTGCACTCCCAGGGCAGGTGGGTGCTGGGTTCCCAGCGTGTACCCAACATTGTGGCCAAGGCTGAGGAAGGGACAGAGAGCTGGTCCTATTCCATCATGGAGAGAAGAGCCAGGAGTGAGAGCAGAAAGCCCAGCTTAGCCCCAAGGGGAATGGGAAGAAAGGGAAAGGAGCCCACTTTGGTTCGGTGCTTGCCCCTCACCAGCTGCCAGCTTGCTGGCTGCCACAAAGACGGGCTGGTTTGTTTCCCAGGCTGAGTACTTCTCCAGGAGCCTGGAAATAAATGACAACCAAACCCTCACTGACACCTTTGCCAAGCCAATAAACCACAGTTCGTGGGAAAGGGAAGCTCATCCAAAGAGTTTTCACTGACGAAAATCTGTGCAAGATATGAAAGTCACTTTTTTAATAGGAGCCTTCAGATGACTTACAAAACCGTACGTGTCTGTATCTAGAGTAGGGGTGAGTATGTGCACACATGCACAGGCTTTGTGGGGGGTGGGAAGAATGCTTGGGTGGGAAGCATAGTGCTAGAGAAAGCCACTTACCGTGTGTCCTTGAGCAAGTTGCTTAAACTCTTTGAGCTTCACTTTCTTCACCTGTTAAAAAAAAGAGAGAGATAAATCACCCACAGGGTCATCGTGAGGATTAAATGAATGACCTAACACATAATGCCTGCCACACAGTAAGCACTCACTGGCAGCTTTTTTTTTCTTTTAATTCAACTTGATTTGGGAATTCTGTCAGTTTCTACAACTAGATCCACCCGTCCCCAACTCCTCACTGCCTGCGTAGGATAGAAGGTTCCACCCACCTTAACCTTAGCCCTCTACTCTTTTTATTTTTATTAACATATACTGTATTATTTGCCTCATGTCTACAGGTCTGTGATTCATCAGTCTTACACAATTCACAGCACTCACCATAGCACATACCCTCCCCAATGTCCATCACCTAGCCTCCCTACTCATCTCACCCCTCTCTACTCCAGCAACCCTCACTTTGTTCCCTGAGATTAAGAGTGCTTTATGGTTTGTGTCCCTTCCCAGT